>CM022778.1:62500-80000 GCA_012411365.1 Ameiurus melas | reverse complement strand
TATTTTGTGTGTGTATGTATGTGTATATAAAACAGAGTGTATTTATATATATATATATATATATGTGTGTTATTGTGTTATATATGTGTGTATATGTGTGTATATAGGGAAAGTATATGTGTGTGTATGTGTTTGTGGTGTTTGTATGTATTATGTGTACAGCAAGTAATATATATGTGTGTAAAAACAGGTGTGTGTGTATGTCAGAACTTAGTAATGTGTGAAACTAAGTATATGTGTGTATGTGTGTAACAAGGAGTATGTGTGTGTTGTGTGTGTGGAGAGTGTGTGTATGTGTGTGTATGTAGAATATGTGTGTGTGTGTGTAGCAGGTGTGTGTGTGTTTAGGAAACAGGTGTGTGGTGTGTGTGTGATGTGTGTAAAACAGGTGTGTGTGTAAAAAGGTGTGTGTGTTGTGTGTATATTATAATAGATAAATGTACTTATATAATCTTTTACAAACCCTGTACTCATCTCCCATTCTTCACACACACACACACCTACCCAGTGGTGTTACACGCACTAACTCCATTGTTGGTTGCAGACTTCAGTTATCACACGATCAACCTCCACCCCTCTATTGTGACATCCTCCTCCTCACTACAACCAACTGCCTACAACTCCTGTGTGTGTGTGTGTATCAGGAACATGGTATGTGTGTGTGTATGTGTGGAAGGGATGTTGTGTGTGTGTGTGAGATGTGTATGTGTATGTGTGTGTGTTGTGTGTATATATATATATATATATATCAATATGTATATAATAATAATATATATATATATATATATATATATATATATATATATATATATATATATATATATATATGTGTATATGTGTATATATCTATATATATATATATATCAAACGGTGTATATATATGTATATTAGGTGAATTATGTATATATATATATATCAAAACAAATTGTATAGGAATTTGTGTAAATATATAAGTGTATGCTGTGTATATATATATGTAAACAGTTATATATAGGATTTGTTTTATCAAAGTATATATGTATATATATATAATATATGTAAATTATATATATATATATATTATATATATATATATATATATGAAAATTATATTTGTTATATATATATGTGTATCAAAAAATGTATATATATATATATATATATATATATATATATATATATATATATATATATGAAAAAATATATATATATATATATATATATAGTGTATGTATATATATAAATGTATGAAATTATATATATATAAGTATATATATATATATATATGAAACAAGGGGTGTATATATGTATGTATGTGACATTATATATATATATATATATATATAATATATATATATATATATATGAAAGGTTTATATATATATATATATATATAAAGTTGTATATATGTATATATATGTGAACAGAGTGTATGTAAAGTGTGTGTGTGTGTATCAATATGTATATAGGTGTATGTATCAAAAGTGTATGTATATATATATAGGAGAGAGTATATATATATATATATATGTAGTAATTATATATATAATTATATATATATATCAAAACATTATATATATATATATATATATAGGACATTTGTGTATATATATATATGTAAACAGTATGTATATATATATATATATATATATATATATAGAAACGTATATATATATATATAAACAAAGTATATATATATATATGTACAATATATATATATATATATATATATATAACAGTATATATTATATATATATATGAATATGTATATTTATGTATGTATATAACAAATTATATATATATATATATGATATTATATGTATGTAGGTAGGTGTATATGTATATGTATATCGAAACTGTATGTGTGTGTGTGTATATGTGTGTGTGAATATGATATAATATAGATTATATTTATATAGTATAGCAGTATATATGTGTATATATGTGTAAGTAGTATATTTTATATATATATGTATGTATGTATATGTATGGGTGTTGATATATAGGAGTTTATTTTATTTATATTATTATATATATATATATATATATATGTATTATTTATATATATATATGTATTATATATGTATGTATGTATTGTACGGTTGTGTGTGTATGTGTATGTTTTTATATTTTTATTTATGTATATTTATTTATTGATGTATATATATATGGTTAGTTATATATTATATGTATGTTTTTTTATTTTATTATATATATATATATATGTATATATATGTGTATGATTATATATATATATATATATATATATATATTTATATTTTTTGTTATATATGTATATATATATGGTTATTTTATATGTAATTTATATATATATGTATACATTTTTATATATTATGTATATATGTATGTAGACAGTATATATATATATTGTATGATTTTTTATTTTATGTATATATATATGTATATGTATGTTGTATATGTAAGTTAGTATGTATATGTGGTATTTTATATTTTGTATATATGTGTATATATGTATATATATATTATATATTGTAAGGTATATTGTATATATATGTTATTTATATTGTATTATATATTATATATATATATTATATATATATAGTATTATATGTATATTGTAGGTTATATATATTATATATGTAGTATATTTATATGTATGTATGTATATATATATATATTATATATATGTGTAGTATATTTATATTATAGTGTATATATGTATGTATATATGATTTATTATATATATATGTATATTATGTATATATATATATATAAGTTATATTATTGTAGTATATTTTATTTATATTATATATTATTGTATGTATGTATGTATAGTATGTATGTATATATATGTACTTTTTATATTTTTTGTATGTGTATATTGTATGTATGTATTTATATATGTATATAGTGAGGTTGTATATATTTTGTACTTATATTTATATTTATTATATATATATATGTATATATATGTTATATATGTCGTATTTTTATATGTTTAGTTATTTATTTTTGTATTATGTATATGTATTTTGTATGTGTATGTATGTATGTGAGTTATATTTTATTTTGTGTATGTGTGTATATTTGTGTGTGTATGTATATGTATGTAGAAACAGTGTATTTATATGTATGAAGGAAGGAAAGGTATATTTATATTTGTTAGTGTGTATGTGTGTTTGTGTGTGTGTGTGTGTGTGTGTGTGTGTGAGAGTGAGGGTTGGGGAGGGGTTAAAACACACGTTACAATTGTTGTTAGAAGTCGAACTAAAAGCCTTGCTGTATGTTTGTTGTTATTTAAGAGAAGGTTCACCGACCTGAACGCACCTGACGTCGTAGTTACTTCCCCACTCACAAATCCGAACCCAGCTGCACTGAAATGTTTTTCTTGGGGTGTGGCACCTGGACGTAACATTTCAAACAGGTAGCTTCCACTTTATCAGACTGACCAATCAGAGCAGAGCAGATTGTGAGAGGGGATTTCTTCATAACGAAGGAAGTGCGTGCCTGATCGCAGCCAGACGCGCGCTCCCGACGCCATGCAAAGTGATGTGAGGAACTGTGTGTGTGTGTGTGTTTACTGCCATACAGCCCCCGCAGTGCGCACACACCACACACACACACACACACACACACACACTCGCTCTGTACGGAATGGAACTGAGCGCTTTTATTCTGCGGCATGATTCAGAACATCTGCTTCATTTCTCATCTGAACTTCTCGCAGCTTCTCAGTAAAGGTGAGATGATGATGATGATGATGATGATGGTGATGATGATGATGATTTCTATTCTACCTGCAGTATAAATTAGGGTTTTATTTCTCATTCTGTACTAAATCAATAAACTGAACCTGGGCTGTAAAGAGCTTTTCTATTTTTCTGTTAATCCACATATAAAATGATGAGTGTTATTTATTTATTTGTTGAAATCTGCGGTTGTTGTTCAGGATGTTTGTGTTTAATCCTCTGCTGATGTTTTGTAAAGTGGTTGGGATGTGATTAATTAGCTGTAATTAAAAGATGCTCAGAGCGGAATGAGCGCTATTTCATGATAATTGTGTAATGACAGCTTCATACTCCAGCTACGTCTGGAAGATTTCACACACACACACACACACACACACACACACACATTTTCTAATGTTCAGTATTAATGTGAAATATTTAAACGATGTGAGCCTTTATTCACTATAAGAGTTCCTGAAGAGGTTCTCTCAGGAACGCTCTAACCTAACATCTCGAAGAGAAATCTTTTCCACAGATTTAAACATCTCTAATACACATATAATCTCTGTAATCTGCAGTTAGGACTTAAAACCCACACAAGCGACAGTCTCAGGGGCGAAATGGGTTCCTCAAGGGTTCTAGATGTTTAACAGTTTTCTTGTTTTTTAATGAGGGTCTACCTGGATCCTTCCTTCAATAAATATAAATATACATTGTAGAAATGAAACCATAGGAACCAATCAAGAACCATTTAGAATGAGAGTGTGTATTATAAAAAACTATTATACAAATCTAGCACCTTAGAGGGTTCTTTCATTTGGTTTATCCCTCAGGTTCCTGACCCTGCTCCTGGAGAACTCCCTGTCCTGATCTTCCACACCTGATTACACCTTAGCTAATAAACATCTCTTCCTGAGCTGAATCCGGAGTGTTAAACCAGGAGAACACTAGACTGTGCAGGACAGAGGGTTCTCCGGGGTTGGGAACCTGTGCTATTAAGAACTGTATAGAAAAATCCACTAATTATCTCAAGATGCCTTAAAGAACCCTTAAAGAACCTAAGAGTGAAGAGCTTTATGAAGTGTGTATTTGCAGTGTATTATCTCTTTAATGAACTACTGCAGCTTGTTTTGAAATAATCGCTAGTCACTACTGCAGTGTCGTGTTCTTGTACAGTTCTAGTGCATGGATCCCAAACATGGATGTGATAAATGAAGAGAACATGACCCGAGATAACATCACTACCTTCTCCAACTGCTGCACACTGCAGGATGTCTCGGAGGAAGGAGCTTTATTAGAAGGTCTGGAGGACAGCACGCAGCTTGTGGGGGTTCAGGTGGTTCTCATCTTGGCCTACAGCACCATCATCCTGTTCGGAGTGAGCGGAAACTCTTTGGTTATTTATGCGGTGTACAGGTTCCGCAACCTGCACACGGTCACTAACTTCTTCATCGCTAACCTGGCTGTAGCAGACCTGCTGGTGAATGCACTGTGCCTGCCCTTCACCCTGATGGCCACGCTCTCAGGCGAGTGGAAGTTTGGTCAGGTGATGTGTTACCTGTTACCGTACGCTCAGGGCCTCGCCGTTCACGTGTCCACCATTACGCTTAGTGTGATTGCGCTGGACCGCTACCGCAGCATCATCCACCACACCGAGACAAAAATGTCTAAAGACGTCTGTGTGGTGGTCATCATCGTCACGTGGATGGCCAGTGCTGTGCTTGCCAGCCCCTTGGCCATCTTCCGTGAGTATGTGACCTTTGACCTGACACCTGAGCACAGAATTCAGGGTTGTGTGGAGAAGTGGCCGGGGAGCAGCGCGGACGGAACCGTGTACAGCGTGGCCACGTTCCTGCTGCAGTACGGCCTGCCCCTGTCCGTCATCTCCTACGCCTACACCTGCATCTGGAGCAAACTCAGGAAGCACGTGAGCCCTGGAGGAGGACACAGCGAGCGACACCGGCGCCGACGGAAAACCACGAAGATGCTAGCGGCCGTGGTGGCCGTCTTCGCCGTCAGCTGGCTACCGTTCCACGCCTTCCAACTGGCTGTGGATATCGACAGCAGCGTATTTGACATGAAGGATTTTAAGCTGCTCTACACCGTGTTCCACATCATCGCCATGTGCTCCACATTTGCAAACCCCATCCTGTATGGCTGGATGAACCAGAACTACCGGCAGGCCTTCGCCGCGGCGTTTAAGTGCGCTCCGGCCGAGGGCGTGCTGAGGAGAGTGCAGAGCAGGGACACGGTGAGAGACACAACTCTCAGACACAAATGTACCATCAGCACACTGACTCAGGATAACACACACCTGTGAGAGCATGGCACGGCAGGAAAAAATAACACAACAAGTCACCGAAGACGACATCGGTGAAGTATTTACAGACTCATATAAAAAGGTTTTTCAGTAAACGTGCTCTCTGTGTTCTTCCTGTTGAAGGTGTAATGTGTGAAGTGTAGGTTCTGTGAGAGTTAGGTTCAGATCAGAACCACGTGTGAACATTTGTTGTTGTTGTTGTTGTTGTTGTTGTGTGTTTTATCCTGTAAGATGTGTATGTCAGAAGTATACTGTACTGTTTGCTGTCTGTTGTTAATATAAAGAGGATGTTATCATTTACAATGACGTTGATTCAGGAGACCAAAACATTGCAGATAAGCAGTTCATGTTGTTCTTCTTTTCAATTTCTCAAGTAACAAACGCGATGAAGTTAGGAGGTGACAGACGGCAGCTTGTCACGCAGGTGTACCTGCACTGCATCTCACTGTCAATAACGCCAGTCTCCAGCTCCATTTGTTTTACAGACACTGACACTGATACCACCAGCTGCTTGAGGAAGACCGATAACAGTGAAAAGTTAACAGCTGAAAAAATCAACACAAAATCAACACAAAATCAACACAAAATCAACACAAAATCAACAAAAAATCAATACAAAATCAACACAAAATCAACAAAAAATCAACACAAAATCAACACAAAATCAACACAAAATCAATACAAAATCAACAAAATCAACACAAAATCAATACAAAATCAACACAAAATCAACAAAATCAACACAAAATCAATACAAAATCAACACAAAATCAATACAAAATCAACACAAAATCAATACAAAATCAATACAAAATCAACACTGTCTCTAAATACAGACGGGATTTTTTAAACTGTTAGATAATTGTGAGTGTTTTTGTGTCTCATACACACCAAAGTCACTCGGTTACAGAATCAGCTCGACCTTGTGATGTTAATATGAGACGTGGGCAGGGTTAGGGTTAAGTTTAGGTTTATGGTTAAAGTTAGGTTTATAGTTAGGTTTAGAGTTAGGGTTAGGTTTAGAGTTAGAGTTAGGGTTAGAGTTAGGGTTAGGGTTAGGTTTAGGTTAGAGTTAGGGTTAGGTTTAGAGTTAGGTTTAGAGTTAGGGTTAGGTTTAGGGTTAGGTTTAGAGTTAGGGTTAGGTTTAGAGTTAGGGTTAGGTTTAGAGTTAGGGTTAGGTTTAGAGTTAGGGTTAGGTTTAGAGTTAGGTTTAGATTTAGGGTTAGGTTTAGGGTTAGGGTTAGGTTTAGAGTTAGGGTTAGGTTTAGAGTTAGGTTTAGGTTAGGGTTAGGTTTAGAGTTTTAGAGTTAGGTTAGGGTTAGGAGTTAGGTTTAGGTTTAGAGTTAGAGTTAGGTTTTACGTTGGAGTTGGTTTACGTTTAGTTTAAGTTTTTTTTTACCTGAGAGCTCGATCATGTACTCACCGTTACACACACAATTTATCTCCTGGATCTATACGTGGAGGCAGTCAGATTCTTTGTTTGGTTTAGTCCCGAACTTCTCAGTGAAGGCAGTGAGGCGTAAAACAGCACGAGAATGTGTATTCTTAATCAGCTTGTTTACATATCGATGTCTTCTGTGTGTGAGGATTATAACACTATTACACCACAGCTCTGCTGAGTTCTGGACTGTGATTGGTCAGGAGGTGGTGATTCGTTCTCTATAACCACAGCTCTGACAGTAGTGGTATCTAATACGTTATCGTTTCTATAGTAACAACTGATCGTTGGGAAGTTGCTGTGGTGTAAGAGGATTTGAGAAGTTTGGAGACACTTTCAGCTCAGAGTTTTTTCCTCCTTTCTTTTTTTTCACATTGTCTTCAGCCTCGTTGTCTCCATTCCTGTGTTTAATATCACTCTCAGTCTCACATGCAGACAGGAGGAGAAGGCCGAGAGATCATCAGACTGAGACGGATTAGTGAGGACTGGAGACACAATGCTGTGCCTCGTTTGTGAACATTAATGCATCGTAATTATACACAGTGACAGAATCCTGATTTCTTTTTTTCTTTTTGAAAATTAGCTTTAAACTGCAGCATCGTTAAACAGATTGACGGATTAATGAAGGACGAATGAAGGACACACTGCTAAAGAAACTAAAGGAACAGGACGTGTCCCATCATTTCTAAATGAATATAATGCAAATGGACTCGAGATTAAAGTGTAATAAACTGTGTACATAAAAACAGTCACAGATTTCTGTAACGCTGCTTTGTGATAATGTCCACTGTTAAAAACATGTTACGACTTAAACTGCAGTGCATTGTGGTATTTTTTTAGGGGGCGGATATTCCCGTGCACCGGAAGGATTTTGCGATTTGAGACAGAACTTAAAATGTGCGACTCCCTGGTCAGTGTCCTGAGTACTGAAGTAGGAACCGATTGAGACACACCCAAAATCTCTCAAACCTCAGCACTGTTAATAAAATGTGTAAAACATGGAGATATGGATTATCACAGGAAACAAGTGGAGGATAAAACAGGAAGTGGCATTATTACAGGGAGTGGATTAAATGAAAGTGAGATTTATTATTATTGAGTCAGCACCTTAATCTCATCAGTGTGTGTTCAGGTTTTAATGTTCATCACTTTTAACGAGAACACATCTGCAAACATCTGCAGCAGGATATCACTGTAGAGACGTATGCTGATGGTGTGGAACGGATTCAGTTCAGGATTAATAAATAATGTACAGTTTATGATGTAGCTGGACGATGACACACACAAAACCGTACACAATAAAGTGACATTAAACTTATGAACAACTTCAGGAAACAAAAATATCACAAAAGAAACATTTAGAAACTTTTTTTAAAGATGAGTAATAGATGATATTCCCAGCTCTGTTAATGTTCTTCCGCTAAAGTGCTTATCAGACTCACACTAACGCAACAACATTAATCAGATTTATAATTAGATCAGACATTGAGCAGCGCACGCTCCTGTTATTACTGTCGGATTCACCATCATGCTGATCCATCAGTGCTCCTGCAGAGCTATGCTCACTGGCCACTTTATAAGGAACACCTACACACCTGCAGTTATCCAGTTATCCCATCAGGGGGTGTAAAACGATACACAGGTCAAGAGCTTGTTACTGTTCACATCAAACATCAGAATGAGTGAAGAGCATCCTAAACTGGACATTTAAAGATTAGATAAAGACCAGCTGATGTGTTTCTTCACCTGTCCAGTGTGGCTGAGTCACATTCCCGTTCTTATCTGCCAGGAGTGGAGCTTGATGTGGTCTTCTGTTGTCGTAACCCATCCACCTCAGGGGTTGATGTGTTGTGCATGCTGAGATGCTTTTCTGCTCACTACAGTTGCAAAGAGTGATTATTTGAGTTTCTATAGACTTCCTGTCAGCTCAGACCAGTCTGGCTATTCTCCTCTGATCTCTTCCATCAACACGGCGTCTCCACCCACAGAATCAAGGCTTAATGGATGTTTTTTGTTTTCCGCACCATTCTCTGTAAACTGTAGAAACTGATGTGTGTGAAAATCCCAGCTCAGATCTCAGATCCTCAAACCAGCCCACCTGGCACCAACATCCACTGAGCTGTATCTGCATGATGTTATGATTTACGCTGCTGACACATGATTGGCCGAAGTGGTAGCAGCGCAATGTATAATGAATCAGCAGATGTGTAGTTGTTCCTACTAAAGTGGCCGTTGAGGATTATTTGCCAAATGGGACAGTTCTGTTTGGGGGGCTCCACGGGGGGGGCGGCTCCTCCACTACAATCGCCTTCGTCTTTTTTTCTCTTCGCTCTTGTTTCTGCTGAAACTCTTTATTTCTCTGTAAAGACAGAAACACAAGACAGAAAACATGTGAAAACTTCAAAAAATCTGATTCTTACCGTGAATCTGATCTAATCTGAGTCCTGCAGAATTCTGTGCTCTGGTTAAATCTGTGGTTTAAAGTCATTACTGAGATGAAAAGATTAAGGACTCTGTAAATAACGCTTTATTGTGATGTCATGTTTTTTGTTCTTTCTGTTTTCTGCAGGTGGAACTGCACTTTCCCTTTAACACGTAATGTAAATATAAACGTAAACGTGTAAACGTGTAAAAGTAAAGGTTTAATCCACACACCAGCCATTTTTCATACATCTCCAGTGCCGTCTTTTCTCTTTCTTCCTTCTCATATTTCTCTTCAATCTCTTTTATTTCCTTCTTCCTGCGTTCAGACTTCAGCTTCTCCTCAATCACCTCCTTCTTCCTGTCACTCCTGAGAGAGACGAAACAAACATCGTACGTATAGATATCCTCCATTATTATAGTCTTCCAGGCTGCTATTTTCATTCATTTATCATGATCTCTGATTTTGAGAGTCAGAGTAAATCTCCTCACCACTGAGCGAATAAAGAACTGCTCTCTCTTTTCCTCTGCTCTTTCTCCTTCTCTTTTTTTTCTTTCAGAATGTTTTCAGTCTGTACCAGTTTTTGGAGCTTCTCACGAAGTAGGTCATCTTGATCTTGTTTCCATTTCTCAAAAACCTGCTTAAGAGGAAGAGGAGAGAAAGTCACAGTAACGCTAGTCAATACCCTTCACACTGCAGCTTAACGTCCTCCGTCTGTAACCAGAGTAACGTCCTCCGTCTGTAACCCCAGTGACGTCCTCCGTCTGTAACCCCAGTAACGTCCTCCGTCTGTAACCCCAGTGACGTCCTCCGTCTGTAACCCCAGTAACGTCCTCCGTCTGTAACCCCAGTGACGTCCTCCGTCTGTAACCCCAGTGACGTCCTCCGTCTGTAACCCCAGTGACGTCCTCCGTCTGTAACCCCAGTAACGTCCTCCGTCTGTAACCCCAGTGACGTCCTCCGTCTGTAACCCCAGTAACGTCCTCCGTCTGTAACCCCAGTGACGTCCTCCGTCTGTAACCCCAGTGACGTCCTCCGTCTGTAACCAGAGTAACGTCCTCCGTCTGTAACCCCAGTGACGTCCTCTGTCTGTAACCCCAGTAACGTCCTCCGTCTGTAACCCCAGTGACGTCCTCCGTCTGTAACCAGAGTAACATCCTGCGTCTGTAACCCCAGTCACGTCCTCCGTCTGTATTCATTGTTAATTTTACCTGTTTTGCTGTTTCTTTCCTTTCCTCTTTATCATCCATCTCTTTCTGCAGTTTTCTCATCACATCCTTTTTTTCTCTGATCTTCTTTCTCAGGTCTTCACGTTTCTTTTCTTTCCAGGCTTCATAAGAGGCTTTAGCTTCGGATTTCTTACTCATCTCCTCCTGTAACACAGAAACACTTTAATACCTGTGATGAGTTTTATACAGTATAATATATAATTCTACACGTAATAATGTCACTATAAAAATCTAGAATAAATCTACAAAAACTTTTATTAGCCAGAAATATGCATCAGGAAATCCACATTCTGTGAATATGCAAATTGATCAATGGTAAATGGTAAATGGTGCACTTAAATAGTGCTTTTATCCAAAGCGCTTTACACTGTGTCTCATTCACCCATTCACACACACACACTCACACACCAGTGGTATCAGAGCTGCCATGCAAGGTGCTAACTTGCCATCAGGAGCTTGGGGTTCAGTGTCTTGCCCAAGGACACTTCGGCATATGGAGTCACCCGGACCGGGAATCGAACCTCCAACCCTACAATTAGTGGACAACCCACTCTACTACCTGATCCACAGCCGCCCCTATTTAGGTATTCCTGTAACCTTTCAGGCCCCTCCCCTTCACACTCTGGTAATACGTGGCCTTGATTTGCATATTTTAACCTGATTGGCTCTCAAAGTTGTTGATGCAGTAATTGTCTGTCCCATTTACATGTGCTCAGATTTTCACTTTAAGAGTGTAGACTTTAACCTGAAAACATTTCATCATAAACACATGCTTATAAATCCATTTCTGAACAAGTCAGTCAGTAATTTCATGGTATTTAGAGAAAGGTTTATATATGATTTATACACTTTTATATTATCAGTGTGTTATAAAGTGAAAGTAAACACTTCACCTCTGTTTTTTTCTCCTCTTTTAGTTTTTCTTCTTGTTTTTTAACTCTGAAAGTCTCCTGCAGTTTCTCTTCTTTCTTCTTCAACCAGTCCTGTGGACAAAACAGAAAAAGTCCTAAAGGAACATTTTCAAGTGTAGTACGCAGACAATATAATATTTTAATATTATATACATTTTTTGGGGTTGGTGGTGGGGACATGCAGACAAATCCCCCCAACCCCCCACACAAATCCTTGGCCTTTATTTGGATATTTGTATCTGATTGGCTGTTATATTCGATGACAGAAACACGCTCCTGTTTACAGAATGAACTGCTGGATTATGTTAATAAAATGTTGTGATTAGGTTCGGTTACGGGTCTCTTGGTTCCAGGTTTGTGGTGCTCATCCAGGTTTGGAGATTCTGGAGATGAATAAGTTTTAGACCCCGGAGTAAATGTTGAGTTTAAATCAGACCTGATAAACGGTGGCTCTTAGAGAATCAGCAGAGTCCAGTCCTGTCTCCTGAAAAGACAAATTCTGCTCCAGAACCTTTAACGTCCCCAGATATCTGGACTCTGCCGTGTAAGATGGGGTGCTCCTGGACTTTCTGGAGCTTCCTGGTTGAGAAGATGAAAATCTGCAATCCAACAGATGAAGATGTAAAGGCCAGCAGTGAGAGTTTCGTTACATTTTACTTAGAACAGAAGTGTGAAGTGACCTGGCTCGCCATGTGGTGGACATCTCACTGCCTGTTACATGAGAGACTTCTGAACCGAGCTACACACAAACAACAACAACAACAAACAATAGACTAACATTCACTAATGTTTATTGTTAGACTCATTTGATTAAATTATTATTATGACAGTAATATAACTAAAACATACCTTATATTGTTCCTGTGTTCTCTGTTCTACTGCTGAGAAATCTGTTAATAAAATTAATTTCTATAAACGACATACCATCATACACAACACGTGCTGCTTTATGTGTTTATCTGTAATGACAGAAATTAATTTTAACTTCAAATTTCAACAGAACTATATGAAATGAAATTAGATTGTATTACCTGTGCTCTCAGCGCCCTCTAGTGACCCGGAGTGAATGTTCACCGTCACAGACACACCATCCTACAAACAGCAGCAACCAACTGAATATTCAAGATTAATATTTATATATCAGCATTACCTGAACACACCTACAAAAGTGCACCTTTAATACCTTTAGTATATTTTACTCCATATTTAAATGTGAAGGATTTGTAGGACAGGAACAGGAGATAGGCCAGTACAGGTACAATCTTTGTCTTTGGGTGTGAGCTGTACGTGTACTTCACGTACTCACCTGTCCATCGCCACTCCCAGAATTCCCTGCAGTCTGAGAGGACATGGAGATGGAGGTGTTGGTGTTAGACACAGGCGACATAGCAGTCTTGCTGGATGGAGTGCGTGTTCGTCCATCCTTTTCATCATGTCCACTGATAGCTGAGAGAGGAGCTCGCTGACGGGGGGCAGGTGTTGGGGGCATGGCCTCTAACACACCTGCCAACAGGTAAATCACATCAACACATCTCTCGGAGTATATATATATATAGCGAGAGTTGATGGTGTGTGTGTATATATATATATATATATATATATATATATATATATATATATATATATATATATATATATATATATATATATATATACAGTATCTCACAAAAGTAAGTACACCCCTCACATGTGTGTAAATATGTGATGATATATTTTCATGTGACAACACTGAAGAAATGACACTTTGCTACAATGTAAAGTAGTGAGTGTACAGCTTGTGTAACAGTGTACATTTACTGTCTCCTCAAAATAACTCAACACACAGACATTAATGTCTAAACCGCTGGCAACAAAAGTAAGTACACCCCTAAGTGAAAATGGTTCCCTCAATGAGCTCCCCAGCGCCAGAAGCACTCATGCAGCCCCAGACCATGACACTCACTTGTCTTGGTACTCCTCACCTGGTTACAGCCACACACACTTGACACCATCTGAACCGAATAAGTTTATCTTGGTTCCAGTAATTCATGTCCTTAGTCTGCTTGTCTTCAGCAAACTGTTTGTGGACTTTCTTGTGCATCATCTTTAGAAGAGGCTTCCTTCTGGGATGACAGCCATGCAGAACAATTTGATGCAGTGTGTGGCGTATGGTCTGAGCACTGACAGCCCGACCCCCCACCCCTTCAACCTCTGCAGCAATGCTGGCAGCACTCATACGTCTATTACCCAAAGACAACCTCTGGATATGACTCTGAGCATGTGCACTCAACTTCTTTGGTGAACCATGGCGAGGCCTGTTCTGAGTGGAACCTGTCCTGTTAAACCGCTGTATGGTCTTGGCCACCGTGCTGCAGCTCAGTGTCAGGGTCTTGGTGATCTTCTTATACCCTAGACCATCTTTATGTAGAGCAACAATTCTTTTTTTCAGATCCTCAGAGAGTTCTTTGCCATGAGGTTCCATGTTGAACTTCCAGTGACCAGTATGAGGGAGTGTGAGAGCGATGACAACAAATTTAACACACCTGCTCCCCATTCACACCTGAGACCTTGTAACACTAACAAGTCACATGACCCCGGGGAGGAAAATGGCTAATTGGGCCCAATTTGGACATTTTCATTTAGGGGTGTACTTACTTTTGTTGCCAGTAAACTGAATCATTATTAAATAGAATCATTATTAAACTGAATCATTATTCAACTGAATCATTATTCAACTGAATCATTATTCAACTGAATCATTATTCAACTGAATCATTAATAAACTGAATCACTATTAAACTGAATCATTATTCAACTGAATCATTATTAAATAGAATCATTATTAAACTGAATCATTATTAAATTGAATCATTATTAAACTGAATCATTATTAAACTCAATTATTATTAAATTAAATAATTATTAAACTGAATCATTATTAAACTGAATCATTATTCAACTGAATCATTATTAAATTGAATCATTATTAAACTGAATCATTATTAAACTGAATCATTATTAAACTGAATCATTATTCAACTGAATCATTAATAAACTGAATCACTATTAAACTGAATCATTATTAAACTGAATCATTATTAAACTGAATCATTATTAAACTGAATCATTATTAAATTGAATCATTATTAAACTGAATCATTATTAAACCAAATCATTATTTAACTGAATCATTATTAAACTGAATCATTATTAAACTGAATCATTATTCAACTGAATCATTATTAAACTGAATCATTATTAACATGAATCATTATTAAACCGAATCATTATTCAACTGAATCATTATTCAACTGAATCATTATTAAATTGAATCATTACACTGTGATCGGTTGGAGATCTGACTGTGTGGCGAGGAGCACAAGAACCAACAGGTTCTTTAAATGAGAACTGAGGAGGTGTAAACTCACACTCAGAGCTGAATTCCCATTGGCTGTTCTCTGAATACAGAGGCAAGGGCGATTCTGATAGGCTTCTCCTGCAGGAAGTTTTGAGGTTTTTTTTCTTCTTTTGCCTCTTTAACTGTATTGTTGTTTTGTTGTGCAGTGATGAGGAGGGTAAGACTGTGGCTTTTTTGTTTTTTTGCTTTTTACTTTTGAAAAAAATGTTATATTAGGGTGTTTTTATAGAGTAATTGTTTTTTTAAGGGGTGGTCTTCTCTTTTTTGCAAGAGGGATTTTTGTGTGTTTTTTTTTTTTCCTTTTTTAATATTGTGGGGTTTTTTTTTTGGTTTATTTTTTTTTTTTTGTTTCATCCATGGGGGTTCGTTTTTGGTAAAAATTTGATTTTTTTTTCTCGTTTTCGCAGCTCTTTAAGGACATCTGCAGAGAGACAACCGTCTGATTCATGATCATTAAAAGTCTGATTCATTGTAAAGCAGGTGTAATAAACAAACCAAGAAGAATCCACCATCACTGATAAACAAAAATGATATGATCAGAGTTTCAGTTTCAGTTAAGACACTTTCTCATTAGCACCATGACAAATCTCTCATCCCGTAAAGTGATAAATCATTTACACAAATAAATAATACATCCAGTATTATATCATCAAATCTACCGAAAGTGTACAATTTTAGTTTAAATGAGTGTAAATCTGGGAATTAAACACGGCAAAGTGACATTTTTTATTTCTGTTCAGTTAATAAACTCACCATCATCATCATCATCATCATCATCATAGTTCAAATGAGAGGCTCTGTTCCTGACAGCTCTCTGATTAACCACTGCTTCCAGCTCATCCTGTAATAATAATAATAATAATAATAATAATAATAATATAATAATATAATAATAATAACACAGAAGATCCGTGAGTATGCAGTAGAGATTTCTCACCTGGAAACTGGTTCTTTTGGAGGTTTTAGGACTTTTGGAGTAGGCCAGAGAAGTGAAGAGATCCTCATCAGCCATTCTGCAGCTGTGAAGCGCACTGTGTGAGACTTCTAACTCTAAAATCTTTTAAAAAACGCAGTGAAAAGAAAATGTCCCGCTCTGAGGATGGAAATAAATCTCTGTGTGTGTGTTTTTAATTCACTCCTCTCTCAGCTCACTAATCCATCAGATAAACATCATGCACTTATTTACACAAGCGCCATCTGTTTACACGTTACCAGGAGACAAGCGCGCGAGCCGGAGGAAGTGTGACGTAAGATCCGGCAGCACGTCATCAAAATGAAAATAACTGCAGTTCCGTTTATAAACAGCAGGTGGCAGCAGGTAACATCACAAACCATTTAAACCAGCGAAAAACTTTAAATAACATAATAATATTCTGTAATAACTTACAAAAAAAAACCTAATAGACCACGTGTAATACTTATAATAATAATACAATAGTGTAAAAGTGCATTAATATAGTAATGTAATAAAAAACTCCTGTAATAATCTACTAAATCTGTAATAAAGTCGGGATTAACACTCACATTAAAACTGAGCTGCAGTGATGTTAAATCTACATGAATATACCACTACTAACCATTTTTATTATTTACAGCTTGAACAACAACAACAATAATAAGGCTGTTGGTCAGTACATAGATGGACAGTCACACTGAAAGGCGATGAGGTCAGAGGGAAGGGTTAGTTGATGAATGATGGTCGGTGCTGTTTCACTGATTTACTGTTTGTGTAAAATCTCACTGTGGGAAAGAATGTTTGGGAAGCAACTGAGAAAATCTGCTCCTCGGAACTTTAATGTTAGTGTCTAAAAGAAAGCAGGACGTTTCTAAATATACCTTCAAGATCTCATCACATGACCTTCCCATGACTCATCATTGACACACACTGCAGTCAGTCAGGATTTTATTTCTTATTTTAGGATTTCACAGCGTTCCTCTGTACAAATGTAAATACAATTATTATTTAGTGTTTCTTCACTCATGAATACACATTAATGACAGCTTAAAATCAATAACATAACAGGTTAACACACACACACACACACACACACACACACACACACACACACACATCTTCCCCTCTAAATAAATAAA
>CM022778.1:47500-52500 GCA_012411365.1 Ameiurus melas | reverse complement strand
CTCATCTGTGTTATATACCACACACTCATCTGTGTTATATACCCACACTCATCTGTGTTATATACCAACTCATCTTTTATACCCCACACTCTCTGTTATATACCCCACACTCATCTGTGTTATATACCCACACTCATCTGTGTTATATACCCCACACTCTCTGTGTTATATACCCACACACTCATCTGTTTATATACCACACACTCATCTGTGTTATATACCACACTCATCTGTGTTTATATACCCACACTCATCTGTGTTATATACCCCACACTCATCTGTGTTATATACCCCACACTCATCTGTGTTATATACCCCACACTCATCCATGTTATACCACACTCATCTGTGTTATATACCACACACTCATCTGTGTTATATACCACACTCATCTGTTTTATATACCACACTCATCTGTGTTATATACCCCACACTCATCTGTGTTATAAACCACACTCATCTGTGTTATATACCCACACTCATCTGTGTTATATACCCCACACTCATCTGTGTTATATACCCCACACTCATCTGTGTATATACCACACACTCATCTGTGTTATATACAACCTCATCTTGTTATATACCACACACTCATCTGTTATATATACCCCACACTCATCTGTGTTATACCCACACTCATCTGTGTTATATACCCCACTCATCTGTGTTATATACCCCACACTCTCTGTGTTATATACCCACACTTCTGTGTTATATACCCCACACTCATCTGTGTTATATACCCACACTCATCTGTGTTATATACCCCACACTCATCGTGTTATATACCACACACTCATCTGTGTTATATACCACTCATCTGTGTTATAACCCCACACTCATCTGTGTTATATACCCACACTCATCTGTGTTATATACCCCACACTCATCTGTGTTATATACCCACACTCATCTGTGTTATATACACACACACTCATCTGTGTTATATACCCACACTCATCTGTGTTATATACCCCACACTCATCTGTGTTATATACCCCACACTCACCTGTGTTATATACACACACTCATCTGTGTTATATACCCCACACTCATCTGTGTTATATACCCCACACTCATCTGTGTTATATACCCCACACTCATCTGTGTTATATACCCACACTCATCTGTGTTATATACCCCACACTCATCTGTGTTATATACCCCACACTCATCTGTGTTATATACCCCACACTCTCCATGTTATATACCCACACTCATCTGTGTTATATACCACACACTCATCTGTGTTATATACCACACTCATCTGTGTTATATACCCCACACCCATCTGTGTTATATACCCACTCATCTGTGTTATATACCACACACTCATCTGTGTTATATACCCCACACTCATCTGTGTTATATACCCACACCACACTCATCTGTGTTATATACCCCACACTCATCTGTGTTATATACCCCACACTCATCTGTGTTATATACCCACTCATCTGTGTTATATACCACACTCATCTTTATTTATATACCCCACACTCATCTGTGTTATATACCCACACTCATCTGTGTTATATACCCCACACTCATCTGTGTTATATACCCCACACTCATCTGTGTTATATACCCCACACTCATCTGTGTTATATACCACACACTCATCTGTGTTATATCCCACACTCATCTGTGTTATATACCCCACACTCATCTGTGTTATATACCCCACACTCATCTGTGTTATATACCACACACTCATCTGTGTTATATACCACACACTCATCTGTGTTATATACCACACACTCATCTGTGTTATATACCCCACACACTCATCTGTGTATATACCCACACTCATCTGTGTTAATATCCACACTCATCTGTGTTATATACCCCACACTCATCTGTGTTATATACCCCACACTCATCTGTGTTATATACCCCACACTCATCTGTGTTATATACCCCACACACTCATCTGTGTTATATACCCACACTCATCTGTGTTATATACCCCACACTCATCTGTGTTAAACACCACACTCATCTGTGTTATATACCCACACTCATCTGTGTTATATACCCCCTCATCTGTGTTATATACCCCACACTCATCTGTGTTATATACCCCACACTCATCTGTGTTATATACCCCACACTCATCTGTGTTATATACCCCACACACTCATCTGTGTTATATACCCCACACTCATCTGTGTTATATACCCATCACTCTGTGTTATATACCACACACTCATCTGTGTTATATACCACACTCATCTGTGTTATAATCCACACTCATCTGTGTTATATACCACACACTCATCTGTGTTATATACCACACTCTCTGTGTTATATACCCCACTCATCTGTGTTATATACCCCACACTCATCTGTGTTATATACCACACTCATCTGTGTTATATACCACACACTCATCTGTGTTATATACCACACTCATCTGTGTTATATACCCCACACTCATCTGTGTTATATACCACACTCATCTGTGTTATATACCCCACACTCATCTGTGTTATATACCCCACACTCATCTGTGTTATATACCACACTCATCTGTGTTATACCCCACACTCATCTGTGTTATATACCACACTCATCTGTGTTATATACCCACACTCATCTGTGTTATATACCACACACTCATCCTGTTTATATACCCCACACTCATCTGTGTTATACCCCACCCCACTCATCTGTGTTATATACCCCACACTCATCTGTGTTATATACCCCACACTCATCTGTGTTATATACCACACACTCATCTGTGTTATATACCCACACTCATCTGTGTTATATACCCCACACACTCATCTGTGTTATATACCACACACTCATCTGTGTTATATACCACACACTCATCTGTGTTATATACCCCACACTCATCTGTGTTATATACCCCACACTCATCTGTGTTATATACACCACACTCATCTGTGTTATATACCACACACTCATCTGTGTTATATACCACACCTCATGTTATATACCACACTCATCTGTGTTATATACCACACACTCATCGTGTTATATACACACACTCATCTTGTTATATCAATATGTTATATACCACACTCATCTGTGTTATATACCCCACACTCATCTGTGTTATATACCCCACACTCATCTGTGTTATATACCACACTCATCTGTGTTATATACCCCACACTCATCTGTGTTATATACCACACTCATCTGTGTTATATACCCCACACTCATCTGTGTTATATACCACACACTCATCTGTGTTATATACCCCACACTCATCTGTGTTATATACCCCACACTCATCTGTGTTATATACCCCACACTCATCTGTGTTATATACCCCACACTCATCTGTGTTATATACCCCACACTCATCTGTGTTATATACCCCACACTCATCTGTGTTATATACCCCACACTCATCTGTGTTATATACCCCACACTCATCTGTGTTATATACCCCACACTCATCTGTGTTATATACCCACACTCATCTGTGTTATATACCCCACACTCATCTGTGTTATATACCACACACTCATCTGTGTTATATACCCCACACTCATCTGTGTTATATACCCACACTCATCTGTGTTATATACCCCACACTCATCTGTGTTATATACCCACACTCATCTGTGTTATATACCCCACACTCATCTGTGTTATACCCCACACTCATCTGTGTTATACCCCACACTCATCTGTGTTATATACCCCACTCATCTTTGTTATATACCCCCACACTCATCTAATATTATATACCCACTCATCTGTGTTATATACCACTCTCTCTGTGTTATATACCCCACTCATCTGTGTTATATACCCCACTCATCTGTGTTATATACCCCACACTCATCTGTGTTATATACCCACACTCATCTGTGTTATATACCCCACACTCATCTGTGTTATATACCACACTCATCTGTGTTATATACCACACTCATCTGTGTTATATACCCCACACTCATCTGTGTTATATACCCCACACTCATCTGTGTTATATACCACACTCATCTGTGTTATATACCCCACACTCATCTGTGTTATATACACCACACTCATCTGTGTTATACTACCCACTCATCTGTGTTATATACCCCACACTCATCTGTGTTATATACCACACTCATCTGTGTTATATACCCACACTCATCTGTGTTATATACCACCACTCATCTGTTATATACACCACACTCATCTGTGTTATATACCCCACACTCATCTGTGTTATATACCCCACACTCATCTGTGTTATATACCCCACACTCATCTGTGTTATATACCCCACACTCATCTGTGTTATATACCCCACACTCATCTGTGTTATATACCCCACACTCATCTGTGTTATATACCCACACTCATCTGTGTTATATACCCCACACTCATCTGTGTTATATACCACACACTCATCTGTGTTATATACCCCACACTCATCTGTGTTATATACCCCACACTCATCTGTGTTTATACCCCACACTCATCTGTGTTAATATACCCACACTCATCTGTGTTATATACCACACTCATCTATGTTATATACCCACACTCATCTGTGTTATATACCCCTCACTCATTGTTATATACCCCACACTCATCTGTGTTATATACCACACACTCATCTGTGTTATATACCCCACACTCATCTGTGTTATATACCACACACTCATCTGTGTTATATACCACACACTCATCTGTGTTATATACCACACTCTCCAGGCAAATTATGATCAAAACTAAAAGGAGTGTATTTTTGTGAGTGATCTTTTCTTAGTTGGCATTAATAGCTATGAATATATATCTTGTTATTTGTTTTAGAACATTAGGAAATGCTCAGCTAGCTCCACTCTGTGGATAAAAACAGCACATGAAACCTGTAAATAACACATACTTTCCGGATCTGTCTGTGACCTGTCGAACAATCGATCATCATGTCTCTGATCCTCACAGACGTCCAGTCCATTTCAGATGTGTGTGAATTATTCAGCAGACGTGCTGAGGGTTTAACAGAAGATCCACAC
>CM022778.1:37500-40000 GCA_012411365.1 Ameiurus melas | reverse complement strand
TAAAGATTATTCAGAACCCTGCAACAGAGGGTTTTCCCCACAGACATGGGTCCAGGTAGAACCAATTTTTATCCCCTGCTTTTCTCCATAATTTGGTCTTGGCCAGTTCACACAAAATGTGTGTGAGTGATCGGTATGTTCCAGAGCATTCAGTGATGTCCGTGTTTAATAATGGAATGTTGTAAGATGTGTAGATGGTGATTCTGTGTTATTTCCGTAAATCTCAGGAATTCCCATGGACTCTCTGAAGCTCGCTCTGGGCTCGGAGGTTTTCTGTGACTGCTATGAAGAAGACGGTCACGTGCTCCGTGTGGTGGGCGGAGCCCTACATGACTTCCTGAACAGCTTCAACGTTCTCCTGAAGCAGAGCGCCCAGCCCACAGCCGACGCTCACCGTCACGTGTGCCAGGCCTCTGTGCTGTGCTTGGACAAAGACCCGGGTCTCCTGACAGTCTACTACTTCAACCCTCACTCCACTACTGAGCTCTTCTTCCCAGGCATCATCAAGGCGGCGGCTCACTTCCTGTACGGCATCAACGTGGATGTCAAGATGGACTCGGAGCTAAAAGAGGGTGGGGCTCTCCATGACAACCATCAGCCCCACCTTTTGTACTCCATTGTGGTGAGAGATGCCAGGAGCCTGACGCCCAGCCCCATGAGGACACACTCGTCTGGTCAAATCCCACTGTCGCTACTCTACTCCACCTTCCCCTTCCACATCCTGTTAGATCAGGACATGGCGGTGCTGCAGATGGGAGACGGGCTGAGGAGGCGATTATGGCGTGGCAGGGAGGGGCAGAGGAGGCCAGGCTTTGAGGAGCACTTTGTGATTGTGATGCCTGAGATCCAGGCAGACTTCCAGAGAATCCTCACCATGCTGAACACACAGTTCATCCTGAGGGTAAAGCAGCACGGAGCTAGCGCCGCCGCCAGCTACGGGAAGGTAACGCACCTCAATTCCTGAGTGTAAATCCAGCTTCGGCCTAAAACATTACATCATGTTCACTGATTTTCACGTGGAAGCCTCCCTGTATCTCCAACCTCACCATCAGTACTGATACTTCAGCACCTGAACACACTCAGTCCTGATCTCATCACACTGACGTCATCTTCATACACCGTGTTCATGTGGTGGATTGCTCTGTGGGATGGTGTGAGGGGTTGTGAGATGTTCCTCACACTGGGAGTCCAAGTGTTTGGATTTTAATGGAGGTCAGCAGATTTAGAGGAAGGAAAAATGAAAATCATGACAAGGACATGTGCTACACTCTGCTGGTAGCTGGTGTGTGCCTGGTTTGACCATTTTAGATCACATTTTGTGTGAGAAGCTTTGAGGATTTGTTTGAGAAGCTTCTGAGCCGAATCAGCAGAATTCAGAATCAGTAATTAGATGATCTTTTTCCTCTCAGGTTGTTTCTCCTGATGTGAGAATGAGTTTGTGGTTATTGAATGGTTACATCGGGACGTTAATGTGGATAAAACTGAACTGAACTGAGTCAGGAGGGATTTTCTGTTCAGAAGTAAATGTCAGGTCTTGTAGACATTCACCTCTTACAGCCTCAGATAATGAGATTGAATCTATTTATAGCTAAAGGGCAGGACTTACTCAGCATTCTCATTACACATGAATGTAAATATCTAAAATTAGGTTTTAGATTCTGTATTAAATTCTGTCTCTGCACGTTTTCTGTTTCTTGCCTCTGGAGAAACTCTCTGTAGCTTTGACTTTAAGCCTCTTTCTGTGTTTATCGTCCATGTCACATCTCCTTCAGGACACGTCGTCGTCGAGTCTTTATCTCTTTTCCCTCTCGGCTGTCTGAACAGTGACACGTAATAATAATATTCCGGCTGTGCCATCTGGATATTTATTCTTATCCTTGGCAAACATTCTTGGTTTATAGAGTGAGAGGAAGAAGAAAAGGAAGATAAAATCTCCCTAAAGTACTTTAGTGTCATGCAGGATTGTTGGAGCACTTTACACTCAGTATTTATAGAGTGTTCATTAATCTTCTGTACACTTTGGGAACGTCGTCTTAGTTTTATACCGAAGGTCTTTTTGTAACGTCACTAATCCGTATGGACTGAACTACGGTGCAGCGCTGTACATACGCTGGTTCACACCGACTACAATCCCAGGACGGAGCTGAGAAATAAAACCCACTGTGCTAACCTCTGAGTCGGATTCAGAGTTTGCGTGCCTGCTAGTCCGCTAAGATCAGACTCCCATAAAATAGTGTTTATGCTAATTCGGGCGGTATCGTGCTAGAAATCTGCCGTTTCCTACATTAGGAGTTTGTTGGCATGCTTGTGAGTGGTGAGCATGCTAATTCACCAACCATAATGAGCTAACGGCTACGCTACACTTATCCACGATTGAGGCAGGATATAACTGAGCAGCTAAAGGTTAAACATCTTGCTAACGAACACACGAGCTAAACTACCGAACTCCGCCGGGGTTCAAACCTGAACCTGCGTCCTGACTGACCGAGATGAGCCGTTT
>CM022778.1:22500-35000 GCA_012411365.1 Ameiurus melas | reverse complement strand
TTTGTGTTGTGTATCAGTGTCACAGTAAATATAAACACAAAACATTTCACATCGATTCACTTAAAAACGAGTGAAATGATCTCCCATGTCAGCTTGTGTATATAATATGGTTCTGAGATGATTATAACACACGTATAGGACAGAGATTACGCCTCGACACTGAGGGAAGATCTCCTCCACACTTCTGTGCCGTCTGGACTCTAGGAAGGGAATTCTGTCAGGACGCTGTTTGTTGACTGTAGCTCAACTCCCTCAACATTCACCACCAAGCTGGAGGACCTGCGTCCGGGACTGTCTCTAGACCCGTGGATCTCCAGCTTCCTGATGGACAGAGCACAAGCAGTTAGGGTGGGCAAACATGTCTCCCCCCTCCTCACCCTCAGCACTGGAGACACCAGGGATGTGTACTGAGCCCCCTGCTATACTTGCTGTACACCTGTGACCGTGTGGCACCATTGTGTTGGGCCTGACCTCCAATAACGATATGAAGGCCTGTTTAGAGGAGGTTAAGAGCCTGGAGGACTGGTGCCAGGAGAACAAGCTCCTCCTGAACATCAGCAACACAAAGGAGCTGGTTTTGAACTTCAGCACAAAGCAGGAGAGGAGCTACCATCCACTTGAGATCAACGGGACCCCAGTGGAGCGTGTGGACAGTTTCTGTTACCTTGGTGTCAACATCACACAGGACCTGACATGGTCTGGTCACGTCAACGCGCTGGTGAAGCAGGCCCATCAGCGACTATTCCACCTCAGACACATGAAAGATTTTAAACTGCCTCCTAACGTACTCAAGAACTTTTACACATGCACCACTGAGAGCATCCTGACGGGAAACATTGCAGCCTTGTTTGGGAACAGCACCAAGCAGGACACATGAGTTCTCCAGAGGGAGCGAACAGCGGAGCGTAGCATCTGCACTGAGCTCACTGACCTGCAGTCCAACAAGTGGTGCTGGACCAAGTCCAGGAGATAATGAAGGACCCCAGACATCCCAAAATCGGACTGTTCTCTCTGTTACGGTGAGAGAAACGCTTCCGTTCCCCGAAGACCAACACAGAGAGAATGAGGAAGAGCTTTTTCCTGCAGGCGATTTGGGCCTTCAACCAGGAGAACATCAAGGACTAAACAACCCCCCCCCCCCCCCCCCCCCTTTTTTTTTTTTTTTTTTTTTTTTTTTTTTTTTTTTCTATTACTTTACAATTTGCACATGTACAAATTATTTATATATTTATATTATTCTGCTTTATATTCCATTTAGTACAACCCCAATTCCAAAAAAGTTGGGACGCTGTGTTAAATGTAAATAAAAACAGAATGCAATGATTTGATGATGTTATTCACAGTAAACTGAAGTAAACTGGTCAAATGTACCTTTTTAAGGTTTTGAATTTGATGGTGGCTACATGTCTCCAAAAAGTTGGGACGGAGGCAACACAAGGCTGGAAAAAGAAGTGTAAACAGAAACAGCTGGAGGTTATACCCAATAATGTTCCTGACCTGTTCCCAATTAACCTCCGGCTGGTGTGTTAAACACACACCAAATCAGCTGAGATTCAGCTCCTGTCTGAATGATCTGGGATTAGTGTTCCTCTCTGGGTTGCAGGTGGAGACGATCGGAGATGCGTACTGCGTTGCTGGAGGTTTACATAAGGACAGTCCGACCCACGCTGTACAGATCGCTCTGATGGCCTTGAAGATGATGGAGCTCTCCGATGAGGTGACAACCCCCATGGGCGAGGTCATCAAGGTCAGTACTCATCACATCCCTGCATCAGACACTGTGTGTGTGTGTGTGTGTGTGTGAGTGTGTGTGTGTGTGTGTGTGAGAGAGTGTGTGAGTGTGTGAGTGTGTGTGTGTGTGTGTGTGTGTGTGTGTGTGTGTGTGTGTGTGTGTGTGTGGAGGTGAAGAGTGTGTGTGTGTGTGTGTGTGTGTGTGTGTGTGTGTGAGTGTGTGTGGGGTGTGTGTGTGTGTGTGGTGTGTGTGTGTGTGTGTGAGAGAGTGTGTGAGTGTGTGTGTGTGTGTGTGTGTGTGTGTGTGTGTGTGTGTGTGTGTGTGTGTGTGTGTGTGTGTGTGAGGAGTGTGTGTGTGTGTGTGTGTGTGTGTGTGTGGGTGTGTGTGTGTGTGTGTGTGTGTGAGTGTGTGTGTGTGTGTGAGAGGTGTGTGTGTGTGTGTGTGTGTGTGTGTGTGTGTGTGTGTGTGTGTGTGTGTGTGTGTGAGTGTGTGTGTGAGTGTGAGTGAGTGTGTGTGTGTGTGTGTGTGTGTGTGTGTGTGTGTGGAGTGTGTGTGTGTCTACACTGTCTGAGAGTTAACACTAAATGTAACTTTCATACTCAAATGATTTCTGATCTCATCATCTTCAGTTTCTTTCAGTTTTCTGTTATTGAAACAATTCACAAGCTAGAACACAAGAATGAATATTTCCTCGGAATTATTTAAGTGGTTGAAAATCTCAGTATAAAACCTCAAAACACTAAAAATAAACGAAAGTAAACGGAGTTTGCGAAAGAGAAAGTGAAATGAACGAGAAGTAAAAACACTGATGTTTCACACATTTACATACGGCACATTTCATTTATTCACAAATACACAATCACCTCGAGGAGAGAAATGTCCAGTACCCTGCTGCACCCAGTAGCTCTGTCAGACCAGAGCGCAGGTTCTCCACAGCATGGAGATGAAAGCTTGGAGGAAGACGTGTAGAAAAGGAGGAATTGTGCTGAGAAAACTGTGAGAGGCACGACTCCGATGATACGGCCACGTTATACACCGCCAAGACCAAACAGATGAAGCTGGAACCAGAAGGGCGTCAGCAGTGCTGCAGGCCTAAGGAGAGGTAGATGGATCGGACCGTGGAGGACATGCGACACGTAGACGTAGACCCTGCACTTTCTCGGGAAAGCGGGATGTAACAGCTGATTATTACTCTTATTCATTTATTATTCCTTCAGTGCTGTTTCCTGGTGTTTACGTTTGGCGATGAAGGGACCTGTGATGGCGATGATGATGATGATGATGATGATGATGATGATTAATGAGATGTTAGATGAAGCAAGTCGAATGTTTAACTTTCATCGTTCTTTGTCTTTGATCATTTGTTCTTCACTGTATTAACTCCAATTATTTGAAGACGACTGTGTGGGGCTTGGAAATATTTTGTCCTAGAACCTGCATGCTAAGCTAGCTATCTAGCGAGCTAACTTAGCTAATGTATGCAGTGAAGAGATGGTGGTTGTCGTGGTAACATCATATAAACGTTATATATAAAGCGAGATCTGATCCAGAAATCCAACTCGTATGGCAGCGTGAGCTAGTTTACTAGCAGTTAGCTAATCGGATGGATACTGTATGTTAACAGTCTCTAATTTGCATATTCATGCATCTTCATGTCTCCTGGTTAAGAGCAGAGATGTTCCTGTAGTGTTTGTATTTAATAAAACATGAATCGGTTTATTATTGGACACGGGTGATGTCGAAGGTGATGAGTGATTTAGCGTGTTGTTTTTGTGTCTCAGATGCGGATCGGTGTTCATTCAGGCTCAGTTCTGGCGGGCGTGGTCGGGGTGAAGATGCCTCGCTACTGTCTTTTCGGAAACAACGTCACTTTAGCCAACAAGTTCGAGTCCTGCAGCCTGCCGAGGAAAATCAACATCAGTCCTACAACCTACAGGTACAGGATCGATAAATCTCCGGATTTCTCACCTGCTTTCCTCTCAGTTTGTAAGAAAGTGTTTAACGACGTGTTAACGTTGAAAGCTCCGCGAGAAACTCCGACAAACGAGGCGTTGATGAGATTAAACTTAACATGTAAACATTTTGGCGGCTTACAGTACGATACACGAACTACACAAGTCCTTTCAACTCGACCTTTCAGTGAAGGTCAGACGATTATAACGCAGGTGAGAACGGAGAACGAACTTATTTCACTTCTTTAATAAATAAAAAGTTAAACTGTTGGTAAACTGGTATAACAGGAATAAAACCCTGCTGTAACTCTGCTCCATCACATCGTCCCATCGTTGATGATTTTTCTATAATTACATGTTCTGCTGTGTTTTATTCACTTCGGGTTCATTTACACAGCGCAGTTAATAATGGACACTGTCACGAAGCAGCTTTACAGATAATGGATGTGAATTTTAAATGATTAAATTGATCCCTAATGAGCAGCCAGAGGTGACGGTGGTGAAGAGGAACTCCCTGAGACGACATGAGGAAGAAACGTTGAGAGGAACCAGACTCAATATTTATCTTCTCACGTTATTCCTTTCTTCTCGGGCTGTGCTCTTTACCCTTACAGACCCTCTGTTTATATAAAGATCGTTTCAAAGCTGTCTCTTCTTCTTCCAGGCTGCTTAAAGATTGCCCTGAGTTCACGTTTATCCCACGCTCCAGAGACGACCTTCCAGCCAACTTCCCCTTGGATATTCCGGGTATTTGTTACTTCCTGGAGGCGTCCAGCGGCAGGACGAGCGACACCGGTGTAAATCGTTTCCCCGCCGCGATGAACAGTGTACAGTAAGGTACAGGATGTGGAGCTGAGCCTGCAGCAGCAGCACGTTCTCCAGCAGTGGGACTGTTTAGAAAGCTGTGGAGAGATCAGTGCTTACAGAGTCACGGCAGAGTGCCCCGTGTTTAACCCTCGGAGTAGATAGATTCCTGCACTTTCATAAAGCTCTGTGTGACTGATCTTCCTCAGAGATAACCATCTGCAGTGTTTCAGTCAAAGCCATGACTTCAGCTTTAGAGACTTAGTAATGAGCATCAGAACACAAGTGATTATTTACATAGTGTACACAACGCTGGCGTGATCACATTAACGTAGTATTTATTCACTCACACACGAGAATCACGGCGTCGCGAACACGGCGTCGCGAACACGGCGTCGCGAACACGGCGTCGCGAACACGGCCCTGACTTCACACCGGATCAGTTTTACACCTGCTCATGCGTTAATGTCTTTATTTATTCTGGAAAGTTCTTTTATCTGCTGTCTGTGTGTACTGTGTGACGTCAAATCAAACTTTATTTATAAAACACGTTTAAAGACAATAGATGATCCAGTGCGCTGTATAAAACATCACACAGCACATTAAATAACATCACAAGATAAAGAATCAAAATCAGTTTTAAGGGAAGATTTCTGAACAGAGTTTGGGTCCAGCCCCAGAAAAGGCTCGATCATTCTCTCAGTACGACGGCGTGGGACTGAAGTGTATTATAACTGATCCTGTCTGTGTTAACCCAAGAGGTGTTGAGTGTTGGAGTTAGTGATCGCTGCTTTAATAAATCCGTGAAACGGACGACTTTCATCTGGTTTTATTTGAAAGAAAAAAATCACACTTCAAAAGAATCATGTTCACGGCACTGTGTCTGTAAACATTATTTCGGTTTATTTTGAAACCGTGGTGAGTAAGAGTCACGGGTCAGTTGCAGTGTCAGTCCAGTGAAAGTGGGCGGGGCTTGTTTGTGTGTAGTGATGACACAGATGAGGTTTAATTATTAGGTGAAACGTCTGGAATAAATGATCGAGAATGTGTGAAATCACCTGCAGTATCAAATCTGTGTAAAACTGATCCTGTCTGAATCTGAGGCTAAAACACAAAGATTAATAATAATAATAATAATAATAATAATGTTAAGTGTGACATTTTGTATTGTAATACAGCTTTAATAAAAATAATAAAAATATTGACACCTCAGTATGTTTCTGTGTGACAAATAATAACTTCTGCTAGTTTTCTTTTTCTGGGATTATTTAGTATTCTATCATCATCATCCTCATCATCATCTTCTTCCTCTTCTTCTTCTTCTTCTTATTATTATTATTATTATTACTGACCAGGAAATTTTGTTTATAATTTTACACTTATCAAAGTGTTTTATTCATTTTTTTAAATAAATATATATATATATATATATATATATATATATATATATATATATATATATATATATATATATATATATATATATATATTTATTTATTATATGTAAATATAAGGGTAAATGACTAAACACAGTGTTGTAGAGAATGAAAGTAGAGATATGGAGGATTAAAGTCTCACAATAATCACTCTGTCAGATTATTATAAACATCTGGAAAGAAGCTGTAATGTGAATCGGTCATTACTCACATCTGAGAAGAATCGAAATTCTGAAAGTGTTTTAGAAAAACACATTGGTATGACAGATGACAGAAACATTTTGAGAGTTGTGAACCTCAGGGCAGGGTGAAGGTCTCACCATCCACCGTTCCAGAAGACTGCGAGAGCAGAAATACAGAGGCGAAGGCCAAAGTGTGGAGAAAGAAAAGATCATACAAGCTCATCTGTGAAACATGGTGGAGGTAGCGTCATGGCTTGGGCTTGCACGGCTGCTTCTGGAACACTCACTAATCTTTATTGATGATGTACAGTGGATTTAAAAAGTTTACACACCCCTGTTAAACTGGCACGTTTTTGTGATGAAACAAGATAAATCATGTCAGAACCTTTTCTACCTTTATTGTGAACTTTTAACCAATTAATTCAATTGAAAAACAATAATTTAAGGAGAAATAATGGAAAATAAAAAGTATACAATAACCTGGTTGCATAAGTTTGCACACCCTAAACTAATACGTAGTTGAAGCAGCTTTAGATTTTATCACAGCTTTCAGTCTTTTGGGTAAGAGTCCATCAGTTTGGAGCGTCATGACTCAGCAACATTTAGCCATTTTTCCTTGCAAAAGCAGTGTAACTCCGTCAGATGGGCGGGGCGTCTCCCGTACACAGCCTTCTTCAGGTCACCACACAGATGTTTGATTAGATTTCCATCTGGACTCTGTCTGGATCGTTCTAAAACCATGACCTGGTTGAGGTGAAGTCGTTCCTTTGTTGATCTGGGGGTTTGCTTTGGGTCGTCTGCTGAAAGGTGAAATTTCTCTTCATCTGTGCGTTTTAGCAGAAGCTGTAATGTTTTGTGACAGAACTGTCTGGTGTTTGGAGCTGTTCATTTCCCCCTCCACCCTGATTAAAGCCCCAGTTCCAGCTGAAGATAAACAGCTCCAGTGTTTGATGCTGCCACCACCGTGCTTCTTCGTGGGTAGTGTTCTTTTGATGATTTGCTTATAAAAGGGTGTGCACACTTATGCAAGCTGGGTTTTGGAAGTATTTTGTTTTTCTTCTTTTCCCAGAAAAGCAGTTCCGGGTGTTTTGTCACTTGATATTTATATGTTGCGATTTCACAATAAAAGGTTCTGACATGATTTATCTTCATTTTTTACATCACAACAACCTGCCAGTTTAACAGGGGCATGTAGACTTGAGTTCCAGTGGATATAACGTGATCGTAGCAGCAGAATGAATTCAGAAGTTTACAGGAACATTTTGTCTGACAATTTACAGAGAAACGCATCCGAATGAATCAGGAGGAACTTCATCATGCAGCAAGAGAACGATCCCAAACACACGTCCACCTCGACACAGGACTCCATCAGGGGAAATGGAGAACAGAGCCAGTGAGTCACAGGCGTGATGCTGTTATAGCAGGCAAGGGATCAGCAATCAAATATTGTTAATTACTTGAATTTACTTTGAATATCACTTTGAATGTTCCTATACTTTTGCTCACCCAAACATTGAGTGTTCTACCACCTTCGTGTTCCTAAACTGTTTAACACATCTAGATGTAAATATTAGGAAATAAAATCTGAAATCTTTCGATCTCAAACCCGAACTTTTCCCCTCGTTCTTGTGTTTGTTGTAAATGTTGAAATTTTATATCATAAGAATAAATAATAACAACATGGCAACAACAAAACAACAACAATAGCAATATCCTGAATTTAAAATATTTCTGTTCGAATGAAGATTTATTCAAATTGATTTCAATTCAAATATTCAAATGCTGCATGGAAGCTGATATTTGAGATAAAAGGTGAGTGTTGTTTTTTTTAATCTGTGTTTTAAGAGTAAATAATCTTCACCTGCTGCACGATACACGCTAAAATATACCCACGCATGCGCACTGAGGTCCCCCAGCGCCACTCTCCGGTCCTGTATACGTCACCTGCGATCCTGAGCGCTGATTGGACGCGCGGGCTGTCAGTCAAGCAGCTCTGCAGTGGGTGATGGTGGGGAACCGCTGCAGCTGGAGATCTGCGGCTGGTGAAGATCCGATTCTTCTGCTGCGGAAAAAGAGAAGTCGAGCTTTCATCTCATCATGGTGAGGAACATCTGCAGACATGAGCACAACATCTCCTGCAGGCTTCATTTATTATATCTCACCTTTATTCTATACGTATTATATCTCACGCGCACCAAATGCGGAGCAATTCTATAAAAATAGTCTATTATAATTCTAATGTTTATTAGATGAAGTCCTGCTTCTTCCCTCCTTTTTATCCAGGTTTTAACATTCACACAGGCGTGTGTTTAACCTCTGAACCTCTTCTCTTTTAGAAACTAGTTAAAATACAATACAATACAATACACAAGAACTCTTTTTAATCTTCTCTGTGTTAATGATGTTAATGTTATTGTTGTTGTTAATGTTGTTAATGTTAATGTTAATGTTATTGTTGTTGTTAATGATGTTGTTAATGTTGATGTTGTTAATGATGTTAATGTTATTGTTGTTGTTAATGTTGTTAATGTTAATGTTAATGTTAATGTTAATGATGTTGTTAATGTTAATGTTAATGTTAATGTTAATGTTATTGTTGGTGTTGATGTTGTTAATGATGTTAATGTTAATGTTGTTGTTAATGTTAATGTTATTGTTGTTGTTAATGTTGTTAATGTTAATGTTAGTGTTATTGTTGTTGTTGTTGATGTTGTTAATGTTAATGTTATTGTTGTTGTTAATGATGTTGTTAATGTTGATGTTGTTAATGATGTTAATGTTATTGTTGTTGTTAATGTTGTTAATGTTAATGTTAATGTTAATGTTAATGTTAATGATGTTGTTAATGTTAATGTTAATGTTAATGTTAATGTTATTGTTGGTGTTGATGTTGTTAATGATGTTAATGTTAATGTTGTTGTTAATGTTAATGTTATTGTTGTTGTTAATGTTGTTAATGTTAATGTTAGTGTTATTGTTGTTGTTGTTGATGTTGTTAATGTTAATGTTAATGTTAATGTTATTGTTGTTGTTAATGTTGATGTTGTTATTGATGTTAATGTTTATTTGAATGTTTTATTTTCCTTTATTGCAGTATGGATTTGTGAATCACGCCTTGGAACTTCTGGTGTTGAGAAACTATGGCCCAGATGTGTGGGAGGACATCAAGTGAGTGTAAATAAATAAATAAATACACACAAAGTCTGAATTACTCAATGAACATTTTAAGCGAATATTCCAGAGCAGAATATATCTCTGTATTGTTGAGATATTGTAATGTAGAGTCCATTTTACAGCCTTGTAAAAACCCTAGATCAATCATATTTCTCTGATTTCTGGTTTCGTCTGAGAAGAATGAGCTGATAGTAGAAATGCTTTCCAATATAAAGTGTGTTATTTTATTATCTTTATACATAAATGATGTAATTATTACATATTTCTGTACCATGATGTTCCTCTGTACTGATATATCCTCACAGCTGCTGTGCAATAATAATAATAATAATAATAATAATAATAATAATAATAATAATACGAGCAGGAGAATCTTCTTACACATGATGGATTAATAACAAAGTAAAAGCAAAGAAATCTTTTTTCCAAACCTCAAAGGAACAAACTGGAACCTTCAGTATTTATTTTTCTAAGTGAATGAATCACAGGGTTTTGTGTCACAGTCTTACTGCAGTGAAAATCTCATCATCATTCTGAAGGGTTTATTTCAGGTTATAACTCGATTATTGTAAAGTAAGGTGATACTTCATTAGCTGTACATTAGCATTAATACTGTCAGTTTAACTATTTCACATCTCTGCACCATGTTTCATCTCCACAGCACTAACGTTACACTCCTCAGTAATAAATGTGTACGCGAGTGTGACAGAGTCACAGTCACGAGTCACAGAGGTTTACGCCACACGTATGATGAATCATTTAAACATAACATCAGCTTCACTTCTACATAGAAACGTTTTCCCCAAATGAATAACATCAGCTTTATTCTGCAGAGACCAGATGTTTAGTGTCATGAAGAGTCAAGTTCAACACACACACACACTCACACTCACACTCACACTCACACACTCACACACACACACACACACACACACATATGGATATTAAGTTGTTCTCCTTCCTCCAGTGGAATTTTAGGGTTTTATATTGAACCTTTTCTTAAAGAGTGTATGTGAACTTTATGTCACTTCCTGTTTCAGTTGTATTTACTTTAGCACAGTTCCTGTATAAACAGTGTAAATTTTACACTTCACCCCCCCCCATCGGTTTGGAGAATCTCTCGGGACTCAGCGAGGCTCAGTATTTATCTCAGCCTCGTCTTATCTGCAGCGTGTGGACAGTTTTCAGTCTGGTTAATGAGATCTGTGCTATTTTTGTGATGAGCGTATTTTATTCCTCTCTGGTGCAGATTTGGTGAAGCGCTGTGTGTTCATGTGTTTCTGTTCTTACAGATCAGTACTGAACTGAATTCAACCCAACACACATGTGGAGCATCTTTAATGCTTCACATCTTATTAATCTTATTAATCTTATTAATCTTATTCCTGATGTATTTTCTGAACTAATATATTTTACGTGTATAGAGTAGTCTACTGATCTACAGCAGATCCTCCACTAGTGCACATCTGTCCTGTCTTACAGCTGTTTTACTGGATAAAGTTCTGCATCTGGAGGATGAAAACTGACAGTAGAGAGAAAGTGATACTCGAGTAATGTGCTTTAGTGTTTATAAATAATTTGAAGTGTAATTATAAGTCAGGTCATGTTGTAAAGGTGTAGAGTGTATGTCTGTATATATGGAGGTTAAAGAGCGATAGATTCACTCTGATGTTTTGTCTCAGACGAGAGGCGCAGGTGGATGTAGAAGGTCAGTTCCTGGTCAGAATCATCTATGAGGATTCCAAAACTTATGACCTGGTGGCTGCTGCAAGCAAAGTGCTGAGTGAGTAACATTTTTATTAAATATAACCTGCAAATGGCTTAAGAAACAACTTCATAACCAATTCAAATAATCACAGATAAACTAAACAAAAACTTTGTGTATCAAACATGACAGAACTTGACAAAACTTTACAAAATGTTATAAACTGTTACAAAATGTTATAAACTGTTACTTTGACATTTTGTAAATTTTTGTAAATATTTGAAGAGAAATTACAGAATGTTTCACTTTTAGATGCTTATTTACAGATTATTGAGATTATTATTGTTATTATTGTTATACATCATAAAGTTTCGTTAATGATTTATAAAACTAAACTAAAATATCGTAGAAGTTTATAACAGTAAGGATTTTATTGTATAGTAATTGAAGAGATTTTTCATGTCATGCAGAGATCAATGCGGGTGACATCCTGCAACTGTTCGGGAAGATGTTCTTCGAGTTCTGTCAGGAATCCGGTTATGATACGATCCTGCGTGTGCTCGGATCCAACGTTCGGGAATTCCTGCAGGTAAGAAGCAGTTATTTACAGTTTATTTCTATTGAAAAGGCATCGTGAATACTGAAGCCACGTTTTCAAAACTCTTTCACACAGTCTAAAATATACGCCAACGTACACCAACGTACATCAACATACACCAATGTACACAAACGTACACCAATGTACACCAACATTCATCGACGTACATCAACGTACACCAATGTACACAAACATACACCAATGTACACAAACGTACACCAATGTACACAAACGTACACCAATGTACACCAACATTCATCGACGTACATCAACGTACACCAATGTACACAAACGTACACCAATGTACACAAACGTACACCAATGTACACAAACGTACACCAACATTCATCGACGTACATCAACGTACACCAATGTACACAAACATACACCAATGTACACAAACATACACCAATGTACACAAACGTACACCAATGTACACAAACGTACACCAATGTACACCAACATTCATCGACGTACATCAACGTACACCAATGTACACAAACATACACCAATGTACACAAACGTACACCAATGTACACAAACGTACACCAATGTACACAAACGTACACCAACATTCATCGACGTACATCAACGTACACCAATGTACACAAACATACACCAATGTACACAAACATACACCAATGTACACAGCGTACACCAATGTACACAAAGCGTACACCAATGTACACCAACATTCATCGGCGTACATCAACGTACACCAATGTACACAAACATACACCAATGTACACAAACGTACACCAATGTACACAAACGTACACCAATGTACACAAACGTACACCAACATTCATCGACGTACATCAACGTACACCAATGTACACAAACATACACCAATGTACACAAACATACACCAATGTACACAAACATACACCAATGTACACAAACGTACACCAATGTAC
>CM022778.1:15000-17500 GCA_012411365.1 Ameiurus melas | reverse complement strand
AGCAAACAGCAAACCAATTAGCAGCAAAGCAGCAAATTCATCATTTTATTCCTCAAACAAAGATCTCAGTAAACGCTGTCCTCTATAATCTTCTGCTGCGAACGGAAACTGCACGTCATAATCACGTCTGATGGCAGAAATAAAATCTAATAATAAGAATAATCACAATAATCCTGTTAGGTCTGGAGCTGAAACATCAGCACTTCTGTAAAGAACCGATCCTGCGTGAGGACGTCTGCGGTCCTGCTGTGGAGAAAATCTTTCAAATGGGTTTCGGTCTCCGTGGTTGGGTTTAAGACGATGACACGCTGCTTCTTGGTGATAAAGGTTTATACAAAGCTCTTACAGGAACGAGTTTCTTATCAGGACTCGCAGGTTCTCTGGACTGATCTTCAGAATTGAAAGAAGGAATGGTTCTGCAGTCTCCGAGCCGCACGTGTAGAGACGGTTATTCCGTCTGGGAAACGGCGGCAATGTGACTGAAATTAATTACATCTAACTTTGTGTAAAATTCACAAAGTTCACTGAAGATTTTTAAGACTCTAGTTTAATAAATTACTGAAGATTCCGAGCACATTTATATAAAAATATTTAACAGCAGTTTACAAATTTCATTCCAATTACTGTCTAATACCTGCAGGGATTAAGGGGTAGATATGTGTGATTATGATCACATATTGGATCTTTTTTAATCATTTGTAGTCTTGTATTTAAAGAAGTTTGAAGTGAAGACACTGGGGGTGTAAATCTGTTGTGTCTGGTGTTTAAAATAAGAATAATTTCATCCCCTCATGTTTCATGTTTTCTCTTTTCTCAGTTAATGATCCAAATTGATCAATACGACGAACGTCAAAATCCACCTAGAAATTCTTTTATTTCTGTTCTGTTCACTTCCTGTTTCACCAGTCAGGTCAGGTCCGATTGTTTTTTAACTCAAGCCTGAAGGAGAATATGTGGCTCTGCTTCAGCGATGTTTATCATATCAGAAGAGGAAAGAAAGGAAGCGAAGTCCTTCTGAGACGGTGCTCGCTTCTCTCACAGAGCAGATGATTTGTATTCAGGAGGAGAGGTGGATTGTTGAAATGTGCCTCGTCTGCACTGCATTGCAAAACCAACTCATTATGTAATGCATTTCGGACATTTCAGACTAACAAGCTGACCCGCGACGGTCTCTATAGCAACCGGTCCCCCATTTTTATCATAAAGCCTCAATGTACGTGACAGTGTGTAACCACGACGCAGGTCTCGAGTCATGAAACACAAACAATGGATCTGTGTACAGAGGATTACTTCAGGCTCAACACACTGCATTTCCTCACCATTACACAGTGGAATTCAGAGAAAGGCTCCCGTTATTTTTGGAATCAACTCAACTTTTATCAGCTTGTGTGCATGAAAGAGAGAGAGAGAGAAGAAAAGCCTGAACTTGAACAAACAACAATGGCGAACAGGATCATTAGAATAATGAGCGGTCATCATTGAGGCTAATTAATTTCCCCTGTTCACCTCCTGCAAGCCTGAATGAGTTCATCTCACCACACTGACTGCATGTCCATGTTAGGAAATATCACGATATGCTAGAACTGAGCTCACAATGAAACATCTACATCATATTACTACGAACTGAGTGAAGAAGATCTTCAGATAGTTCCTCACTTTTCACTGATCTTCAGATGACTTAAAGCAGCTTCTGGAGTCTTTTCTGTGTTTTAGGTTGTTGTACTCGGTTCTCCCGCCGTCCGTAGCAAACGAACTGAGACACAAACGTCCGGTTCCGGCTAAACGCTACGACAACGTCACCATCCTGTTCAGCGGCATCGTGGGATTCAACGCCTTCTGCAGCAAACACGCCTCGGCAGAGGGAGCCATTAAAATTGTCAACCTTCTCAATGACATCTACACCAAGTTCGACATTCTGACCGACTCGCGCAAGAATCCCTACGTCTACAAGGTGAGTCACGAACGTTCGGGTTTACTACGAGTTCATCTGAATTTACTTTACCCAAGTCTGATGTAGATTTATCAGCATTTACTAAAAACCTTTTACGACACGTTTATAACAAATGATATACAAGCTTATCAAATTTACTGAAAATGTATCATCAGATGTATGAAGAGCTCCAAGACAGATCTAGTAACCTGAAACATTTCTACAGATTTGAATGTTCTGAAGAACAAAGTGGCTTTTGTCACACTTAATAAATGTAAAAGTTCAGATCCTCCCACATTCAGACTGGCAGAGAAATGCTTTCATCAGGGAGGAGAACCAGAACCTGAAGGTCACAATGACCGAATTCCAGAGCTCCTGTGTGGAGATGGGAACACCTGCTAGCAGAACCTGCGAGTATTGGGCTTCTTTGGTTTCGAGATGGAAGCCATTCCTCAGAAAAAACACACGACAACTCGCTTGGAGTTTTGGTGAAAGCGAAATGAAAGGATTCTTTGGCCAGAAGAAACAATATTATATAATGTACTAAAACCAAGTTTGGAATCTAACGCT
>CM022778.1:0-10000 GCA_012411365.1 Ameiurus melas | reverse complement strand
ACACGTACAGGTGCGCAGCGGTGTAAAGTTCACAGCAGTTCCTCAGATTTCCTACAAAAGGAAAGAAAGGAAAAGCTTTGACTGCTGAATCTAGACTTCAGTCTTTACATAACTTTATACAAGACCATGTTATCATGAGCGAGAGGGAAAGGGTTGGATTTAAACAAGACGTTCTTATGAACGTGTGAACGTTCTGATGTTTTCTGAAGCTAACGCAGCGCTCGTGTGGGTTTGTGAGCACTAACATGCTTCTTCTGTGATTCAGGAATCCATCTGCAGTCTTTTCAGACTTCACAGGAGGAACATGACTTGGTGCCAGTTAGCATGGCTAGCGTGCATTTCCTGTCAGCCACTTTAGCATTGTTTGTTCAGACTTTAGAGATTATTCTTCATTATTTGCCTCAGTGAAGTTTTTCGATCACTAAGTTGATAATAAAATCTTACATGATATTTGCATATGAAATGTTCTATAGGGCTTTGGTGTGTGTTCGTTTCCAGGCTTTGTGAAATATTTTACAGTTAATATTAAAATTGTAAATGAAAGTAAATGGATTGAGACGGCGGTGAACACAGGATCAAATAAAAGCTCCTGTTTAACATTTCCTGAACCTTCATGTTCATCACTTCACTTTATCTCTAAATATAAAGCAGACATGAAGGTTCAGCTTCTCCTCGGACTGGGTCGATGAAGACGTATTCAATTTGAAGTTCATTCATTATTTTTATTCTTCTGATGTTTTTGTTTGTTGTTATTTCCCCTTCAGGTGTCTGCAGTCAGTGGAAAACGCCGATGCTCAGTTCCACCTCGAGTACAGAGGCCCCGTGACCATGAAGGGCAAGAAGGAGCCGATGAAAGTGTGGTTCCTGACACGGAAAACGTTGTAGACCGACGCAGATCGACAAGATGGCTCTCTTTCAGTCTCTTTTTTTTTTTTTTCAAAATAAAGTGATCTCATCACGGTAATGAATTTACAGTCACATTAAAATACTGTACGAACATTTAGGGTCGTATTTTATCAGGAACATGTGTGTACCTCTGCTGAAACCAGTCCGGGATCTTCAGCAGAGTCCTACAAATTAATTATAGCGTAAAGGTCCAATGCTAATGATAAAGCAGCTGTTTAATGAAACCATTTGTATTTTAAAGGTTTTATAAATTAAAGACGTGTAGAACATCACTGATTATTATTATTATTATTATGATTATTATTATTATTATTAATTTCTTCAGTTCATTTTAGTGTTGAGTTTCTGAGAAGATAGAAGTAGAGCAGTCAGTCAGACCTCCGTTCAAGTTTTAACGAACATCTTCTGCACTCTTACATTTATATTAAATATTTATACCACTATATCTGAGACGGTATATAGTGTGTGTGTGTGTGTGTGTGTGTGTGTATAGGCAGCGTTTATATAATATTTTAGTACATCTGCATTTCTGTCCGATGTGAAATAAAGCTACATGCAGTGTTTTTCATGATCGTGCTGCTTTGCTTAGCTGCTGTTTTGTTTAGTTTCTAATAAAAATCACTAAATGTTTTGTCTGTAAAATATTGAATAATACTTTAATTATCTAGTTTTTTTTTTTTGCACACGTGATGGCATACATTTCTGCATAAAAATAAAGAATAATAATAATAATGAGGATAAAATATGTACATTGTTTAAATTTGTACCTCATTTCCTATGACAGATTTAGGGAGACGTATACATGAACACTCCATAAAGACTAAAAAAATCTCTCAGCCTAAATCCCTATATTCTCTCTCTCTCTCTCTCTCACACACACACACACACATACATATATATACATATATATACACACACACACACACACACACCCCAAAAAACCCCACATTCAGTCTCATCTCCAAAACAGAACTGGTGTTGAAATGTCTGCTCTGCAGCACTCTTCAGTAGAAAGCAGGACAGGGCCTCCACCTGGTGTTACATCAGATATTAGCTTTGGAGTTTTCGGGGTTTCGCCGTTTCCCCCCAAGTGGGATGTGTGAGGTGCTGATTTATTAAAGGTTTGTTTGTGGAAAAACACTGAATGATTTCATGGCTTTACAGAGGATCACATTCTTCATGTGAGCAAGATAACCTGCTGTCCAATTTGGGCTTTTCTGCCTAAAAGTGCTAAATAGAATCATTTATCACCCACAATGTTATTTACTGAACCCACTACAAACTACTGCATGTTATTTAGGTCCTTGGGCCAGATGTACTCATCTGTTTGCACCCGTTTCCAGGCATAAGTAGGATTATTAATTGGGATTAGTAATTGGGGTTAGTATGTAGGGTTAGTAATTGGGGATGAACTTGTATGTGCTTGTATCTTTTCTTTCTCCACACTTTGGCCTTTCTATCACTTTGGTAGAGGTTAATCTTGGTTCCAGAACTTTTGTGGATCATCTCTGCATTTCTTTGTGTCTGTTGCTCAGTACATCAGTGGTTTCTTCCCTTTTCAGGACATTTCCAATTCTAATACTCACGAGACATGAATTAAAGTTGTGTTTTGAATTCAAATGGAAGATGTATATATATTTTGTTACTGAACAGGACTGGAAGCAGGTCAAAATCTCTATCAATAAACAACCAAAGAAAACACCGGGAGTGCCGTGTACAGGGAAGGAGATGAACAGGAGTAATCACGAGACTTCAGTCTAAACATCCCCGATAACCGGACACACACACACACACACACACACACACACACACACACACACACACACACACACACACACACACACACACACACACACACACACACACACACACACACACACACACACACACACACACACACACACACACACACACACACACACACACACACACACACACACACACACACACACACACACACACACACACACCCCTCGGGTACACTGCGCACCTGTACAGACACACAAGGGTTTTAAATAACCAACATAATTCTACTAGAACAAAGACACCTGGATTCAATCAGCCACTGCTTAACCAGAGGGAAACCAAAACATAAACCACGTGGCTCTGAGAAGCCGCGCCGCAGTGCCATCTGCTGGCGAGGCGTAAGATATTTATTTAAAGTCAATGTTTTAGATAATGCTTCCTAGTCTGCAAGTTTTAAAAGATATGGAAAACTTGTTTATCTCTTTATCAGAAGTGTTAATGACTGTTCATAGATATTATCTTTACTATCTCACTAAGGCTCTGAATAACTTCAGTAATATCAGTAATGACCTTTAGATCAGCTGATGTTTGATGAGATTGTGAGATTATATTCCAGCTATAAACCGATTATATAAGAAAGATCATATCGCTGGTCCAATTCTGTTACCTATGACCTTATAAATGTCAACAAAAATCACAGTAAAACAGTCGAAAGGTCCAGAAGGAACTGTAGCCTCCTCACACCACAATCACCTGGGTTTCAGAACAGAGAGTGGAACAAACTCCATGTCCCAGCATGCCGCTGAGTTCCCTTCTGAGTCGGGTTCCTCTCAAGGTTTCTATCCTCATATCATCTCAGGGAGGTTTTCCCTCAGCACCGTCACCATTGGCTCACTCAATAGGGATAAATTCCCACACTGTTTCCTGCATTATATGTTTCTGTAAAGCTGCTTTGAGACCATGTCTTGTGTTAAAAGCACTAGACAAAGAAAACTGAATTGAATTGAATATCAGGGATGACTTCACTACTGTGAGCTGTTCCTCATCACTGCTTTAGTGGTTCACTATTCAACATCTTCGGTTTGAAGCTTTTCCTTACACACAGGACAGTTCTCATGAAAAACTCTGCCAACTCACAGACACACGCAAGAGCGCTGATGCTCTGCTCCATATTTGTAGACACCAGTGATGGAGAAGTTGTGGTTGTGTGTGTGTGTGTACTATAGTCATATTTATTCCAGACCGTTCCATCTCAACACTCTGTCTTTACAAAGCTGCTTTCCATTGCATGTTGAAATATCTACATCTTGCCCGTATCACACTCCTACTCTGCAGAACCTTTCTGTATATCCGCACGCAGCAACCTAGTGAGATAAATAATGTTCTTAGGTACAAAGGTTTACTTCTTTTTTTATTGTCAGGTCACTGCGGTTGTAGTAAATATCAATAAATATTTTCCAGATAAACCTTTCTCTGAAAGGTCACTAAAATCCAAGCCCATAAAGGTGCACATGTGAGGACTGATTAGACTTATCAGCTTCTCTGCCAGCTTTACTCGATCCCCACGATGAGCACTATAAATATCAACTCAATTCATACAGAGCAAAGGAAATGTTTTACTGCAGCACTGAATGGAAAACTCTTACCAATCTGTTGAAGTCTAGATAACAGTCCCATTTACACCCGGGTCTTGTGTCTAGATCGGATTCCAATCAGCTGCTCAGATTTCTGTACTGCATATCAGACACCATTCCGAGTTATTACTCATTTCAACAGGTTTTATGCAAATCGTTTCCAATTTAGAAATGACCATTTCGCATGGATTTTTAAAACCGTTTTTAGTTAAAAGTGTTGGATGTTAGGCGTGGAGCATGCACATTATAATGTTTTTATTTGTATTAAGTACCTTGTGTTAGTTGTAGGGATTTTGTAACATCATTATATACAGTAACTCCATGCCATTCTTTTCGGGGTGTCATTGTCACGAGGTGTGACGTCAGGGAAGTCAGACGGATGCGAGTGCGGTGCGGACGAGACCCTTTTATTTTCGCAGTGGAGAGCAGACACGAGAGAAACAAAAACAAGAAACATAACAGATGACAACCACCATGAGCTAAGCTAGGCTAAGCTAGGCTATACGCTAACTAGCCTTGACATGAACTAGGGCTAGGAGACAGTGAAACACAAACTATGAACTATGGAACATGAAACATGGCATGAATAAGACCTATGACACATGACATGGTACATAAGACTCTAACTCTCTATCGATCTATTTAACTATGCTACTCTAGAAGCTGGGAGGCTAGAAGCTAAGCTATGGTTATGCTACCTAGCCTAAACATGGACTAGCACTAATAAACATGAACCTGGTCAAGAACAAGAACATTCAGCAGGAATATCTACATCGCTATCTCTCTATAGAGACCGTGATTTACCGTGTGTAGCACGGCTCCTGGTAAATATATGCACACACCTGATTAGCACCGAACTGCTAACAGCTGCGGGCAATACTAAAACACACGTGACCCCATGACAAGATGACGCGGAGACATGACGTCAACAACAAACACGTGTCCAACTGTCAACGCTGTTGACCGTGAAGCAGCAAGCTGTGGTGCAGGTGGTAGAGCGGGTTGTCCACTAATTGTAGGGTTGGAGGTTCGAATCCCGGCCCGGGTGATTCCACATGCCAAAGTGTCCTTGGGCAAGACACTGAACCCCAAGTTGCTCCTGATGGCAAGCTAGCGCCTTGCATGTCAGCTCTGCTATCACTGGTGTGTGAGTGTGTGTGTGAATGGGTGAATGAGACTCAGTGTAAAGCGCTTTGGATAAAAGCGCTATATAAGTGCACATTTACGTTTACAAGCAAACGCACAAAGAATCATGACAGTCATAGTTTTACTCGAACCAAACTTCATTCACTGGGTTCTGGAAAGAAAATGCTGAAGTTCATAATACTGCCACAAAATATGAAGCATTGTCTAAAGCACCTTAAGACAGAAATCAGAGTGTTTTGACATTCCCAATATTTACTTGTGTATCTCTGACTCTTTGGTTCTGCTCGATTACCTGTCTGCCTGTTTATAGGATTCATATATGATAAGGTTACCATCACAAATGTAATGTTTTTCATGTTTGTATAAATATTAATTGATATTAATCATTAGTTTATTATTATTTTCATAATAATTATGGTTTTATAAGTTTTGGTTTAATACTCGTGTGGTATAATTAAGGGATAATGTGTGTAAATCGGTTTCGACTGACAGATTCAACAAAGAGCTGAAAACTTCATAACGTTTTAAATAACGAAGTCTTTAGGGAAACACTCGCAAAATCAGCTTGGACTAAACTTTACGCGTGTCGTTCTTTAAATTATTGCTAAATCCTCTAGATCAGCGGTCCCCAACCTTTTTTAAAGGAAGTTTAGATCAGCGGTCCCCAACCTTTTTTGCGCCACAGACCGGTTTAATATCAGATGATATCTTCACGGAGCGGCCTTTAAGGTGTGGCTGATAAATACAACAAAATAAAATGATAGGACCGACATAAAAACTGGGGTATTTTTAAAATCTAATAATAAACGTGAATCCAGTGTGAAATCGCAGCTTTATTAGCAGCGTCCTCGTAACATCACGCCAACAACATAGCATGAGTAACTTCTGCTCTACCCCTTAACGTATCACGTGACCGAGACAAGCGTCTTGAGATGCGTCAAGAGCGAGTCGTAGACGGATGTAACGGAGAGAATCCGGTCATTTTTCAAAATAAAGCATCATTCAGACTCCGATAATAAATAAAACGGAAATAATGCAAGTTATTTATTCTTCCGGTACCAAATGACCCAGGGACCGGTACCGGTCCGCGGCCCGGGGGTTGAGGACCCCTGACCTAGATTGATGGTTATTGGGAAACCTAACCCTGATTAGATTAGTGGAGACAGTGACCTCTGGTGTCAGGTGGCTGGATTGTGGTGTGACAAATACACAACTTTATTATTTCCATTGTTTTCTTTAAGAATCTTTTAAACCTTAATCAACTTAAAGTTCCAACACTGCAGACAGGAACACATAGCAGTTTATAAAGATTAATACACCACCGCTACTGCAGAAACTGTTTTCCAGAAATATCTCTCAGGGTCTGTTTGGGTTTTTCTTTAATGTTGAATTGTTTATAATAAATAAATATTAGTATTAGTGATATGCATACTGTACTGTACCTGTATATGACACTGCTTCAGAATGTCTTGGGTAATCCCTTTAGCGTGTTAATAATTTACAGTTAAACCTGGATAAACTGGGCGTGCCAGATGGAAATAATGATGGTAAAAACACATAATGAACATTTTAAAGTTCAAAACAAGGTTAAATATTTAGTGTCATTTTTGGAATAGTTGATATAAATCTGCACTTCATTTTAAGTCGTAATTCAGTCAAATCCTTTGTGTTTCTGCTCATTTAGGACCATTTTCAGAGCATTAATACTGTTCAGCAAACTGCTAACGCTCGATATAAACCATTACGCAATATCTTCCCATGAAACACAGACTCCCCCTCCGTGTTCCAGAGCAAATGATGACAGTAAACGTTTAGAATCTTATCCATATCAGCAAAACATCTTTATAACAGTTAATCAGTTTGCTAATCTCTACATTAGTTCATGACATCTCATGACAGTAAAGCATCGGAAGAAAGGACACGAGGCGTTGTATGAGAATCTTAACCGTAACCCCGGTGAATTCAGTACTCGCTGAACCAGTACCCAGTTCCCACCTCAGTACTCAGTACAGTAGTGTACACATGCACTCTGCTGTGGGTTTGTCCCTGTTCTGCTCATTAGCAGGTTCATATACAGAGTCCTGAACCACAGATTAGCTCGTCTTTATATTTGAATGATCCCACTGTTCGTCTTCTGTTTACTGACATCAACAATTAGAAAGTGCATAAATGTTGTTTTTGAGTTCCATCACTTAAAAAAATAAAAACAAGACAAAAATGATCTTTCTTTCTGTCTTTCTTGATGAGTGAAGTGTGTTGTGTTCTTTCTGTAACAGATCTTCATGTCTTACACACTATTCCCTTCTTTTTAATTTGTTTTTATTTCTCTGAAATGTTTACCCTTTAATGATTAACATAATGACGCAATAACATAAAGACGACTTTTGCTCATGGACTCGTGGCTGTTTGTGGCTTTTTAATTTTTATAATTTCCTTTTCATTTTGATGATTATAACTGACAACTAATGAAGGCTGCGGTTATCCCTATTGCTTGTACACTTTTTTCTACCACATCTTTTCCTTCTCTTCGCCCTCTATTAATATAATGTGCTTGGACACAGAGCTCTGTGAACAGCAGCCTCTTTAGCGATGACCTTTTGTGTCTTGTCCTCCTTGTGCAAGGTGTCAGTGGTCGTCTTTTGGACAGCTGTCAAGTCAGCAGTCTTCCCCATGATTGTGTAGCCTGCAGAACTAGACTGAGAGACCATTTAAAGGCCTTTGCAGGTGTTTTGAGTTAATTAGCTGATTAGACTGTGGCACCAGGTGTCTTCAATATTGAACCTTTTCACAATATTCTCATTTTCTGAGATACTGATTTTGGGGTTTTCATTAGTTGTCAGTTATAATCATTAAAATTAAAAGCAATGAACACTTGAAATATATCAGTCTGTGTGTAATGAATGTATACATTATACTAGTTTCACTTTTTGAATGGAATTACTGAAATAAATCAACTTTTTGATGATATTCTAATTATATGACCAGCACCTGTATATCAAGCAGAGAACAATACAAGTAGTAGTAGTAACTACTATACAAGAACCATTAATTGAGTTCCAGAAGAAGCAAAGTGCGCAGAGTAGAGGAGTAAGTGCAGATTTTTATTTATTTATGTATTTATTTATTTATTTATTTATTTTTATGAGTTGGTGAGGTGTTCAGAAAAGATTTGGGTCTTTATCTGTGTTTTGAAGATGGTGAGAGATTCTGCGGTCCGGATTGAGGTTGGAAGTGCATTCCACCACTGAGGAACAGTTAGCATGTGTTATACTATACACACTATACAGCCAAAAGTATGTGCACCTCTGACCATCACACACATATAAGCTTCTTCCACACAGTTGTATAGAGCGTCTTTATATACTGTAGCTTTACAGTCTCCCTTCAGTGGAACTAAGAGGAACCCAAACACTGTTCCAGCATGACGACATCCCTGAGCCCCGTGAAGACGTGGTGTGTGAAGGTTGGAAGAAGGTAGAAGATCTCAAGTGTCCTGCACAGAGCCCTGACCTCAACCCCACTGAACACCTTTGGGATGAACTGGAACTGGACCTCAACCTCATTAACGCTCTTGTAGCTGAATGAACACTAATCCCCATGACTGCGCCCCAAAATCCCAACAGCCAAAACCCAAAATCTAGTGGAACGCCTTCCCAGAAGAGTGGAGTGCATTAGAACAGTAAACACAGGGGGAATAAATCTGGAATGCGGTGTTCAACAAACACATATGGATGTAATGGTCAGGGGTGCACATACTTTTAGCCATAGAGTGTATAATAGTGTATGCTTGGTTAACTCATGACCTCATTGCATTGTACTTTGTTTCTATGCACACACTGCATTTACAAAACACACGTCTCACCGCACCCTTCAACAAAACAAACAGGTACTACAACGCCCTCGTTAGTTACCTACACTGTGTGTGTGAGTTTACCCGAAAACAAGCGAGAACTTGTCTGTAGAACCCAGAGTTCCTGAGAGAAGCTTGTGTCTGAGTCTGCGTCTGATTTCATCCTGCACTCTGATTACTCAGCCACATCAGCATGAAGATAAATCCTCGGAAAAGGGTGTGTGTTCTAATCACAGTGTGTGTATAAGAAGGTGTGTGAAGAAATAACTCTGCTACTCCAGTGCGCGCGCACACACACACACACACACACACACACACACACACACTCACACACTCTCACACACACTCCAGCCGAGGACATTCTGTTGAACATCATGGCATTTAACGGAACGTGGAAAGTGGACCGCAGTGAGAACTATGACAAGTTCATGGAGCAGATGGGTGAGAAACACACTCCTTTATTAATATGTGAAGTTTGTGTCTAACTAAAGGAACTAATTAAAGGAACTAATTAAAGGAACTAATTAAAGGAATTAAACTCTGGGGACTAAGAAGATCATCACAGAAAGAAATGTTTATTTGTAGCAAGTTCACTTTACTCTTAAAAGGCTCCTTCAAGAACATTCAGCATTGCTGGACTTCTTCCCGCTTCAGGAACCATTACATGTTCTATGCAAAACCCTATAACAGAAAGAAGGTTCTAAGTAGAACCCCATTA
>CM022777.1:18490960-18995960 GCA_012411365.1 Ameiurus melas | reverse complement strand
CCTTAATACTCTGAATTCAAGCATTAGTTTAAATTCACTGATCTGGTGGCAGACCAAAAAGATTTATTAAAAGCATGAACGTGAATAATTATTAGTGACATTAGGCTACATTTTGCTGACAGGACACGGGCTGAATGGAGATGCATGATGGCTCATTAGGAGGTGGTTTATAACTCTGCAATGCATTAGAGTCACATAACGTTAGCTGGTTTCACCGCCACAATGCCAGCTGCCTCAAACAAACATAAAATATAACCGTCTTTCAGGTGCGTCGCCAAATTCCAGGTGTTTCCTCGCTTTGTTTGAAATGAACGATAGCATCGGTTGCACAGCGGAAACCGATACTAGCTTTCCTCTCAACGAGTCGGGGCGGAGCTAAACTTGTTAAGCTAAGCTAATCTTCTGTAGTTTTCCCCCATGTGCTTGTAGGCGGTCCTCTTCTTCTATCTAAAACACTTGCACGTATTTGATGCCCCATGAGGTCCGGAAGAATCGCGTACCTCGGTACTTTTGTTACAATCGGTGCCAGCAGAAATGCAAGTACCGTCACGTTTTAAGAATGTCGGTATCGACTTATCGGTTCTCGTGACATCCCTAGTGTGATGACAGGGAAAAGGGCTGGAGTTGGAGCTCTTCTGAAGTGAGAAAATCCATTTTTGACACAATTGCACTGTACTGCCAATGGGCTGCTCTGGTCGCTACAGATGCAGCTGAAGCTGTAACGCAACCAGCTACACCAACTACACACGGACACTTAACTCAGGACCTATGTACACGACCACGTTTTCAACTAAAAATGGAAAACACTTTATGCGGTTTGGCTGCTTGTTTACACGACACCGGCATTTTGGGGCCTGAAAATGCAAACTTTTGAAAATGAGTCTCAAAGAGCAAGTTTTAGAAACCGATGGCGGTGTTGTCTCCGTGTAAACGTACAAAAACGATGACATTATGCGCACACGTATTATGTGTTCAGTCTATAGGCATGTGCCCGAGTACTTCAAAACTACAATGGCAGAGTACAGGACTGTGTTTCCTTCTCCAGCAAAGTGTAGATTTACTGCATCACTACTACGACCAGCGGAGATGCAGGTGTTACATACGCCAAATTATTAACCCACATCTATGGCGACGAAGGGTACTCAAAATCTTATGATTATCTGTGTAATTGTCAGTTTTGGAGTATTTCTGTATCCTTTTATTGCTAATATAATATAGAAAGCAGAATGACTGCCAGTATCTCACTATGTGCACTACTTCAAGTTTTTTCAGTATTTAAAAATGAAGGAGTGTTAACAATTCTGACCTGGATCACAAGAAAAGGTAAGCGGTGGGGTTGAAGACAGAAAAATGTATTTACACAATGAAAAAACCTTTATGCACATGTGATGAACATTAAATTATATTACATTAGGGACGTCTCAGCAGTATTCATTAATTGCCCCCGACACACACACACGCTTGGTGATGTACCATCAGTGAGGACCAAACTTAAGTTTGGTTTTCCAGAAAGAGGACATCAATCTGGCTAGTATCTGGCCCATGGTTTATATGGTTTAAGCATCTATTGTGGCACTGCAGCAGAGAGGCGTCTGGTCCAGAGGAAGCACAGTTTGAGAAGGACTTTCAAGACAACAAATACAAGAATGTGACCATGACATTTGTGAGTAAAGGGTCCCTTAAATATTTCAAAGATGTCCAAATATTTCAAAGATGTCCTACATTCAGTATCTAATAGATACCCTGCATGACCAATTCACCAATAACTTAGTGGACGTAGTCAGCTCCTTTGACATTGTTCTGAACCCTTCCCGATTCCCAAAACAGGGTGGCAAGTAGGCCGATCATTAAAAAATAAATAAATAAAATACAGTTGAAACAATTACAGTTGGGTCAATTATATTCATTTTCATGCACTCAAAAAAGACTTTTTCACACATTCCAATTCAAAAACAAAATTCCAACAAATTGTATAGTGTAATACCAAAATATTAAGGCTTTCTAAATAAATTTAAAAAACTCTCTTGCCATGAAATTAACTTGTTTGTTTTTTTTTTCCCTTATAATTTTGTGTGTGTGTGTGTGTGTGTGTGTCCTGAATGCGTCTTAATTTTTCCACTTTAGTTCTTCAGGAATATGCTGATCCAGTCATCAAGAAAATAATTGGTCATTTTGGCTGGTAGCAAAGCAGGAGCATCAGCAACAATTGTACTACATGATGCCAACACTTCACTACCACGGAAGATGAACATTTCTGGGAGCTTGCGAAGTCTTAATCTGTGACTACAGCGAGTTGTATCCCGAGTGAGCCACACCGACAAACGTAGCCTGTGTCATTGCCGTCTCTAGCGTGCCCACAGAGAGAGGCTTCTCACTGCAGAATCACACTGAAACAGCCTTGCATAGCTCCCCTCAGGAAAAGAAGGTCAACAGGTTGATGCACATCTCAAGCAATTCCACTTCAGCAGCAGAACGTTTCTGCACTATGAAAAATGAAAATATATATATTTTTTTAAATCATGGGATGGCATGGGACATATTCATATTTTCTTATTTTTTGTTAATATTTCTTAGTAAACAGAAATATATGTGGTAAACTCCAGATTAACTTGTTACTGCATCCTGTTTTTGCTTTTAATGTTTTATTAGACACTAATTCCATGACTGCTGTTTTTTTTTTAAATAGTGTAGAAAATGTTCTAAATAAACTTATATTTCAATAGATTTTTTTATTATTAGATTGCATACACTTCTATGGATATTAGTCCAAAACATTACAGTGCAAGATAAGCAGCGAAATGCGATGACCAGATTTTTTCCAGGTTGTCCAATAAACTTCATCATTCACTGGACACGTTGGCCGGCACCAACGTTTCTTAGTGGAAACTCCGACACACACACTCACACACACACACACACACACACACACACACACACATCATATGAAACAAAAAATACTACACCCCATGGAAATGGTTGGTTTTTCTGATATATTTGGACAAGCAAACATTTGATCAGTATTTTAACATAAACATATTAACAGTGCCTATTAATACAGTTGATATACTATCAAATGACAAATAAAATGTATATTTTGTAGTAATTTGCACAATTTAAATTGTACACCCCTACAGTACATTTATCACACCTTCTCTATAAAATTCTAATCAGGTGTTCAAGATTGGAACCTGTCTTATTTATACCCTTCTCACATCTAGTGTCTGGTGTTCCCTTTGTTATTGAGGTGTGTGTGGTGTCATGATACCAAGATCTAAAGAGTTCTGTAAGGCCTTCAGAAAAAAGGCTGTGGACGCCTAGGAGTCTGGAAAGGGATTTAAAAAGGTCTCCAAATTATTTGAAATACATAATTCCACTGTAAAGAAAATAATCTACAAATGGCGCAGATTTCTGCCAATTTGTCAAGGACTGGCCGTCCCAGTAAATCCAGCCCAAGAAAAAGAAGTCTCCAAGAACCAAAATTTCATCAGAGGATCAGGTAGTAAGTCTTGCAACTATTGATGTCAAAGTGCATGCTTCGGAACAATGAACATGCTTTCATACAATCTGAAAGAGATTGCACAAATTTGACTTGCATGTGAGACGTGCCAGGAAAAACCCTTTGAAAGAGTACAGTTTGCCAATGAGCATATAGGCAAAGACCAGGCCTTCTGGAATAATGTTCTCAGGACAGACGAATGAAAGATATAGTTGTTTGGCCCCAGTAACAGCAGACACGTTTGGCGCAGACCAAAGACAGCTTTTCAGGAGAAGAACTTCATACCAACTGTGAAGCACGGTGGTGGAAATGTTATGGTATGGGGTTGCTTCTCTGCCTCAAGGACTGGACAACTTCACTGATTCAACTATGAATTCTGCATCATAATCAAAGAGTGCTTGAAGATTATGAGAGGCAATTTGTCCAAAATTTGAACTGAAAGTGGACCTTTCAACAGGATAATGATCCTAAGCACACTAGCACATCATATCTCCACTCCTTACGATAGTAGTTTTGGATAAATCCAAAAGTACACTGAACCCTAAACTTAAATTTGCATTTCCACAAATATAATGAACATAACATCCATCCATCTTCTACCGCTTACACCTTTTCAGGGTCACAGGGAACCTGGAGCCTATCCCATCGGGCACAAGGTGGGGTACATCCTGGACAGGGTGCCGGGACAGGGCACAATCACATACACACTAAACTTTAAAGACAAATTAACAGTCTCTGACAGTCAGTACGTTTACATGGACAGTAATAATGCAATGATTGACCTTAAGTAACCTAATAATGTGATTAAGGTGTTTACATGAGTCTCTTTTAGAATACTCCGGTCATGTTCCCCTTTTACATGTTATAGAACATAATTAGATTAAGAGCCTGCGTCATTACGTCACCGCGCCACGCCGTTCGACGTCACTCCAAAATTTCACGTATCAACATACAGTTCGGTCGTTATGGGACCGTATACAGTTTTGGGTGTTTTTGCACTTTAAGTGCAGTTAATTATTTGTCATGATGTACGTGCTAATAGATGACTGCTTGAAGCCGTGGGCTGCGTCTCAAATCGCATACTTACCTACTGTATAGTAGCAGAGATACATGTATTTTCCCCCACTACAGGACTATAGTAGGGAAGTATGCAGTTTGGGACACAGCCGAACTCTCTTGTTCGCCGTAAAACGTAAAACTGCCGTGTGTGATCGTGTCCTGTCGCAAAATGCGGTGAAAACTCTCACACGACGTTCATAATGTGATTAAGGTGTTTACATGTCTGTAATACACGTCCATAATACGATTAAAACAGAAGTACTCCACCTGTCTTAATTTGATTAGAGCTTAATTAGATTATGACCTTAATTAGATTAAGGTTGGTGTTTACATGGTAGTTTCCTAATCAAAGTATGGTCTTAATTAGATTAAGAGTGGATTATTGTTGTCCATGTAAATGTAGTCACTCTGGTGAAGCTTTGTCAAGGTCATGTTTATTTACCAAAGGCACTAAGGGTTTATGGTCAGTCTGAAAATTAACAATGTCCAAACCAAACACTCCATTTTTTAGGAGAATCTAATTTCTGAGCCTGAAAATGTAAGCGAGCTGAAAGGTACTGGCTGCAACTGTTCATTTTGCCCTTAAAGCAATGCTGCACCAAGACCATAACTGCTTGTGTCCTGCGGCTGGCATCATACTATGAAAGTGCTGGTACAAGCTTGCCCTTGACGTGCACCTGAAACATCCGTTCTTGGGCATTGTAATTACAATAGGCAACACAGTAGAAAGGCAGGAAGTTTATGAGAGCAAGTACCTGGTGAACTTTCTCAAAGTGAGCTGGACTTGGCATCTCTGATATGGCTTGAACTTCACTAGGGTCTGACCTAAAGAACCTGCACTGATAATGCTGTCAAAATTGTGATTTGACAAAACGGCACTCAGTTCTGATCAATTTCAAACCGGACCCTTTGATGTTCATCAGCACCACCTCCAGACACTTGTGAAAGCAAAATCTTCCCATGGGTGTGAAAAACATGGTTAGTTTCTGTCTGGGGGGAGGGAGGGGGGATCTGCTGGATTTTCCTACATCTGCATGATGCATCCAGGGTGGAGAATTCACTGGCTTCAGGAAGTCTTGGAGCTGTATTCTCCAGTGTGGGCAGGATGCATCCTTCACATTTCAATGCTCTATTCAAACATTTAAAATCAAGACACATCCTTACTTTATTCTTCTTCTATACCGGCACTGCTTTGGTTGTAGTTGGGAATTTTTTTTGAATATCAAGATCTGTTTGCGGAAGAAAGGGGATTGGTTGAGAGTGAGCAAGTACAGCCAAATCTTACAGCCTGAGTTTAATTCCCATTACCAAGGTCTCAAAATTCAACTGGATCCATGAGCACGAGCATACACCAGCATAACAGCCCATAAGCATATGAGTGCATATTGTGAACATGTCACTGCTGAGCAACCACAGAAAAGTACACACTTGCTCAGTTCAGCTGCCCTCATACTCTCTATTAATGACGCTGCTTAAACACCATAGTTGTCCCACTAAAATTACCTTTCCATAGAATGACCGTGATCCATAATTAGTGTGGGTGTGTGCAGTGGGATCAGTGAGAGAGTCTGAAAGTCTGCAAAGGCATTTAAGACCTCCCCCTCTGACAAAGCACAGCCTTAAATCTGAGGTGCAGATGAGCCAAGGTCCAGTGTGTGATGCATGAAAATGGAATATGGGGCTTTAGAGGGTAAAAAAGCTGAAAGTGACCCCTAGACTCAGTGGTTAACATTCAACAAAGCAGTGTTTACCAAGTACAAACACATTGCTCTGCCAACCCAGAGCTTTCCAGCCCTGACCCATCCTCCCCCCTTCTATCCTCAAGTACCAGTGCATAGCTCTGAAAGACACTAGTAACTCCTGCTTTATTTTGCTTGGCCTCAGACATAAAACAAAAAAAGTTTAAGGAGCCAGCCTGTCCTGGCCTTTTGAAGGACAGGGGTTAATTAATTAATTAGCCTTGGCACAGTGCAGAAGCCTTTTAACGATATTTTTTTTTTTCTTTGATTTCTTGTTTGTCCAGAGAGGGGAGAAGTGTTCGGAGGAAATGCTGACAGAGAAAAAGAGAGACAGTGGCCTAGAGGTAAATGAGGTCTTTCTAAGCTTTTCAACAAAAGAAATTATAAGGAGTGTCAAAAATCAATAGGTCTCTCACAGACGCTGGAAATGGATCTTAGGATGCTCTCTGCTCACAAAACCATATGCGAGTCTGCTATAATGCAAAGGCAGCTATGCCCGCTGTATTGTGGGAGCCACTTACTAGCCCTCCAGGGGAGTTCTCATCCCCCTGGAACACTGGGGATTCAGAGGGGAGGTAATTTGTATAGAGAACAGGAATGTGGGAGACAGAAAAAAACAGAGGCTATGCAAGTCCAGATGGGCAATGATGGCTGGCAATGACAAATGCATCTGATTCATAGTTCATAGGCTATGGAAGAGCAAATGTGGGCGAGTGTTTGCATGTTTGAGTTGCCAAGGGGAATCTGATTACTCACATTCCACAGGCTATAAGAGCGGGAATAAGAAAAAAAAGAAGAAGAAAAAACAGAGATTAATGTAAGTATGGGTTTTTTACTCTCTCAATGCCCTCCTCTTTTAAAAGACCAACCCCACCATTCAAATATCCAGCAAAGCTTGTTCCATTACTTCATATCACATTGATTGTTGATTATGATAGGACGGCAGTCACGTTGATTAAAAGTTGGACCCAACCCAAGGCTTTCATTCAATCTCCATGTCCCAGCTTTCTTTCTCTCCCTCACTCCAGGCCCCAGCTCTTCCCAATCTTCCTGGACTCCATCACCTCTTTTGTCACTATGGAAACTGAGCCAGCCATACAGCCACACAACAGGCTCTGCTCAGTCTCCTGCCGATAGGTCCCTGGCCCCCAACCAAAAGCACTCCCAGGGTAGAGACATATATTAAAAACTGTGCCGTGATACATGTGGAAAGCAAAAACAAGTTGACAGTAAGTCTCCAAACAGATAGTTCATGAAGCAAAGACTAGAAATGCTTTCAGGTAACTGTGAATTTTCAGTCGAAGGGGAAAAGCTCATACTGGATAGCTTCTTGTGCAGAGGGTATGACTAAAAAAAAAAAGTCACTACAGATCACATGGGGTAAATTTAGCAAAGAGAACTACAATGCTACAAAATGCCATTAAAAGCACATATTTGTCTATATTGTTATGTCTAGAGCTGCAACAAATAATTGATAAAATCGATAATCATCGATTATGAAAAACATTGTCAACTAATCTCATTATCAATTAGTTGCTCTGTTCTCTGTACATTTACTCATTACATTACTTCTGTTCCGATAACATGCACTGGAGAGTAAATACTAAAGTTGTGTCCCAAATGAAGTATTGTACACTTATACTATGCACTACGTACTCTACTGTCTAGTGTGTGGATTTTAGAAAGGTACAATCATCTCAAATATAACACTGGTGAGGTTTTTTTTTTTTACTAACCTGAAGTATAAGCCGCTTCTTAGGCGACTGCGCATGACGTCATACGCACGCTAGCATTAGCAGACACCCAGAATTACCGACAATGACTTTCTTCAGTTTACTTTCTGTCAGCGTTACCTTTTATTCCCAACATGACCTAGAGTACGAGGAAGAAAGTTAGAAAGGCAGGGGTGCATTTTATATTAAACACCGCGGAGATCAAACACTGCTGCATGAGCAGAAACGTGTTTATATTCAAAATGCTCCACTGTGTGTAAGGGGCAGGGGGAACTAGGGGAAGCTGCTTAAAAGGTTTAGTTTAATTTAAGTTTCTTGTCATGACATGGTGTAATTGTAAATTCTGTCATTTATCATAATTTAAGTGACACGTAACACGTAGACACGTAATATGAGCGCGAGTAAGATCTGTAATGTCTAATTAAAACACTATGATCAAAAATAAACAAGTAAAATAATGTCTAGACACAGTGAGGAACAGAAACCACAAGGTGCAGTGAAAGGGAGTTTTTATTATTAATATTTAGGATTGTATTTTAAGTCAGTGCTTTTTGTGCATACATAAAAAATAATGTATAAATACTATCAAATTATATATATATATATATATATATATATATATATATATATATATATATATATATATATATAAAATAAATGTATTCATTATTTTTTATGTATGCCCAAAAAGCACCGAATTAAACTACAGTCCTGAATTAATAATATATATTCTGGTGTGTGTGTGTGTGTGTGTGTGTGTGTGTGTGTTGGGTTCTTTTCTGTTTTGTACAAACAATTGTGTAAAGTTTTATTCTGAAGTTTATATTTGTAAACACTCAGTTTGTGGATTTTATTCGAAATAAACGACAAAATAGAACTGAAAGTTTGCCACCTCCCCCATCCGATTATCGAAAAAATAATCGGTCAACTAATCGATTATGAAAATGATCATTAGTTGCAGCCCTAGTAATATCTGAAACACAAACAAACTATGTCTGTCTTTAATTTATTTAATCATGTTCATATGGTTCATTTACATGTGATTCATTTTCATGAGATTCATATTCAAGAGATTCATTTACATGTGATTCACTTACTAATTGGCTTCTCTTTAAATCCAGATTTAGACTGTGATATTACAAAGGTCTTTCCAGATTATTACTTGCTACACTGTATGAGATAACTCCAGTAAAATTGCCCGAATTCTATAATATAATTTGTTCACCATGTTAAGTTTAAATTCTCTAAAAACAGATCGCAATTAAATAACATTACATCCTTCAAAGCATTGGCATGTTCCGCTTACTCTCACAATCCTCCAAACACCCCCACACCCAAAGTCTCCATAAACAAATGAGACAGCAGTACATCCTACAGAACCCGAACATTGTCCACAATGTGAAAACAACTCGGAGAGTAAACTGAACTAAGCAACAAAATTACCAACACTGATAAACAGTCTGCACACAATAATAAATATAATGTCCTTACATTTTAAAGACTTGTAACAAATAATATAACAGTGTAGAACGTAAAGCCGAGGAGATAACACTAATAAAATCAAATAAACAGAAACTCTAACCCGGTCAGAGCATCAAAACAGAGAAGCACATTAATACAGAAGTAAGTCCACAAAATCTAGGCGAAGTAATGCAACGAGAATATCTTCAATAAAAATCCGAATACTGTAGAGCTGGAAGGCCGAGTGCTGTGTAGATGATACAGTTCACCCCGATATCAAGAGTTTAACGTAGTCTCCTGCTTCCTCTGCTGAAATAAAGTCCTTCTGAACACCGTTACATGTAATGTGAAGCTAACCGGACTTCAACATTGACTTCAACAGATGGGATATTAATGGAAAGAAGTACACTTATTTGCAATCATATTGGATATGAAATGCCATGGACACCCACCAGTGATCTGTTTGAGATTCATAAATATTATCAGTCACCCACGTTAATAAATAGTCCAACAATGAGGGGCTTACTTCAGGCTAGTCTGAGTAATTAAGCCCCAAGCCGTTTTAAAACCGCACTAGTTGTTTCCTGCATCCTCAGAACAGTGGGTAGGATTATAAACAGGAAAAGGCCAAAGACAATCTTGCAAATAAGAAGTTGCTACTGGCATAAACAAAATTGTACAAAAGGGCTAACCATTCTTAAGCCACTTTTCCACTGCATGGTACGACTTGACTCGGCTCGCTTTACTTTTCCGAGCCTGCTTTTCCACTGCAGTTTAGTACCGCCTCAACGTGGGTGCCATCGTCCACTCGCCTTCTCGCAGAATAATGTATTATCAAAGCCTTGTACAAATACACTGTCAGGCCATATTCCAAATGCCTTTCCTGTTCACTAAACATGGACCCTATGAAGGATGGAAAATAACAGCGTTCTAGAACCTACTTAGTGCTCTATATGACGAAGTAGATTCAGCCGCAAAAGGAGTGACTTCGATAAATGCCTGTTTGGAAATCAGTAACAAGCAAGATTTAAAAATCTAAGACAGAAACCTTTGTTGTAATTTTATCTTTAATGAGATTAATGATACATCGTTTTCAATTAATAGAATATTACCATACACAAAGTATGTATTAAATGACATTTATTCAGGCACAACCACTCGTTTAGGAAAATCCTTACTCCCTTAGTGCGTGGTATTTAGTATCGGCTCAGCTCACTTGAAACCTCGACCGCGGTGGTACTAAAAAAAGTACCAAGTACTATCCACAGTGGAAAGCCCCCAAAAAAGCAAGCAGAGTCGAGTCGAGCAGTACAGTGGAGTGGAAAAGTGCCATTACAGTGGTGCTTGAAGGTTTGTGAACCCTTTAGAATTTTCTATATATCTGCATACTTATGACATAAAACATCATAAGATTAGGATTAGCAGTTAATTTCAAGGTGAAATTAGAGTCAGCAGTTTTCAATCAATGGCATGACAATCAGGTGTGAGTGAGTGACCTGTTTTATTTAAAGAACAGGGATCTATCAGAGTCTGATCTGCACACCACATGTTTGTGGACGTGTATCATGGCATGAAAAAAGGAGATTTCTGAGGATCTCAGAAAAAGAGTTTTGATGCCCATCATGCTGGAAAAGGTTAAAAAACCTAAACGGTTTTGGACTCCACCAATCCACAGTCAAACAGACTGTGTACAATTAGAGGAAAATCATGACCGTTGTTAACCTCCACAGAGTGGTTGACCAACAAAGATAACTCCAAGAGCAAGATGTGAAATATTCTGGGAGGTCACAAAGGAACCCAGGGAAACTTCTAAGCATCTAAAGGCCTCTCTCCCATTGGTTAATGTTAATGAGTCCACCATCAGGAGAACACTGAACATCAATGGTGTGCATGGCAGGGTTGCAAGGAGAAAGTCACTGCTCTCCAAAAAGAACATTGCTGCTCTTCTGCAGTTTGCTAAAGAGCATGTGGACAAACAAGACCAAAATAGAATTTTTGGTTTAAATGAGAACGGTTATGTTTGGAGAAAGGAAAACACTGCATTCCAGCATAAAAACCTTATCCCATCTGTGAACCATGGCAGTGGTGGTATCTTGGTTTGGGCCTGTTTTGCTGCATCTGGGCCAGTTCTTGCCATCATTGATGGAACAATGAATTCTGAATTATACCACTGAATTCTAAAGAAAAATGTAAGGATATCTGTCCATGACCTGAATCTCAAGAAAACATTTGGAATGCAGCAAGACAACAACCCCAAGTACACCAGTCATTCTAAATAAAGGTTAAATAGTAAAGTTGATGTTTTGGAATAGCCAAGTCCTGACCCTAATCCAATAGAAATGTTGTACGAATGGGCTGAAAGCTGATGTGCAGGACTGATCAACAGTTACTGGAAATGTTTATCTGTAGTTATTGCTGTACAAGGGGGTCACACCAGATACTGAAATTAAAGGTTCACATACTTTGGCCACTCACATATATGTAATATTGGCTCATTTTCCTCAATCAATAAATTACGAAGTATAATATTTCCCATTTGGTCTTTGACTTTTTAGGTCATATTTATGCAGAAATAAGGAAAATTTGAAAGGGTTCACAAACATTCAAGCACCACTGTATATTCACCAGTGGAACTGGTATATATAATACAGTACATAAATAACAGTCTATAACTTATTGACTAAATGTTTCACCTGAGTGACGATTCTCCACTTATCCCAAACCTAAAAGATATTACAGCCTCATCAGTACTGAGGATCAAATTAAATTGTTATTAGCAATGTGATCAGTCATCTATAGTTATCCTTCCACTGTTTCCTGAGGGGTTAATGAAAGCAAACACAAACATATTGCTGCATTCAGCTTAACCCAGAAAAGGAAAGTTGGAACGCTGAGTTACATAACTCTCAAAATTGGTGCATGCTTGGGACCTCATCCCAACTTCCAGAATAGTATTTCCATCTGAAATACCAAGGTACACAATGTCACACCTGCATAGATTCACATGGAAACATACAGTATCTCACAAAAGTGAGTACACCCCTCACATTAATGTCTAAACTGCTGGCAACAAAAGTGAGAATGAAAGTGAAAATGTCCAAATTGGGCCCAAAGTGTCAATATTTTTAGTGGCTACCATTATTTTCCAGCACTGCCTTAACCCTCTTGGGCATGGAGTTCACCAGAGCTTCACAGGTTGCCACTGGAGTCCTCTTTCACTCCTCCATGACGACATCACGGAGCTGGTGGATGTTAGAGACCTTGTGCTCCTCTACCTTCCGTCTGAGGATGTCCCACAGATGCTCAATAGGGTTTAGGTGAGGAGAAAGACTTGGCCAGTCCATAATCTTCACCCTCAGCTTCTTTAGCAAGGCAGTGGTCATCCTGGAGGTGTGTTTGGGAGGTGTGTTTGGGGTTGTTATCATGCTGGAATACTGCAGACTGATCATGCTCTGCTTCAGTATGTTACAGTACATGTTGGCATTCATGGTTCCCTCAATGAACTGTAGCTCCCCAGTGCTGGCAGCTCTCATGCAGCCCCAGACCATGACACTACCACCACCATGCTTGACTGCAGGCAAGACACACTTGTCTTTGTACTCCTCACCTGGTTGCCACCACACACGCTTGACACGATCTGAACCAGATATGTTTATCTTGGTCTCATCAGACCACAGGACATGGTTCCAGTAATCCATGTCCTTAGTCTGCTTGTTTGGCAAACTGTTTGTGGGCTTTCTTGTGCATCATCTTTAGAAGAGACTTCCTTCTGGGACGACAGCCATGCAGACCAATGTGATGCAGTGTGCGGCGTATGGTTTGAGCACTGACAGGCTGACCCCCCACCCCTTCAACCTCTGCAGCAATGCTGGCAGCACTCATACGTGTATTTTCCAGTTCTTTATGTAGAGCAACAATTCTTTTTTCAGATCCTCAGAGTGTTCTTTGCCATGAGGTGCCATGTTGAACTTCCAGTGACCAGTATGAGGGAGTGTGAGAGCGATGACACCAAATTGAACACACCTGCTCCCCATTCACACCTGAGACCTTGTAACACTAACAAGTCACATGACACCGGGGAGGGAAAGTGGCTAATTGGGCCCAATTTGGACATTTTCACTTAGGGGTGTACTCACTTTTGTTGCCAGCGGTTTAGACATTAATGTCTGTGTGTTGAGTTATTTTGAGGGGACAGTAAATTTACACTGTTACACAAGCTGTACACTCACTACTTTACATTGTAGCACAGTGTCATTTCTTCAGTGTTGTCACATGAAAAGATATAATTAAATAATTAAAAAAATGTGAGGGGTGTACTCACTTTTGTGAGATACTGCATGTCGTGTTCTGTAACTTCTCCCAACAAGACCATTATGAACACAAAATGGACATGAATCAGACCAAAGATGACAAGTTAGTAGATTAATTACATTAAAATGTTAAATCATACGTGATTCTAGATCAATTCACAATTTCTTTTTATTGTGTCATTATTTTTAAATCCTAATTCTTCTACTTTCACATTACAATAAGACTAAAAGTAGTCTTAAAATAAAAATAAGTATAAGAAGAAAAAACCCACTCAAATCAGCAGAGATAGCATTTGGCCTACATCTGGCATTATATCAGACATTAAAACAGAACTTTCTGAATAGTCTTGTCCGCATTCCAGCACGTCCCTTTGCCTTTTACTTTTTCATCACATTATACTGCCATTGGTCTTCAAAATGTATGAAACAATCCCAAATGTCTCTATGAGCTGACAAAATAGTAATGGAAGTCATATGGAAGTCACAGCCTGTGTGGCTCATTCTTGGACGCTGAAATTCACAGCGGACTGTTCACCTTGGGAATTATTTTGGGAATGTGAATTTACTGTAGATTATGTATCTGTAATCTATCTTCTTAGCAGAGGTCAATCTGTGTTTAACAATGACATATTTAACAAGGCAACCCACCCAGGCATATGACTAATGAATTCTACAGGAAAACATTAAACGCTACGAAGAATGTGAATGAAGAATGTAGACTTCTGCATGTAGTGCAATTTTTACATATAGGTAACAAATGTTGCCTAACAAAACTTACATTTAATAAAGATTAACTGGGATTTTTAACCATTTTTGCTAAATTACATTCACAAACAGCACTCATGGTGTGCTGCACTGTCCTTCACAGTGCAGATTCATCTCACAGATGTGAGGACACAAGTATTAGCGACTTAATATTGATAAATAAACTCACAGCCCCAAATGAACAGCACAACCACACTGATTTAGCAGTTAAACTCAATTGTATCGCTCTTAGGCCAGATACAGCATTAGCAAACTGCAAGACTGAGCCAAGGAGTTCCAAAATAAACTTAGACCACGGCGTCTCTCTTTTTCTCTGGTAGACACACCCAATCTGCATCCCATCATCACACCACAACATATTTATCATTCAATTTTACTATGTTTTTTTTTCTTTTTTCTTCTGTCTGCAGCCCAAACACCGTACCACAACCATCCTCTGAATACACTGCAATGCTGCCATCCCCATACCCTCCTTGTCTGACCGACCCTTGTACCCTGAGCGAGTATGCTTCACATTGAAGGGTGTACAACACAAGCATATCCACTGTGCATGCACTACAGAAGCACACATTCAAATTGGCCACATAACAAACCTCCACAGCAGCCACATGTGTTTAGCATTAGCCCGAAGACTCTAATAGTCCAAACATTATTCTAGCCCTAGTAATGGCACAGCAGTGTTTAGAATCAGGCTGTATGATAAGCTCTGGAATGCTAATGATTTGTTAATGCCTATACTTCTAGCCACTGATGGATGATGTCTTGGAAATCACAGGATGTAGCCCAGTTATCTGATAAATGGTTCCAGTTTCAGTAACCCCACTTACAAAAATCAAACGCAACAACTTCTTTTGAGTTGGTTCTGAAAACATTTTTAAAAACTAAATACCAAAACTACAAATATAAAATAATACAAATATCCAAACAATTAACCGCGTTCTGAACAGTGGATTATATAGGAGTGAAAACAGCTCAAGTCCGAAACATGATTTTTGAACCCGCTAGTGCTTTCTTCCTAGACACCCGTCCATGTGCCTCGTCAAGCACTTGGTTAATCCCAGCCTGAACATTTCAGTCAAAATACAGCCCCTATGAAAGAAAAGTCACAAGGGAACACTAGTATGATAGGGGTGCCTTTAGTCTGCAGTGGCAGAAACAAAATAAACAAAGACCAGTCAAGAGATGTTGGAGTTCAATAAAACAGTATCTATTTCACATGGTTACATATCTGGAAAATAATCAAAGAGAAAGCAATAGCAGAGGGTAGATGTTTTGTCCTGTTGTTAAAAGGAAAGCAAGAAAAATAAATCACTAGTATAGGCATACACTATTTCCACCTAAGGAATGTTTAAATACATCAGGTTGAATGTCCCTGTAAACAGTGGGGAAGATTCCAGAAATTCACTTTTAGAAGCTTTTGAGTGGCCAATTGTCATAATAAGGCAGTAATTGGGAATGCACCTGTGGCTAAAAAGAGTCCTGCTTTTAGAGATTGTATCTTTTTGCCCTTGATACCATGGGCATACAACTTAGCCAAGACCTCAAAAAAATTGTGGACCTCCGAGAAATTCCGCCTTAGGAGCAACTTCCAAACAATTGAAGGTACCATAAGCATCTGTACCAAAAATTCTACAGAAATATGAAAACCTTGCACCACACAGAAACTACATCATTCAGGAAAGAGGCACAAATGAACTCCAAGGAATGAGTGAACTTTGGTCTTAAAGGTTCAAAAATGAATTCCCAATACAACAACAAAGGAACTGGTGAAGCAGTTGGAGGCATCAGGTTCAAAAGTATGTACATCCACCATTAGGAGCGTCCTACATTGCCATGGCCTGAAAGGTTGTCATGTAATGAAGAATCCCTGCTCCAATCCAAAATGAATTGTTTAGCCATAATGATTAGCACAATGTATAGAGGAAAAAAAGTGTGAGGTTTTTAATATGAAGAACACCATCCCAAATGTGAAGCATGGAGTTGGCAGCATCACGTTGTGAGGGTATTTTAATGGAAAAGGGACTGGTGCACTTCAGAAAAATACACGATATGGCCAAAATTATGTGGACACCTGACTATCACACCCATATGTGTGCCTTCTCCAAACTGTTGTCACAAAGTTAAAAGAACACAATTGTCTAGAATATCTTTGTATGCTGTAGCATTAAGATTTCCCTTGACTGCAACTATGGTTTTATTGAGATGCATTTGCATTCACACTACAAATGGCATGTGGTCATACACATCCCAGACCACCTCAGAATTTGGTTTGAGTGATCAGATCACAATCTGTCTCCAACATGCATTTAACCCCATTCACACCTGTACTTAGCACTAACCACTTGTGACCAATCACACGGGATGCATGTTAATGCCAGCTGTGAATGGGCCTTAAGGGGCCTGACCCAAACCTGTCCGACCCTGGAAGACAATGCCCCTGTGCACAAAGCAACCTCCATAAAGACATGGTTTGCCAAGGCTGGTGTGGAAGAACTCGAGTGGTCTGCACAGAGCCCTGACCTCAACCCCAATGAACATCTTCAGGATGAATCGGAATGTCAAATGCACACCAAACCTTCCTGCCCACAACCAGTGCCTGACATCATTAATGCTCTTGTGGTTAAATTGGATACTCCCACAGCCAAGTTCCAAACTCTAGTTGAAAGTCTTCCCAAAAGAGTGGAGCAAAGACAGGACCAATTTTGAAATGGGATGTTCAACAAGCACACATGGGTACAATGGTCAGGTGTCCACATACTTTTGATCATCCGACACTGACCTGAATCTCACAGAAAACTGAACAATTGCCTCTGAACAAGGAGGCCCACAGACCTGCCTGAGATACATCGGTATCGTAAAGAGGAATGAGCAAAAATTCCAGCAAAGTATTGTGAGAAGCTTGTTGAAGGATAAGCCTGAAATAAATCTGTCTCTTAACTATTATTTTGAAATGGCCTCTTAGGGAAATAAAGTAGATACACTAACTGACTCAACACAAATGTATGGTAACCTGAAATGTCTTTAGCCTAGGTGTATGTAAACTGTTGAATGTTTAACAGTTCATCTTCCACTGTTTTATCTAATGTAAGCCTGTCAAAAAAAAGTTTATGTGCTAAAAGATATATTACATGTATGACGTTTCCAAAAGACAGACGAAATATTTCTGCTGGTAAAATTCAAACCAAAGGTTTATGATAAAATTGTGATATTTCCTCATGGCTTTATGTGCTTAAGAAACCAAAGTTATCATTCACAGACTTATCCAATACAAACACTGTGTACTGCTATCATAAACGATCCTTACATTTTTTGACAGTATAATTAACAAATGAGCAAATATATTTAAATGCTAGATTTTTTTTGGTTTTAGACAGCAACAATTTCCAAAGTCTTTCTCTACTTTTCATAGAGAAAGACAGACAGAAGAGAAAGGAAGAGAGCATTAGCAGGTGAGCTCATGTGACCCATGAAGGCTGTATTCTGTAACTTTTATAACATTACCAGAGCAGAACATTCTGTACTTTCTACTAGTTTGTAACGTTCTGCTTTTACTCATTTATTGAAGTATGATTGTTTAAATGAAACAAGTGTAGATAATTCCACCATATAATCGATTAAAACAAATATACCTCATATACATGAATACTATTAAACCCATGGTTTTACAAAATTATACCGTGCTGGTAAAAGGGCAAAAAAAATTCTCTCCTCAAATTCTCTCCCTGTAAAGGAAGCAGAGGTTTTGTTGTGCAGCAGTGATGTTTTTGTAACCTCTCTGATCAGACAAAAGCCACTCATATGTCACACGTAGGTATCCACTTACATCAATTTGGGTGAGTTGTGTCAAAAGCAGCTCTTACAATTTGATTCCATGAGTAATATATACAAAAAAATTGTATATACAGTGGTGTGAAAAAGTGTTTGCCCCCTTCCTCATTTCCTGTTCCTTTGCATGTTTGTCACACTTAAGTGTTTCGGAACATCAAACCAATTTAAACAATAGTCAAGGACAACACAAGTAAACACAAAATGCAATTTGTAAATGAAGGTGTTTATTATTAAAGGTGAAAATAAATCCAAACCATCATGGCCCTGTGTGAAAAAGTGATTGCCCCCTAAACCTAATAACTGGTTGGGCCACCCTTAGCAGCAACAACTGCAACCGAAGTTGCTTGCGATAACGTGCAATGAGGCTTTTACAGCGTCCTGGAGGAATTTTGGCCCACTCATCTTTGCAGAATTGTCCTAATTCAGTTACATTAGAGGGTTTTCGAGCATGAACGGACTTTTTAAGGTCATACCACAACATCTCAATAGGATTCAGGTCAGGACTTTGGCTAGGCCACTCCAAAGTCTTCATTTTGTTTTTCTTCAGCCATTCGGTGGTGGACTTGCTGGTGTGTTTAGGATCATTGTCCTGCTGCAGAACCCAAATTCGTTTCAGCTTGTTTCGGAACATCAAACCAATTTAAACAATAGTCAAGGACAACACAAGTAAACATAAAATGCAATTTGTAAATGAAGGTGTTTATTATTAAAGGTGAAAAAAAATCCAAACCATCATGGCCCTGTGTGAAAAAGTGATTGCCCCCCTTGTTAAAACATACTATATACTGTGGTTGTCCACACCTGAGTTCAATTTCTCTAGCCACACCCAGGCCTGATTATTGCCACACCTGTTCACAATCAAGGCATCACTTAAATAGGAGCTGCTTGACACAGTAAGGTCCACCAGAAGATCCTTAAAAGCTACACATCATGCCGAGACCCAAAGAAATTCAGGAACAATTGAGAAAGAAAGTAATTGAGATCTATCAGTCTGGAAAGGGTTATAAAGTCATTTCCAAAGCTTTGGGAATCCAGCGAACCACAGTGAGAGCCATTATCCACAAATGGCGAAGACATGGAACAGTGGTGAACCTTCCCAGGAGTGGCCCGCCACCAAAATTACCCCAAGAGCGCAGCGACGACTCATCCAAGAGGTCACAAAAGACCCCACAACAACGTCCAAAGAACTGCAGGCCTCACTTGCCTCAGTTAAGGTCAGCGTTCATGCCTCCACCATCAGGAAAAGACTGGGCAAAAATGGCCTGCATGGCAGAGTTCCAAGGAGAAAACCACTGCTGAGCAAAAAGAACATCAAAGCTCGTCTCAATTTCTCCACAACACATCTTGATGATCCCCAAGACTTTTGGGACAACATTCTGTGGACCGATATGACAAAAGTGGAACTCTTTGGAAGGTGTGTGTCCAAGTATATCTGGCGTAGAAGGAACACTGCATTTCATAAAAAGAACATTATACCAACAGTAAAATATGGTGGTGGTAGTGTGATGGTCTGGGGCTGTTTTGCTGCTTCAGGACCTGGAAGACTTGCCGTGATAAAAGGAACTATGAATTCTGCTGTCTACCAAGAGATCCTGAAGGAGAATGTCCGACCATCTGTTCGTGTACTCAAGCTGAAACGAACTTGGGTTCTGCAGCAGGACAATGATCCTAAACACACCAGCAAGTCCACCACCGAATGGCTGAAGAAAAACAAAATGAAGACTTTGGAGTGGCCTAGCCAAAGTCCTGACCTGAATCCTATTGAGATGTTGTGGTATGACCTTAAAAAGGCCGTTCATGCTCGAAAACCCTCTAATGTAACTGAATTAGGACAATTCTGCAAAGATGAGTGGGCCAAAATTCCTCCAGGACGCTGTAAAAGCCTCACTGCACGTTATCGCAAATGCTTGGTTGCAGTTGTTGCTGCTAAGGGTGGCCCAACCAGTTATTAGGTTTAGGGGGCAATCACTTTTTCACACAGGGCCATGATGGTTTGGGTTTTTTTTCAACTTTAATAATAAACACCTTCATTTACAAATTGCATTTTGTGTTTACTTGTGTTGTCCTTGACTATTGTTTAAATTGGTTTGATGTTCCGAAACACTTAAGTGTGACAAACATGCAAAGGAACAGGAAATGAGGAAGGGGGCAAACACTTTTTCACACCACTGTATAAAGTTTTATATATAATACGTATATATACAAAAATTGTCCTAGATTCTTTCTTAATGAATTACAAACATCTGTTTCCTGTTTTAACTTTTTCTTCAGAAAAATTACAAAAAATATATTCACCGAATACAATGAATATGTAATAGCCAAATATCTATTTAATTCATTTGTTATTTTCATTGTATTACTACTGCTTTCCATGTACTGTCTCAAATCTTTAAAAAAAAAAAAAAAAAATTACTTTCACCACCAATTTCATGGAGAAGCAATCACTTGTTGTGACTTATACCAAAAAAAAGAACTTATTCAGTCCATACACGATTTTGTGGAGGGTTTTTGGGGTTTTTTTTTGGTTTTGCAGCAAAAAATGCTTGATTTTGCTACGGCTTTTGTTGGATTGGTGAAATTGCAATTGTGAGAAATTGTTTTGCACGGTCTTTCACAGTGATGTTTGTTGGTAAATGAGACCTTTCAGCTGTACTCATGTTCACTACACTTGAATCGAAGGGGGCATTGGCTGAATTGTGCATTGTGATGATATCACACTGTGCATTGTTGTGATGTCACACAGCATGTTGTGATGACGTCACATGATGCGTCTTGGCCCAAATCTGCAGAAAACCGGGAGTAATTTTGAAAAAATTGCAAAAAATAAAATAAAATCCTGCAAGGTTTGCATTTTGTGTTCACAGAATCCGTGAGGGACTGGTTATCGTAAAGAAAAGCTGCCACACTCAAACGCTTTATTTTAATCATTCAATTCCCGCGGGTGCCTCTAAAGAGACGCGGATCTCTTTCTATAATACAGTTTTGAAACATTTTAAACTTTGATCTTTATTTATTCATTCTAATTATTGTTTCTCCGGTAGAAAGTTTTTCTGAAGCAGGTATTCTATTTGAAGTCTGGCCACTGATCAGATCTGCAGACAAGATGATGAACAAATGCATTTGCATGATTCAAATATTTCAATTGCGGTTTTATTTTTTTTAAAAAGTGCTCACAATAATTATACACATATATATTTTCCAGGGTCTACTAATTATTGACAAAGACTACATAATTAAAGCAAGCTCAAGCTTGTAGGCTGTGGGTACCTACAACTGGAACTATTTAAAACTGCCTCTAAAACAAACAGGGTCCAGGTTATAGTCACACTGTTCATGTGCTGTAATACTTCACTATACACATCTTTCTTTTTTAATAAATAAATGAATCAAGTTTATTCTGTTGCACGTAGCTTGACTAGGTTGAGATTTTCGTGCGCGAGATCGCGGAGTGCCTTCCAGCCGCAGTCATAGCGCCCCCGTTCTCTCCTGGAGGGAACTCTCCGGAACAGTCCAATGGATATTTGGGTCTAAAGTGTACAATACGAACCGCTGAACTAAAGAGGCTACAAACACTGAAGTCCGCATAAAATGTGTGTGTGTGTGTGTGTGTGTGTGAGTGTGTGTGTGTGTGTGTGTGTGTGTGTGTGGTGTGTGTGTGTTCACGGCATGCAACCTGAGCAACCTTTCCTGCGCGTTTCTCCCAGAAACTCTTACCTTCTGATGGAGAGAGAACGAAAAGAGCCCGACACACTAGCAGCAAAAACCATTCTTAAAGCAGCAAATCCGCACCGGGCCCTCCATTCCACACGACGTGCAAGGCAGTGGGTAAAGGGGCGCAAGGCAAGTGAACAGTTCCTTAGTTCCTCTCGTTGGAGGTAGCCACGGTCTGCGCTGGAGGAGAACGTGGCTCATGGAGGACAAAGTCAACAAGGCGAAGTGAAGCAGAAAAACCCAACTCAGTGAAGTTACTCTCACGGAGCCGTACTACACACACCACTGTCTTTAGTGTTTACTGCTGCTGTTTCATTCTGGCATTACAACTGACTTTTTTTTTCTTCTTCTCCCCCCCTCTCCGCACACACTCACACACACACACACACACACACACACACACACACACACACACACACCTCCTCGGGGCGAGGATCGAATTGCTCAGCAAATCATGGCAGCGAAGGCGCAGGCTGGTCGTCAAACCAGGAATGTTCCAACCCCGCAAGCCCACAACAGGGCAGTGCCGGAGTAGAAAAAGAAGGGGGGGGGAGTGCCCTACAGCCACTCGCTTAGCAAACTTTTAGCTGTAAAGCAATATCGCAGGCCTCTCAGCCTCCCATGATCCACCACAAGAGCATGTTTTTAATGGACTCCTAAATATACCTGTGGTCCAGTAGCAAACGCATAGTGACCAGTTACACACACTTACATAGTGACCAGTTACACACACTTACATAGTGACCAGTTACACACGCTTACATAGTGACCAGTTACACACGCTTACATAGTGACCAGATACACACGCTTACATAGTGACCAGATACACACGCTTACATAGTGACCAGATACACACGCTTACATAGTGACCAGATACACACGCTTACATAGTGACCAGATACACACGCTTACATAGTGACCAGATACACACGCTTACATAGTGACCAGATACACACGCTTACATAGTGACCAGTTACACACGCTTACATAGTGACCAGATACACACGCTTACATAGTGACCAGATACACACGCTTACATAGTGACCAGTTACACACACTTACATAGTGACCAGTTACACACGCTTACATAGTGACCAGATACACACGCTTACATAGTGACCAGATACACACGCTTACATAGTGACCAGATACACACACTTACATAGTGACCAGATACACACGCTTACATAGTGACCAGTTACACACACTTACATAGTGACCAGTTACACACACTTACATAGTGACCAGTTACACACACTTACATAGTGACCAGTTACACACGCTTACATAGTGACCAGATACACACGCTTACATAGTGACCAGATACACACGCTTACATAGTGACCAGATACACACGCTTACATAGTGACCAGATACACACGCTTACATAGTGACCAGATACACACGCTTACATAGTGACCAGATACACACGCTTACATAGTGACCAGTTACACACGCTTACATAGTGACCAGATACACACGCTTACATAGTGACCAGATACACACGCTTACATAGTGACCAGATACACACACTTACATAGTGACCAGATACACACACTTACATAGTGACCAGATACACACACTTACATAGTGACCAGTTACACACGCTTACATAGTGACCAGATACACACGCTTACATAGTGACCAGATACACACGCTTACATAGTGACCAGTTACACACGCTTACATAGTGACCAGATACACACGCTTACATAGTGACCAGATACACACGCTTACATAGTGACCAGTTACACACGCTTACATAGTGACCAGATACACACACTTACATAGTGACCAGATACACACACTTACATAGTGACCAGATACACACACTTACATAGTGAATAAAGTGTATGCACTGCCTAGCAGTAGTGGAGAAGTCACTTTGTTATTGCACTTATGTTTGGGATTTTTGAATATCTGCACGTTACAGTTGGTTTGAGTTTTATCTTTCACCCAGTACAGAACGGAAAGAGAGAAAGAAAGAAAGAGCTTCAATTTGTCACATACATTTCAGTGCAGGGTATTTTTTCTTCCCAACTTGTTAGGAATTTGGGGTCAGGGCACCTGGGTCCAGGCTTGGGGAGTCATGGAATAATATGTGTGTTTGTGTGTGTGTGTGTGTGTGTGTGTATATATATATATAATTTTTAAGGACGTATGGTCACCATAACAAAAGCAGTAATTCTTTGAAAAACATTTTTTTGCGCATGCACCAGGAGGTTTCTCACGGCAGGACATACAGTACTCCAACGTGTATTTGCATTGCTGTAACCCCTCTCTGTGATTCCCGCCTTCTCACACACCAATTGATCGATTATAAAAGGCTTAAATCAACTATTGGCCAAATTCCTGACTCTCAACCATTAACCTACTCTCGGCGAATGAAGCGTTGTTGTGTACGGAGTCAAACAGTTGTCCTGAGTCGAAACAATGATCATGGCGATATAATGTCATTTTTAATTTCATGTTATCAAAGTGCTTCGTATTACATGGCCATTAAAATGTGTAAATGATGGCAGGAGGTACACTCATGGCCCCTGATATTTTAATCCATAGAATGTAGGGGAAAATGTCAAATGTGGGCAGAGTGAAATCAATTTTATAGTTATGTGATGCTAATAGTGTCTTTTTCAGTGTATTAAAGTCTGCATTCACTATTTTGAACTATTGTAAGACCAAAAAAGAAAAACAAAGAATCGGTCCTCTTTTTGGAAAACCAGAATATGGTCACCCCAGCTTTTGTGATGTAATGTTACCTACATCAGTGACCGTGATATTTATTTATTCATTTATTTATTTTATTCAAACAAATCCAAATATTGAATATGGTTTATGCTTAAAATAAGCTCTACACAAAAGAATTTTTGATAATACTGCTTTTTTTCTCAACTTTATTTACATATTTGGCCTTGAAGTAATCCAAAAGTAATCAGATTACATTAGTTTCATATTGTGATACCTGGATTACGTTACTGATTAGGTTTTTTTATGAAGTAATTTGTAACTGTAACAGAATACATTTTTTTAAAGTAACCCTCCCAACCCTGCCTGGGTCAACCATGAACTGGTACCCCTAGAGTAGAGGGCCTTGCTCAATGGACCAACCATGGTAGTTTGGTGGTGCTTGGAGCTTGAACCTCCAATCAGTAACCCCGAGCCCTAACTGTCACTTTATTCTTCTGCTTACTATCTCTTTTAACTCTTCTCTCTTGTTTTTCTTTCTTTCTTTTTTTTTTTTTTGGTTGGTGATGTGACACCCTAATTTCTCCATCTGGGGATTAATCCAGTATTATCTTATTTTATCTTATCTAACTGCTGAGCAGCCACTGCCTTGACTTTTACATACTACATTTAAAAAGACAAATATCTATTTTCTGCACTATATCACCACACTTCTCTTTAATCATACTGTATATTTGTAGGTCAATTGTAAGTCATAATTTGACATTTTAGCATCAGACAGCTTTAATTAGCTAACTAACATTTGAGAGATTAGAAAAAAAAAGCTGTTGTTAGTTAGCCTTAGCTAATGCTGTCCCACATTCCTTGGTGCAAGAGGCACGTATTTAGCATCAGTGCTAAAATCAGCGTGAGACAGGTGTCTTTTACGTTTTTGAATCATTCTCCTACTTTTACTTTCACACTTTAAGAAAACTGAGTTTAAATGTTTTCTACTTTAACTTGAGTGAAGAATTGTAAACTGTACTTAAATTTTTTTCCTAAAGGTGAGTAGTTTTTTACCTGAGTAAAGAATTTGAGTATTATTTAACACCTGTGTTTACTAGTTTACAGTACTATGCTTTGCTAAAATGGTGAAGGATTTTTATACAGAATCTTGCTCATTATACTGCAAGTACTGTACGACTACTTACAACGTTCTCCAGAGTGATGTGCCAACCTTTTTAAATGTGAGCATTAGAAAATATAGTGAGTGGCAAGTGGTACCCCAGTTCAGCCCACTCTTATAATCCTCAGATGCGGAGGAATGTTCATGAAGCATGAAGATGATGTATTTATACAACGCACTTGGAAAGCCCAAAAAAGGTATAAAGTTTTTAGTGGTATTACTCACCAGTTGCCTGAATTATTATCTATTACATGTACATTTATTCATTTAGCAGACGCTTTTAGCCAAAGCGACTTACAAATGTGAAAAACTCACTTTTAATATTAATTAATGTGCTGTATGTTATTTTGCCCATAACATTGGCTGAAGCAAGCCAATATAAAAAGTTCATTAATATGACTGAGCCGTATTTGTGCAACTAATGGTCACAGGTTGCTTTTGGCTTTAGAAATACATTGAATTGGCATCTTTTTCAGTGGCTGGAACCATTTCCTCTAGTGTGTGTGTGTGTGTGTGTGTGTGTGTGTGAGAGAGAGAGAGAGATTTTATTTACAAGTTTTGGTGGGGCTGCTTGGCTGGTTAGGCATTTGTGAGACAGTCACCGGTTGTATGTATGGCCATGTATAAACAGTAGAATTGTTCCAGCATCTATGCAGACCAGGACAGCAGGTGCTCTGTGCCATCTGAGAGCTGAAAGTTGGTTCACTTTCTCCTAGGTCTCCTTTTTTGTAATCTAGGCCTAATAAACCGTGACCCTAGAGAGAAGAAAATGAAAGGGAGAGAACTTGTTGTGTGCCTTTAGTGCCTCTTATTTTGCAAATGGTGATTGAATTTTTGCATAATAAGAGTTAACATTACATACTCAGAGTGACTGAATTGAAATTTGCACATGTAGACTGCACATTTAAGCAATATTGGTAAGAGAAATGATTGTGGACCTAGAGATCTGTGTGAGCTGGAGTTCTGTGTTTGGAATAGTGAAGTGGAATATGCAAAAAATTAAAAATAAATTAATTAAATAATTAAATAAATAAAAGCATCCATCAAAATATATGAATATGTAGGATGTTACCTAAGGAAAAAAGTGAAGTTTTAGTGTATTGACTGCTATAACTATATTGATAAATATTATGTGAGCAAATAACTAATCACATTCATGTGTTTGTTGAACATCCCATTACAGATTTAGTCCCGTTTTGCTGTTATAACAACCTCCACTCGTCTGGGAAGGCTTTCCACTAGATTTTGGAGAGTGGCTATGACGATGTGTGCCCATTCAGCCACAAAAGCATTAATGAGTTCAGGCACTGATGTTGGGTCAGAATGCCAGGAATGCAGTTAGCATTCCAATTCTTCCCAAAAGTGGGGTTGAGCTCAGGGCTCTGTGGGCTCAATGGGGTTGAGATCAGGGTTCTGTGCAGGACACACAACACCAACCTTGGGAAACAATGTTTTTATGGACCTCATTTTGTGTGTGGGGCATTGTCATGCTGGAACATTTAAATTCCAGTAAATACAATTATGTGCTTCAAACTTTGTGGCAACAGTTTGTGGAAGGCCCGCATATTGGTGTCCACATACTTTTGGCCATATAGTGTAGCTGTAAAATGACCTCTGACCATTTTTAAAAATAAGCTTCTCTAAAATCACCCAAATCCCTTTTTGTCTGTGATTTTGTTAAGTAACAAGACTATCAAAGCAGCAGGCTGGCAATGTACATGCATAGGTTCTCTGCATTCTCTCTGCATAAACAATGTGAACCTACACATGGCTTTAAAAGTTAGATTGATTGTCAGTAATTAAATGGAGTTAACTTCCCATGTACAGTCATTCGGTCTTTTAGGGAGTACAGGGACTCAAATATGCAAAAAGCTCCAGAAGGATTGATGCAGTTGTTGGCTACTGTGAGAACCATACCAATATCGAGTGGAGCGCGAGCGGGTTTCTCTGTACCATTGTGATCAATTACATGGGACTACCTATCGTACCTACCTATAATATCATTAGCTACTTGAGATTCCAGAAGCACTTTTACATGTCTCTAAATTCGCATACTTGCAGGATCACTACCCTCTTAGTGTTCTAGATAAAATATATACATTTGCCCAAAATGGACATTAAGCAATTTTTTTTTTACTATTTGCCATTTATTATATAGTGGTTTGGTTTTTAAATCAATGGAAATGGGAGCCAGACTAACACCAGCTCCAGCCATTTCATTGTGTCCCTGAAAAAAAGAATTACTCTTTGAGATAGAGAGTACATTTTTTATATATATATAACCAATGGTGAAAAGGGGGCTACACTGTGCATAAAAGAAGGTAGTCACCACTGGAAGCGAGTGACAGAGCGGTTGTGGCTCCAGATGCCTTAACCATGTTGAGAACTGAAGCATTAACCCTTTTCATTCACCCAGAACTTTGTTCTGTACCTGCCTCTGACTGTCTTTCTCGCTGTCTTTCTGTGTGCAAGTGGCAATAACAGGAAAAGCACTAGAAATCACATACTGAGTGTTATGTGAAACATGCAGAAATGACTGCATCGATATACCCACTATATATTAACCTTTTCCAAAAAGAAACATTTAAGGATCATCATCCACATGCCGTCTATAGAATCCCATACCTCCTGTCAGATGCTAAAACTGTCAGGACTGTTTATTGTACAGGTAGCGCCAACTGAGGTTTTAAAAGCTGCAAAGTGAGTTGAGGCAGAACTATTACTGTCAACAGGTCCAATGATTCCGTGGTCCTCCCAGCCATAGGAAGGTCACTTCCTATGATCGTAGGTAGATAGATAGTAGGAGTGACATCAGTACTAATGGTTGCAGTAGGTTAGGCTCACGGGTTTGGGTGCAGGGTCTAGGTAGGGAATGTTTAAGAATTTCCATGGGTCTAGATCTGCTTGAGGTGCTGTCCTGTAGTGTCTTTAGTGGACAGATGACAAATGATACCCTGAAAGTTCCTGTACAGAAAATAATTCATGTAGCTCTCGCACATCATGTGCAAGATCGCGTATCATGTTATTTGATAAAGAAAATGTTCAAATCTCTGTGGATTTATTTTTTTAAATATTCAGTTGCCTGACACAAAACCATCTCTTTTTGTCTGTCTGTCTCTGTCTTCCTACCTTTCAATTACACCATGTTTGTATGTCTTTACCATAGAAATAAATGGTTGATAACATTTAAAAAAAAATTAGCTGAATTTTCTTCCAATGAATACACACACCAACTGTATTTTGTATAAATACAGTTGTTTTTATAACTGTATTTACACCAATTGCTCTCTCTCGCTCTCTCTCTCAGTAGGTAATACCCTGTCTGACCCACATAAACAATGTGGGAACTAGGAGTGCCTCGAGGAAGTATTTTATCAGATACACCTTTTATTATCAAAGTCAATGGCATCACAAAAGCCATCGGGCCAGATATCCACTACAGACTTTATGTGGATGACATTGTCCTTTGCTACAGAGGCAGATATATGAATAACTTTGAACAGAGAATCCAGCTGACAGTCAGAATGCAGTCCTGGTCAGTATCAAATGGACATAAATTTTCAAAGACCAAAACTCCTTGTATGCATTTTTGCCAGCTACGCCCTCTCCATCATGATCCAGAGATATTCATGGATGGTGAACACATCAAAGTGGTTAAGGATACCAAATTCCTTGGAATAACTCTGGACAGTAAACTGAGTTTTATACCTCAAATAAGGATTTTAAAAGATAAAGGTCTTAAAGCCATGAACATTTTAAAGGTTTTAGCTAAAACAAAATGGGGTGCAGAAAGTGCAGTTCTTTTAAAATCTCTCCAGAACAATAATTCGATCACACCTGGATCGAAATCGAATTATGGATGTACAGTGTAAGGATCAGCTAGGAGATTGTACCTCCGACTCTTGGACACAGTACATCATCAAGGCATACGACTGGCTTTAGGTGTCTTTAGAACATCACCAACTCAAAATTGTATGTAGAAGCAAATGAACCTTCTCTGGAGAACAGATGCCTCAAACTAGCCATACAATATAGAACAAAGCTGAAGACCAACAAAGAAAACCTAGCTTACCATCCTGCTTTCTCAACCCCTTCTTCAAGCCTATACGAACAAAAACCAAGACATTTTGGACTATGGATCAAACCACATTTACAAAATCTCAAAGTAGATCTGAGTATACTGGAACAGATACACTTCTGTATGATACCCTCTGGAACTTTAAAAAAACAAAAATAACTTCCGACCTAACAAGAAACAAAAAATCTGAAACTCGCCCAAATGACTTTCAGCAACAACTCGTCTACATTAGAGAAATATATCAATCACATACCCCTATATACACAGATGGATCAAAATCTGAAGACCATGTATCATCTGCATTTGTGATCAATCACTAAAAAAAGGAATATCCATCCCCAACCACAGCTCAATTTTTACAGCAGAGGCAAACACTATCGTCCTAGCACTGGACTTCATAAAGACTATGCAGCAGAAAAACCTTCTAATAATTACAGATTCAAAATCATGTCTTCAAGCAATGTCATCCCTAAAACATGATCACCCCAACACTTGTGAAGATTCTTTGTAAATTGCTGAATCTGGAGGCTCGACGTTTTAATATCTACTTCTGCTGTGTACCAGGACACTGTGGAATCCTGGGAAATGAAGAAGGAGACACTGCTGCAAAAGAAGCACTATCTGCAGATTTCAAAGTGTCCAATACCTCCCACTGATCTAAAACCCATTATAAACTCGTACATTAACAATAAATGGCAAACTGAGTGGGACCAATACACCATGAACAAACTCCATCAGCCCTATTGTTGGCAAAAGAACCGTTTCTCCATTTTTAAATCGCTGGGACCAGATCGTCTACACCCTCTGTCAAACAGGTCACTCTAGGAAGACGCACAAGTTTTTAACATTAGGAGAAGACTCACTAAAATGTACCTTTTTCCAGAATCCACTATCCTTGAAACATGTTTTATTAGATTGTAGTGGTCTTAACCCCACGAGAAACCTTTTTTATTATTCAGTCAACACTCTGGACATTTTAACAAAAGTCAAACCTAATGCAATTTTAGACTTTTTAAGAAAAAAAATATTTTAAAAACCTTATATAGAGTTAAGACATTTCTCGCCATGAAAATATCCATAAAAGCTGGCATGGCTTTAAAACACAAACAAACAAACAAATCTCTCTCTCTCTCTCCTTTTTTTTTTCTACTTCTCTCTCTCTCTCACACACTCAAAACTACACTTTTTTACACACACTCTCTCTTTCTCTCTCTCTACCTCTTACACTCACACACACACACACACAAATCTCTCTCTCCCCCCCCCCCCCCCCCCCCCCCCCCCCCCCCCCCCCCCCCCCCACAAAAAAAACAAAAAAACACCCCCCCCCCCCCCCCCCCCCCCCCTCCTCTCTCACTCTACACTCTCACTCTCACACACACACTCTCTCTCTCTCTCTCTCTCACTCACACTCACACACACACTCACTCTCTATCTCTCTCTCTCTCCCTCTCTCCTACCTACACGCACACACACACACACACTCTCTCTCTCTCTCTCTTTCTCTTTCTCTCACTCACACACTCTCTCTCTCTCTCTCTCTCACTCACACACACACACTCTCTCTCTCTCTCTCTCTCTCTCTCTCTCTCACTCACACACACACTCTCTCTCTCTCTCTCTCTCTCTTCTCTCCCTCTCTCTCACTCACACGCACACACACACACACTCTCTCTCTCTCTCTCTCTCTCTAAGTAAAAAAAAAGTTTTAAAAAAATAATAAAATTTCCCCACAGGGTCAAAACTGTCACATGATGGTAATGATAGAGACATAAAAACATGGTGTGACTGAAAAAGAGGATGAAAGAGACAGAGGTGTGGTGTCTCGATATGATACAATTCCTATACTGTAAAAATAAGCATTGCCTGAATATGTGCCTTAGTAGAACATTCAACATTGTAAAAGTAAAATAACTGAAACTTAATAATAGTGTTTGCACGATTCATTCAGACTCTTAGCAACATTAAATACAACAAAGTGGAGTTTATAATGTAACAAAGTTAAACATGGCTAGTGTTCCTGGTGTGACCGTATAAAGCACAGGGCCTTTCTCATTGTGCTGTTAGCTAGCTATATTATCAGAGTCATAAATGTAGCCCTAGATGTTTTCTGGAATCCTATGAATTTCCCAAAAGCCACTCTGATTTCTTTATCCCAGACTTAATCAGCAGGAAACTCTATCTGAAAGCAACAGAGATTCACACGTGTGTGTGTGTGTGTGTGTGTGTGTGTGTGTGTGTGTGTGTGTGTGTGTGATATTAATCATATGGTTGCAGTGTCAGCGCCAGTGTATTGGACAATTATTTGGTGCATCTGATACACTGGCCACCAATGTCATAACTTACCAGGACACCGAAGTGCTTCCATACACTAGATATCGGTGAATCTTCCAGCTTTTTCTTACTACTCAGTACAGGAACTAGTACTCTAGTATGATAGTGTACGTAAAAGAAGCATGTATGTTTTTAAACCCACAAAGCCTCTCCTAATTTGAGTGTAGGATTGATTTTGTATAAATGTTTGTTTCGCCTCATGTAATTTAAGCAGTATTGGTTGACGGTTACTTTATTATGCAGCTTGTTGAATGTATTATTCAATACTCCCGTGTACTGAATGAGCAAAAAATGCATTCTCATCTAAAATATGGGTCAAATAAACATTCCTGAACATATTCAAGAAATACATAAATATAATACATCTGGCCTCTCCACAGCTACCATTAAAACAAACCTTTTTTTTAATGCAAATACTCTGTTAAATCTACTCAAGTATCTATGTTAAGTATCTACAAATTTTGATTATACATTGCCAGTTCGCAGAAAAACACAGACAAGCTGTATATATGTGTGTGTGTGTGTGTGTGTGTGTGAGAGAGAGAGAGAGAGAGAGAGAGAGAGAGAGAGACTAATACTCAGTTTCACAGTGCTATAAGTAAGTCATGCATTCCCAGTTCTAATTAAGCCAGTAATCCCCAGCTGCCCTCTTCCTACCCCCAACCACAGGAAACAAATGCCTCTGTTTATGCTCATCTTTCTGTGTGTGATGATACTGTGCACCTCATCACAAATAAATGCAATACATTATCTATTAAACATGCATACTCTTATCTCACAGACAGTTCACTGCTTCAAATGGGATGGGTGGATAGGAGGAAAAGTCATCAGTTACCTGCTGTTGGGTCTTGAGTGGAGGACAAGCCATGGCTCTTGGCTGAAACCAATGAATCCGAACTATTTAAATGAATTTGGTGGCTGTCACTCTCAAATACATGAATGGATGTAGAAAACAAGGTGGATGAGAGGGATTACAGCGTTCCCTGGTTACAACACCCCAACCAACCCCCAATCAACCGTGATGGATTTACCCTGCCAGTTCTCTTCATAGGTGGTTCAACCCAGGACCCCACTGTCAGGCATGACCCACAAACTGATGCTCTTTCTAATAATCTGCAGTATTTCTTTGAAAAAGTAATGACATTGCACTCTAATGTACAATTAAGCTTATTACTTATTGCACTTATTGGTATGAATGGGTGTACCCCACTTTGTGCCCGATGATCCCAGGGATAGGCTCCAGTTTCCCCCGCGACCCTGAAAAAGAAGTAAGCGGAAGATGGATGAATGGACTTATTGCGTTGGTGGTAACAATAATATTACCTTTAATATTACATTTTAACTGTGAGCAATGGCATTTGCAAGTAATAATAATCAGTAGATAAAATAATCAGTTTATTGCCTAAAGCTGATTAAATCAACTAAATGATCCAATCAGCCATACTGCATAAAATCAGGAATAGAGCTACAGTTAATGTTCAAACTTGAAAATAGGGGAAAATGTGATCTCAGTGACTTCGATTATGGTGTGGTTGTTAGTGCAAGACAGTATTTCACAAACTGCTGATCTCCTGGTATTTTCACACACAACAGTCTCTAGAGTTTACAAGCAAAACAAACAAACAAACAAAAACATCCAGTGAGTGGCAGTTCTGTGGGCAGAAATACTTTGCTGATGAGAGAGGGCAGGAAAATGGACAGACTGGTTTGAGTTGACAGGAAGTCTATGGTAGCTCAAATAATAAACCTTTACAACTGTGGTGAGCAGAAACTCTCTCAGAATGCACAACACACTGAACCGTAAGGCGGACGGGCTACAATAGCAGAAGACCACGTCATATTCCACTCCTGACAGCCAACAACAGGAATCTGAGGCTACAGTGGGTGTAGGGCCTACCCTGTAGGCTCACTGAAAGTCTGTAGTTGAAGATAGGAAGGGAGGGAACCACTGCTCTGGGATGCAGTATGGGGATTTTCAGGGAGCATGTAACACACAGACACACCTGGCCTAAAAAGGGAAACCATAATCAATTATCCTGTCATACCTTTAGTTGAAACCCTGAAGTTGGCAACAAGCATTCTTATTGCAGCCCAACAGCAACAGGTAAACTAAAATATCTGCACCATTATAAATGTCACCTGGAGGTTTCACTAACTGCTGCTGAAACATGTTTCTCCCTGTCCTACATGCTTAGTGCCACGTATTTCTCCTAATGAAGGTAGGACAGATGCAAATGCAGGTAAGAGTTTAATGAGAGATAGACAGGCAGACAAATCCAAAGGATCAGGCGATTGGCAAACAAGCAAAAACAGGGCAAGGCTAGAATAAAAAACGAGAAACGAGAATAAGATCAAGAACCATGGAACAAAATGAGGAACAGGGTAATATCGCTTGGTATAGTGGTAACACTAATACATCGCAAAGATATTGTAGAAAACAGTCTCTTTATAACGTGGAGTGAGTGAGTGAACTTGGATGCAGGTGTGCGTGATTAGAATGAATGAGTGTTCTGGGAATTGCAGTCCATGGCGGCCATGTTTGTAGGCCGCAGTGCAGCATGGGAAATGTAGTCACTGGTTGGCTGTGATATGACAATTAGACCTACTGCTCATGTTTGTGCTTCTGATTACATCACTTCTAAAGTTTAGACTCTTATTGATTATTTGATTGTTTAAATTAAAAACTGGAATACAATAACTTACTTTTATAAAGATTGGTCTGTGCATCTACTAGTAACTGTTAGTCATGAAGTCTTGTAATGGACACAATCATGAGGGTGAAATAATTCTATATTCTGTAGCAAAGACCATTGTTTCTTTGATCCACAGTCTCACATGCTAGATGAAAGTGTGTGTATGGGCAATAGGTACACTACAGTTGGGTCCAAGTATTTGAACAGTGACAATTTTTGCAATTTTTCCTCTGGACACCACCACAATGGATTTGAAATGAAGCAATCAAGACAAGATTGTAGTGTAGCAACAAAAAAAAGTTTAGTAATAAGAATAGTGCATTAACCATTCAGAAATTATAGGCATTTTCTACAGAGTCCCTCCATTTTGATGAGCTAGAAGTAATTTAACAAACTAACAGAATTATAAAGATTATTTTTAATTCTTGTATGCAAATAATTTGCAGTCAACGAAATCACCAAATACTGAGTTTCCTCCCTGAGATGCTTTGCCAAACCTGTACTGCAGCCACCTTCAGTTGCGGCTTGTTTGTGGGTCTTTCAGTTTTCAGTTTTGTCTCCAGTAAGTGAAAAGCATGCTCAGTTGGGTTGAGGTCAGGTGACTGACTCGGCCATTTAATAGCATGCCATTTCTTTGCCATTAGAAGCTCTTGGGTTGCTTTCAAGGTATGTTTTGAGACATTATCCATCTACTGTGTAGTGCCATCCTATCAGTTTTGAAGGATTTGACTGAATCTGAGCAGAAAGTATAACGCTATGCACTTCAGAATTCATCCTGGTACTTATATCAGAAAGCACATCAATAAACACCAGTGACCCAGTTTCATTGGCAGCTCTACATGCCCATGCCATAACATTTCCTCCACCATGTTTGTCAGATGGTGTGGTATGCTTTGGATCATGAGGCCTTCCCATCATTCTGGTACAAGTTAATCTTGGTTTCAATTGTCTGCTGTCATGCTGGAACAGGTAGTAGTTCCAGTACAGAATTCCTAATTTTACAGCATACAAAGACATTCTAGGCAATTGTGTGCTTTGTGGGTACAGTTTGGGAAAGACCCACATGAGAGTGGTGGTCAGGTGTCCACAAAGATTTTGGCCTTTTTCTTTTGATGTAGAAGATGTTTAAGCTGCACAACTGGTGGAACAGATTTGTAGATGCAAGAGTCAGATAACTTATAACTTCATAATTTGTTTCTCACTAATCTCTCTATAATGGTGTTCCTCCTCTCTGTCCATCAATCTCTCTCCCTCTCAATATACAAGGGAGAGCATCTCTATCCATGGGCAAACAGACCATCAGTCCAGTTCCCCCAATGCAATTCCCCAATGTGAGACATCCAGCCTGAGAGAAGAGTGATGAAATTGTCTGGAATGGCTCCTGTTTCATACTTGCCTTACTGGACGAAAGTCACCACAAAAGCAACCTTGAATATTCAGTAACACTACTGAAATACAGTTTTAATTTCTGAAACATACTTTATACTTTATTAATACTTTCATTATTTTGAGATACATGATGAGTTTTTTAACGCTAAATAATCTAACTAAAGTTTACCATCCATCCATAACCTCTTATTCCGGCTTCAGGGTCGCGGGGAACCTGGAGCCTATCGGGCACAAGGCGGGGTACACCCTGGACAGGGTGCCAGTCCATCGCAGGGCACAATCACATACACACTCACACACCCATTCATACACTACGGACAATTTACCAAGCTGCCAATCAACCTACCATGCTTGTCTTTGGACTGGGGGAGGAAACCGGAGTACCCGGAGGAAACCCCCACAACACGGGGAGAACATGCAAACTCCGCACACACATGGCCCCGGCGGGAATCGAATCCCGGAACCTGGAGGTGTGAGGCGAACGTGCTGACCACTAAGCCAATAAGCTTTTTATGAATGAAAGTGAATAGTAAAATCTTATCTTATATAAATTTTAGAGCAATTATTAATTATGAATATGAAAGGTTAAAATCAATTTCTATATATTTTTTTAATTAACACATCTGCTTTACCATTTTTGGTCTATTGTTTTTGGTAGCAACCAAGAGATTATTTGTGTGTAGTATCTAATAAATGTTTATAAAAAAAATATGGCAAATTATCAAGATTATTCTCCATAATATTACCTGATAATATTACTCATTAAAGTATAACTGACTGTTTATGTTCCAAAGTAAAATACATCAAATAAATGAATCTGACCAGAATAAAATCATAATTTTGTGACAATGAAATACAATGAGGTACTGAAAGAATGAACAATCATGGACTTACAAAGGAATAAAGAATACTCAACATATTTCATCTGTATTTTGTTTCTCCAAAAGTCAAATGAGTATCAGTACTGAGGGATGATCACATATTTATAAGGTCTATAATTTAAATAGTTTCTTATTTTGTTCAATATCTCAATGTGTTCATTATTTGCATATTATAAATAATACAAGGCATTTTAATGCAGATAAGTAATTTGGCTGGGAAAGAAAGAAGTGGTACAAAATAAAAGAGGAATTTTTTTTATAGGCTATTTGTTTAACGGTCACATAGATATGATATCTGAACAACCATCACAAAACTCGGAGAAAATGAGATGCATTGAGGCTGGAGAGGGGACAGATTGATGGTACTGTCAAGTGCAATCAGAAGACCAATTTAAGAATAATCAGAAAGATTATCTAAAGATTATCTTAAATAATCTGAAAGATTATTTAAGAGGGTCCAGGCCAATAGGGTAAACATACAGTATACTGGGTAAATAGGAAGCCATCACACACATGCAGAGGTGGATATACAGTGCATCCGGAAAGTATTCACAGCGCTTCACTTTTCCACATTTTGTTATGTTACAGCTTTATTCCAAAAAGGATTAAATTCATTATTTTCCTCAAAATTCTACAAACAATTCCCCATAATGACAACATGAAAGAAGTTGGTTTGAAATCATTACAATTTATTAAAAATAAAATAAAAAAAAAGCACATGTACATAAGTATTCACAGCCTTTGCTCAGTACTTTGTTGAAGAACCTTTGGCACCAATTACAGCCTCAAGTCTTTTTGAGAATGATGCTACAAGCTTGGCACCTATTTTTGGGCAGTTTCTCCCATTCTTCTTTGCAGGACCTCTCAGGCTCCATCAGGTTGGATGGGGAGCGTCGCTGCACAGCCATTTTCAGATCTCTCCAGAGATGTTCAATCAGGTTCAAGTCTGGGATCTGGCTGGACCACTCAAAGACGTTCACAGAGTTGTCCTGTAGCCACTCCTTCGTTATCTTGGCTGTGTGCTTAGGGTCATTGTCCTGTTGGAAGATGAACCTTCGCCCCAGTCTGAGGTCCAGAGCGCTCTGGAGCAGGTTTTCATCAAGGATGTCTCATTGCTGTAGTCATCTTTTCCTGACTAGTCTCACAGTTCCTGCTGCTGAAAAACATGTCCACAGCATGATGCGTCCACCACCATGCTTCACTGTAGGGATGGTATTGGCCAGGTGATGAGTGGTGCCTGGTTTCCTCCAGATATCATACTTGCAATTCAGGCCAAAGAGTTCAATCTTTGGTCTGAGAGTCCTTCAGGTGCCTTTTGGCAAACTCCAGGCGGGCTGTCATGTGTCTTTTAGTGAGGAGTGGCTTCCATCTGGCCACTCTACCATACAGGCCTGATTGATGGAGTTCTGCAGAGATGGTTGTTCTTCTGGAAGGTTCTTCTCTCTCCACAGAGACACGCTGGAGCTCTGTCAGAGTGACCATCAGGTTTTTGGTCACGTCCTTGACTAAGGCTCTTCTCCCCTGATCACTCAGTTTGGCCGGGCGGTCAGCTCTAGGAAGAGTTCCAGACTTCTTCCATTTACGGATGATGGAGGCCACTGTGCTCATTGGGACCTTCAATGCTGCAGAAATGTTTCTGAACCCTTCCCCAGATCTGTGCCTCGATACAATCCTGTCTCGGAGGTCTACAGACAATTCCTGGGACTTCATGGCTTGGTTTGTGTTCTGACATGCATTGTTAACTGTGAGACCTTATACAGACAGGTGTGTGTCTTTCTTTTTTTTTTATGTTTCATTTTTATGGAACATTTCTGCTGAACACTTCTGATGAACATTTCTACAGAACATTTCTACATTTCTACTGAACATTTCTACTGAGCATTTCTGCTAAACAATTTTGCTAAACATTTCTAATGACCAGTTCTGCTAAACGTTTCTGCAGAGTTTGCATGTTCTCCCCGTGCTGTGGGGGTTTCCTCTGGGTACTCCGGTTTCCTCCCCCAGTCCAAACACATGCATGATAGGTTGATTGGCGTGTCTAGTGTATGAACGGGTGTGTGAGTGTGTATGTGATTGTGCCCTGCGATGGACTGGCACCCTGTCCAGGGTGTACCCCGCCTTGTACCCGATGCCTCCTGGGATGTTATTTGAAAAGATAGAGGAAATGCGTTGTGTGTCTGGGTATGCGTTCTCAGCAATAGGAGAAAAAACATGTTTTTTTCTTTTCACCAACACTGAATCTTGAGGAAGCAGACCAGAGCAAGTTTGAACCATGAGGAAGACTAAAGTATTTGACACTTTAAGTGTTTCACCACTTTAGGTTATACTTACTGCAAAAGCAAGCTCCTCATTATACCAATCCAGTAGCAATACATGAAAATAACGATCACCCCATAATCCTCCTCTCTTATAATCTATAGCCTAACTGCCCTCACACCACCACAAATCTAGGCTATGATGATTCTACCCGACTGCTCCACTTGGAGTGGAAAGTTCACATCTCTCACCATGTTGGACCCAGCTGTGTGTGATCTCCTCTCACATTCAGCACAAGCCATGGGTGTGCCCCAGTGCAGGGTAGCATCCAGAAGGGGTGCACCTCTGATCTCAGCCTGGTCGTCAGAAAATCTCATTAAATCCATGTAAAAAAAAAATAGAAACAGAGAAACACCAAGTTGAGATGATTAATAAGAGCCTGATGTCGAATATTATCTGATAACTGACACCTTAAAGCTGTAAAACTGACCTTTTTTTTGGTTAAAAATGAACAAAAATCAATTATTGAGCAAGTACATAAAAAAATTGTTCAAAACTATCTCCTTACCTTAACCCGATTCGCAACGGTAAGCTTATAATAATTATTTATAAACTGAGCTGTCGGGTTGGATTTTGCTGGAAATGTCAGTTGATATCAATCGTAACGTAATATCATTATGTATCATTACTTACAAGCTATCACTTGTTCGATCGATTCAGCTAGGTATCAAATGTCCAATGGGATTTTTTTTGTTTGTTTTGCTATTGTCAGTGTGGTAACTTGCACTTATTTTCTGCTAGTTATGAGACTCACCTACTCCACGAAAACCGTATCCACCTCCACCTCCGTTGTCAAGTATTGGAGCTAATATACAACACATACAAATACCTCAGTGTTGCCAACTCTCACGAGACAAATAAACAACTGCAGCTTCAAATACAAGCCCAATATTATTATAGCACGTTACGGCCTTGATGAAAACAGTCTCAATAAATGAGCCTGCAACATAATAAACTGAAACCACTCGCAGTTTGAAAAGCAAAAACAGATTTAATTTCATTCATAAAATCAGTAAACGGCAATAAAGCTTATAGGGAGGACAGGCATTATCCACTCATCTCTGATAATCTACTAGCAGAATATGATTGGAGAGATGAAAAAGGAGATTATACTGGAACCATAACTACTATTAGTATATATCCAAGTATATTATACTTGATTTGGTTGTTTGTTTGTTTGTTTGTTTTGTTATAACCTGTAATAATTGTGGGAGGGTGACATACACTACAGCACTGATATTATTGTGAGACTGTGAGCAGAGAGTGTCAATGCACTGGGGAAAATAGTGACCATAAATGTAAAAAAATAAAATAATAAATAAATAAGTTGACAAGCAACCATAATTTTTAAAACAAGCCCAAAAAACTACAACCTGTGAACTTAGATTTTTTTTTTCAAGTGACTTCACAAACAGTGTGTGTATATATATATATATAAATATAAACAAATGCAAACAAATCTTACTTCTTGAAACACACGTAATTGCTGTCAGTCTCCAGGAGCTCAGTTACTGCCTTTACTGAAAGCAACCTATAAAGTACACCATCTGAACTTTGCCAAGCATAACTTGATCTAGAATTGGATTCATGTGATCTGGTAATATAAGACCAAAATAGAACTTAGGCTATACGTAGCAGCAACATGTATATGTGCTGTATAAAAGAAAAAGCAGCAGATACCTATGTAAAATATGGTGGTGAAGATTGATGGTATCATGAATGCTGTTAAGGGACAATTCTACTAAGTGCCAGGATAGTTGACCTTAATGTATCTCTTAGCAATTAGGCTAAAATGACCTCTTGTACCTCTTATAAAGCAGATATTCTAATTGACTTAACACAGGAGATGCATCTGTGAAGTTTTAAAAAATTGAGTTTGACTGTCTTTAGCCTTGGTGTATGTATTGATTGGGCTTCACCTGTATAGTTACAGTGCTCACCTGAGGCTATAGCACATTCATTTGATGTGAGGGAAATACTTTACATGTCTGACTGTTGTTTGTAAGCAAACACATATATTTTGGATTTCCTCTCTTTGCTTTAAGAAAATTGTTGGAATTTTTTTTGGGGGGGAAAAGGATGGAGAAATGTTTTTCTATCTTAAAACTCTAATAGAAGGCAAAGAAAGGAAGAGAGGAAAAAAGGGAGACAGAGAGTAGAATGCTGGTTGAATTAAGGAGCAAGGCATTGCTTTTTCCTTACATGCCTGCACCACACTATACTGAGCTGAGATGGATTGATAGTGATGGAATGGCAGTTGGTTTTCATTAGGTTGTCTGTTCCTCAGCGCTTTAAATGTTCTTTTGCCTTTATTTCTACCTCCACACATCTGAGTATATTTCTCAGTGGAAAGGAAGACAAAAATTGCTTTGGGTGTATATCTACACCCAAAGGAAGAGGCTGTGGGGTTCCCTCTCAGCAGAAGAAATTTTAATATCCTCTTCAGACTAAGTTTAATAGTCTCCCCTTGCCTTTTTCTTTTAAATAATCCCTTTATTCTACCCAGTAGAGGCTGCAGTGGAATTCGACTTCAATATTAGATCTGTACCTAGACATAACCAGCTCAAAATTCATGTCTGTCATGGAGCGAAGGAAAGAGGGTGGGATTTTGCATATGGGAACAGTATGGAACCAGCACTTGTTTGTTGCCCTCTGTGCATACCAACACAAAACTGAACACCAATAAAACAAGGGCCAGATGTGCATTACTGGCTCGGACTTCAGTTGGCAGTAGGTGGGGAGCTGGCTATGAGGAGGACGGGCTCTTTGTGGCCTGTTATCTTTCATACCTGCCAAGCTGCATATGTGCCAGGCCCAGCTTGATAAACACAACCAGATCGTCTTTTCTTCCATGCTTCTCTATCGCTCTTTATTTTTTCTTTTTTAATTTATCTTCTAGCATAGTCATGCCATTACATACTTACTTTTTACTGTGTGTGTGTGTGTGTGTGTGTGTGTGTGTGTGTGTGTGTGTGTGTGTGTGTGTTTTCCATGTTAGTTGCCTGAGTTTGATGGCTGCAGACAGCTCCGGTCTGTTCTCCCAAATCGTTGACCCCTGCCCCATGGTTTAAGTTCTGACAAACTGACAGTGTTCATTAGCCTCATCAAAGATATAAAGCCTAACTCTAACCTGAGCCTGCTTCTCCTTAAAGTTGCTGTTCCCCCATGATAATATATTGCAACATGTGGAAAGACTTTGACTGAGAGCAAAAAAAGGGACTCCAAGTGAAAGCTATTCCTCCAAAAGACTCAAATGCTCAGTCACCAAACAAAGTAGTAAACACACAAACAAAAATAAACAGGAAAGAGAGAGTACACTATTTTCATTATTAAACACAATAGCTGAGTACTGACAGAAAACATGTAGGATTAAAATTGCTACAAGATAACCGCTGCATTTGAGTCCCAGGTAAAGCAGTCTTTCCACAGATTACAAATCATAATATGAATCAAAGAAGCCCCAGGCAATGTGTGTGACCACCAGAGGAACTGTATATTTTAACCCTACTTATGAGTGTCTTCAGGGAGAGTGGAGTTGGGCCCCATGTCGCTGATTATTATAGGCCTTAATATTATAGGTAAGGTTTCCATCTGTTTCTGAACAAGAAAACAATGCAATACTGACAAAAGTTGGTGGGTTGATAATTTAAGAGACTGTGTCAGCATTCCAAATGAGTCAGGGTGTGTGTATGTGATGCTATTTATAATCAGTAAAGTACGGTCAGTGAGTTGGAAGAAATCATAACACAAGGTTGCGGGGGGACAAAAAAAGGTCTTGAACTCTGAAAGAATAGAAACAGATTAAAATAGTGACAGGCAATGATTAGTAGAGATAAGGTATCTATTGAACCCTATGTTCTCCATTAGACCAGGGTCTTTAATCAGACTAATTGCTGTCATGCAATGCTTTCCAAATTCTGTTTGCATCAGGCATCTGAATCTCTGTCTTTCTCAGAAGTCTTGCATAATCAAACTGCCCAGCAACATTAGACCATTAGTCCATTGTTGGCCTTCAAAGCCAAAAGTTAACAACCATTAGGGGCAAGCTACATAGCAAAGAGAAGAAAATCACAAGCTAATGTACAGTGTTTGACTCTACCTCACCAATAAAAAAGTGTTGCTGTTCACATTGTAGTTCTGGTTGAACATTGTTACATCTCTTTTTGACTTGTTCTCACTTTTTATGACTCTTTTTCTCTTTTCATAAACCTATTGTTTTGTGTTAATGCCTAACTGGGCCCCAGCCTGTATGTTGAATCATACTGTTAAGATGTCTCATGCATGCATGCGTGTGTGTGTGTGTGTGTGTGTGTGTGTGTGTGTGTGTGTGTGTGTGTGTGTGTGTGTGTGTGCTGCACATGTAGTAAGGTACATGCTTGTGCATACTATGTGTTAAGAAAATATTGTGACCTTGATATGATACATTTCAAAATATCATTTTTATCTGAATAACCAACAAAACCAACAAAAGGCTCAACTTTGAAGCTCGGTATCTTAAAGCCATAGAATATCTGATAGATAATTAGAATTCTAATGTCTTAATGTGTGTTTATAAAGCTGTCCTGGTACATCACAGTCTGTGATACTGAGCAAACCGTTCTTTACTATAAGAGACTAAATAGAGACTCTCAAGCAGTGTGAATGAGTGGAACTGGATTTACTCTGAACCCCTGCTGCAGCCGGAACATCTGCCCACTCAGTGTAACCAATCAGAGTGAAGAGACCCAGGCCATAACAAATCAGGCTGCTCGGTGAGCCTTTTTGTTGGAATCCAGGGGTGGAGCTGGAACAAATGCAGTCACCATCCCCTTCCTCCCTCCTTTTCCCTCCCTCCCAACTCCCGTCCTGCTTTGATATCTTAGACCCCCACATGGGGAAATCACCACTCTCTCCTTCCACACTAATAATTCCACAGACCATGACAGAAAGATGATGGTCTTACCATTCAAAATTACATGCAGCATATGTGAAAGATTGTTCTGCTTGTCCATGGCTCTCGTTTCCAAAACCCAGGCAAATCTTTGTTATACTATTTGTGAAAGGTAAAGCTTAGATACATTCCTTGTTGCCAGTAGGAAAGACCATTGTTATGAAGATCTGACCTATCATCACTGCAATCAGCATACTGATAGATCATGTTTTGCATCCTCTATAAACGTCTTGCCCTCACTGTTGAGACTGGGACTAATCATGGTTAAATGAATCACAGCATTTAGCTGACTCAAAATGAAAGATTTGGGTGTAAAAAAAAAAACAACAACAAAAAAAACTAACACAGGAACAGTTGCCATAAATTCTGTAAAAACTTTTGAATGTAAGTCAGTGTGATAGAATGATTTACATTTCAGTACATGTAGACATTTTTTTTCTACTATTAATGAATACACCAAACTTTAGAGCAAATTTTAATATATGAAGTAAGGCTAGGATACTCATGGCTATAATAACTGTTTTCATAGGCTGGGAATTTTAAATCTGTGAATTGTGTGCCAAGACCTATAATTTATATGCTCACACTGTCTGAAAATAATTACTGAACATAGTCGAGGATGGGATATTTTTTCTCACAGTCTGGCTTGATCCTTGGTGTATCTCACCCATTAAACACTGTTAATCAAGCTCAGTTTTGGTGTTAAAAAAGGACTGCCAATATTTCCCCCAGTCCTGCTAGTCATCAAAGGATAATGAAGAAATATCATAGGCCCATGTATGTTGTTGCCCGCGTTTGTTGTCCATAAAGTGCTGTCACATGCAGATGCAAAAATCTGTTTACGGCTTCAATAAATCAGCTTGCTTCACCACTGACACAGACAGACAGCTGATGAAAGTTTATTTGGTTAAAAATGTATCTTTTTGTCTGAAATTGTTATGGTATATGGTCAGGCAAACCACAGAGAATCATATGAAATAAGTTGCAGTGCTGAGGATGGATCTACAATATATCCGAACTTGGGCCCAAATGTGAAGACTGGAAGCAGCCAACTTGGATTATAAAACAGACTCACGTCACAGCATGTGGCTGGCATTACAGTAGAATCTACTCTTTATTAGCTTTATTTGAACCATTATTTGCTCACTGTATATCAACTAGGAAGCTCAAGCAATGAGCAGGTAGGCTCTGGTGTTAAAGCATATAAACTGGTTATAAACTAAAAGTAAAACCAATTCTAGGGTTACTATCTCCAGGCAAACAAGTGGCTAATTGGTAACAAGTCGCTCATTAGCCAGTACTCTCCTACCTTCATCTGCTTGAACCTGTCAGTTCCAATTTGGCTAATTGGCATTGCTAGTGAAGAGGCACTCACTCTCCACTCTTTAACCCCTCATTCTGCCAAAACATGTTCATGTTGGCCCCATGCTAGTTTGACATGCAAGCTTCAGGATGCTGCTTTGTCCAAATTGTTTGGACACTTGTTCCTCTCTTTCATTCTTTTATCCTCACAGACTACTTTTGTCTTTGCTAAACTGATCCTTTACTAGACTAATATCAAGGTAGTACAAGTACACATGCAACTTCAAATGACCAAAATGTTTCTCTAACTGGGCACTTCCCAAATTTATTGCCCAACAGTTATCATCACATGGTTCGACAAGGTTGAACATATAAATGACTACTTATAGCATTTGCTTTCAACTGCTTATGTAATAATCAAAATTATATACTAATATTATACAAATTGTATCTTACACATACAGCCAACTCTCAGAAAGCACAAATAAAATGTGTAAAAACAATGAATGAATCAAAATAAAAAATAAAATAAAAATAAAAAGAATGAATCAAAATGGGAAATTCACATGATAAATAAATAGATTCACCGCAGGCACAATAACTGGTCTGATTAACATGTCACAGTGTGAATGTACACTGTGAATGGAGCACAATTCTTACAGACAATTAATCTAATGAATATTTTCAAATAAAAGTTGGAAAGTGGAAATCAGTGATCAATCCATCTGATATAAAATGCAATGCTGGAGAGGAATTGACCTAAGTAAAAGTAGGACAGATTCTGAATCTTTCTTTGACATCTACTAAGGTACTATAAAGTGTAAGCTAACAAAATACAAAACCAAAAAGTGGCATCTTTGTACCTGATTTGGTTGCACAAGTAATGCTGTCTCTGTTTGGCGGTACCTACCTCTTTGAGCAGACTTTCAGTTTGATGAACTTGAACTGATGAAGTGTAAACTGAGAAGCTGTCATGATTTCCCCATGAAGCAGCGTGCTCTAAGCGCAAATGCGCTAGACCTGCTTTCTCATTGTTGACAGTTGTGATCTCCCATTCCATGTGCATTAAGAGAGGGTGAGCCACCAAGTTGATGCTAACACAGACAACCAATCTCTGTGCACACCCAAGCCTGCTACCCAAGTCACGCTCATGTCCAAGCCTGTTAAGCAAGTTCCATTCATGTCCAAGTCTGTTGACCAAATTCTCAGAGTTCCGCTCATATCTGAGTCTGCTAACCAAGTCAAGTTCAAGTCCAAGCCTGATGACCAAGTTCAGCCCACGCCCAAGTCTACCGATCCGGTCGCCCAAGTTCAGCATCGATCCAAGTTTACTGACCCGGTCGTCCAAGTTCAGTCCACGCCCAAGTCTACTGACCCGGTTGTCCAAGTTCATCCCATGCCCAAGTCTACCAATCCTGTTGTCCAAGTTCAACCCACGGCCAAGATTACCGACACGACCACCCAAGTTCTGCTCACGCCCGAGTCTGCTGACACAGAAAGCCAAGTTCTGCTCACGCCCGAGTCTGATGACGCGCACAGCCAAGTTCAGCCCACGTCCAAGACTACCGATACAGCCGACCAAGTTCTGCTCAAGCCCGAGGTTCACCTAGTAACCTCAGAGCCCCAGTCTGAGGCCTACGAGGAGGCCATCCCGCTGCCCTGCACAGCCGAGGAAGCTGTACTGCTGTCCAGCCCAGCCGAGGAGGTCTCAACTCCAGAACTGCAGTCTGCCTGTTCAGCTGTGGATGTCCCACAGCCTCCCTGCTCGGCTGAGGTCGTCGCTCAGCCTCTCTGTTCAGGTGAGGTTGTCACTCTGCCGTCCTGCTCCATGGCGAACATCGTTCCCCCCTCCTGCTTCAAGGAGAGCTTCATTCCTCTCCCTAGCCTCACGGAGACCCACGCTCCTCTCCCTGGTCTCACGGAGACCCACGCTCCTCTCCCTGGTCTCACGGAGACCCACGCTCCTCTCCCTAGCCTCACAGGGGACCTTGCTTTGCTTTCCTGCTCTGCCGAAGACGTCGCTCTGCCTGTCTGCCCGGCTGTGGTCGTGGCTCTGCCTTCATGCTCCGCCGAGGACTTCGCTCAGCCTGCCTGCCTGGCTGTGGTCATCACTCTGCCTTCATGCTCCGCCGAGGACTTCGCTCAGTCTGCCTGCTCGGCTGTGGTTGTCGCTCTGCCTACCTGTTCAGCCGGGTACGTTGCTCCACTTTCCTGCTCCGGCGAGGATGTCACCCTGCTTCCCTGGTCTGCTGAGTATGTCGCTCCGCAGTCCTGCTCCGCCGAGGACGTCACTCCCCTCTCATGCTCCACCGAGGACGTCGCTCTGCTCTCCTGCTTCGATGAGGATGTTGCTCTACTTTCCTGCTTCGACGAGGACGTCGCTTCGCTTCCCTGCTCCGCCAAGAACACCGTGCGGTTGCCTGGCTTGGCTTAAATGCGTTAGTCATAGTTGTAGAGTCAGTTTGTAGTTTCATGTTTTCAAGTCATAGTCATAGTGATAGTTCTAGTTCATGTCTTAGTTCATGTCATAGTTCATGGTTAGTTTAGTAGTATAATACATTTTGGTATAATGCAACGTATACTTTTGACCCACGGCCCTCAATCAATTTTGATATTTGGCCCTTCATAAGAAAAAGTTTGGGCACCTCTGCCTTAGAGAGACCGAACTAACTTCATTGATCTCTTCAGCGAACTCATCAGCTTACATACTAGATACTTTACCTACATGTTTCTTAAAACAGATTTGTCCTGGAGTAATTGAACCCCTTCTAAATATAATCAATTCTTCCCTTAGCACTGGCCTATGTACCAAAATCATTTAAAGTAGCAGTTATTAACCCCTGATTAAAAAACCTGACCTTGACCCCTCTCAACTGTCCAGCTATAGGCCTATATCAAATCTCCCCCTTTTCTCCAAGATATTAGAAAAGGTTCCTGCATAGCAGCTATGCTCATACTTACATAGGAACAACATTCATGAAATGTATCAGTCAGGATTTAGTAGTAAACGACCTACTACTGGCCCTTGATCAGGGTTGTGTCAGCAGCTTGCTGACACACCGTCCCCACTGGCTTGCTCAATTACACAAATAAAATTTAATTGAATTGAAAACTTTCCCTCAATTATTGCAAGTTGCCCAGGCCCTGAAGCAGCAAATCAGCCCCACACCATCACACTGCCACCCTGCTTGACCGTAGATTTACACCAGATATAATGGGACCCTTGCCTTCCAAAAAGTTCCACTTTTGACTCATCAGTCCAGAGAGCATTCTCCCAAAAGGTTTGAGAATCATCAAAGTTTTTTTGGGCAAAATTCAGATGAGCTTTAATTTTCTTCTGGGTTAGCAGTGGTTTTCGCCTCGCCACGGATGGTATTTTTGCATAGTGGAGTCATGAACAGTGACCTTTATTGATGCAAGAGAGGCCTGTAGTATTTTTGATGTTGTCCCTTGGTCTTTTGTGACTTCCTGAATGAGACATTGCTGTACTCTTGGAGTAATTTTGGAAGTTTTGGGAAGGTTAACTGAGTTTTTCCCTTTGGAGATAATGGCTCTCACTGTGGTCCTTTGGAGTCCCAGAGGCTTTGAACTAGCTTTGAAACCCTTCTCAGACTGATGTATTTCAATCTTCTTCCTCATCATTTCTGGAATTTCTTTCAACTTTGGCATAGTGTGTTACTGGTTAAGAACTTTTAACAAACCTCATCCCATTGAAAAAATTCTGTTTGTGTTGATTTGATTGAACAGAGTTTTCAGTAATCTGGCCTGGTTGCGTCTTGTCCAGCTGAACCCTATTATGAATGCAGTTTCATAGATTTGGGGAATTAGTAACTATGGGGACAAATACATTTTCACATAGGCCCAATTGGTATTGGATAACATTTTGTTTCAATAAATAACAATCATCATTTAAAAACGGCATTTTGTGTTAATTCAGGTTGGCTTGGTTTTATTTTAGATTTAGTTTTAATTTCTTAAACAATTTAGTAAGAGAAAAAACAGAATGTACTTTTTCACAGCATTGTACATCTACAGTGCATCCGGAAAGTATTTACAGCGCTTCACTTTTTCCACATTTTGTTATGTTACAGCCTTATTCCAAAATAGATTAAATTTAGGAATTTCCTCAAAATTCTACAAACAATACCCCATAATGACAACATGAAAGAAGTTTGTTTGAAATCTTTGCAAATTTATTGAAAATAAAAAACAAAAAAAAGCACACAAGTATTCCCAGCCTTTGCTCAATACTTTGTTGAAGACCTCAAGTCTTTTTGAGAATGATGCTACAATCTTGGCACATCTATTTTTGGGCAGTTTCTCCCATTCTTCTTTGCAGGACCTCTCAGGCTCCATCAGGTTGGATGGGGAGCGTCGCTGCACAGCCATTTTCAGATCTCTCCAGAGATGTTCAATCAGGTTCAAGTCTGGGATCTGGCTGGGCCACTCAGACATTCACAGAGTTGTCCTGTAGCCACTCCTTCGTTATCTTGGCTGTGTGCTTAGGGTCATTGTCCTGTTGGAAGATAAACCTTCGCCCCAGTCTGAGGTCCAGAGTGCTCTGGAGCAGGTTTTCATCAAGGATGTCTCATTGCTGTAGTCATCTTTTCCTGACTAGTCTCACAGTTCCTGCCGCTGAAAAACATCCCCACAGCATGATGCGTCCACCACCATGCTTCACTGTAGGGATGGTATTGGCCAGGTGATGAGTGGTGCCTGGTTTCCTCCAGATATCATACTTGCAATTCAGGCCAAAGAGTTCAATCTTTTTGTTTTTCATGGTCTAAGAGTCCTTCAGGTGACTTTTGGCAAACTCCAGGTGGGCTGTCATGTGTCTTTTAGTGAGGAGTGGCTTCCATCTGGCCACTCTACCATACAGGCCTGATTGGTGGAGTGCTGCAGAGATGGTTGTTCTTCTGGAAGGTTCTCCTCTCTCCACAGAGACACGCTGGGGCTCTGTCAGATTGACCATCAGGTTTTTGGTCACGTTCCTGACTAAGGCTCTTCTCCCCGATCGCTCAGTTTGGCCGAGCGGCCAGCTCTAGGAAGAGTCCTGCTGGTTCCAGACTTCTTCCATTAATGGATGATGGAGACCACTCTGCTCATTGGGACCTTCAATGCTGCAGAAATGTTTCTGAACCCTTCCCCAGATCTGTGCCTTGATACAATCCTGTCTCGGAGGTCTACAGATAATTCCTGGGACTTCATGGCTTGGTTTGTGTTCTGACATGCATTGGATCTCAAGGATGATCAGTGGAAACAGGATGCACCTGAGCTCAATTTTGAGTGTCATGGTAAAGGCTGTGAATACTTATGTACATGTGTATTTTGTTGTTTTTTATTTTTAATGAATTTGCAAAGATTTCAAACAAACATCTTTTATGTTGTCATTATGGGGTATTGTTTGTAGAATTTTGAGGAAAATAATTAATTTAATCCATTTTGGAATAAGACTGTAACATAACAAAATGTGGAAAAAGTGAAGCGCTGTGAATACTTTCCGGATGCACTGTATATCTTCACACTCAACATTATGTCATGTTGAATGTGTGTACTGCAGAGTTAGTCTGTGGGATGTTAATACAGAGAACAGTTCACTCTGTATATGGTTGTGCTCACAAATTTACATACCCCTTGCAGAATCTACAAAATGTTCATTTAAATTTTTTAAACAAGAGGGATCATTAAAATTGCATTTAAACATTTTTTTTATTTACTACTGCCCTGAATAAGCTATTTTGCATAACAGATGTTTACATGTAGCTCACAAGACATAATACTAACTGAATTTACACAATTTAACCAGTTCAAAAGTTTACATACCCTTTGTTTTTAATTCTGTGTTGTTACCTGGATGATCAACAACTGTTTTTATGTTTCGTGATAGTTGTTCATGAGTCCCTTGTTTGTCCTGAGCAGTTAAACTGCCCACTGTTCAGAAAAATCCTCCAGGTCCTGCACATTCTTTGGTTTTCCATGCATCTTCTGAATATTTGACCCTTTTCCAACAGTGTCGATATGATTTTGAGATCCATCTTTTCACACGTAGGACAACTAAGGGACTCATACCCAACTATTACAAAAGGTGTAAACATTCACTGATGCTTAATAAAGCAACATAATATATTATGAGCATGTGGGATGTACATTTTTGAACAGGATGATTAGTCTAAATTGTTATTATTGTGTCTTCTGGGAAACGTAAATATCTTATGTAGCTTCTGAAGGGCAGTATTAAATGAAAAATAGGTATTTAAACAAAATAACAAATTACCCGTACCGTCCTATTCAAAAGTTTACATGTAGTGTGTTACTGGTTCATTTGTGTAAATTCAGTTATTATTGTGTCTTGTGGATTATATGTAAACATGTGTTACGTGAAATAGTTATTTGGTTATTTAAAACAAAATGCAATTTTAATGATCCAGTTTTATTATTATCATTATCATTATCATTATCCATCCATCCATCTTCAACTGCTTATCCTTAATCGGGTCGCAGTGGTAACAGCTTCAGCATTATATGTTGGCGCATTATTATTATAATTATTATTATTAACAACATGTTGAAAATTCTGCAAGGGGTATGTATGTAAAGGTATGAAATTGATTTGAAACCGAGAAAACTCCAAGTCTGGTCAATGTCCTTTCTACAGTCTACATTCTTTCTACTTTCTACATTACATTCTAACTCTGGAGGCTGAAAAAGCATAGAGCAGTGAGCAGACCTTCTTAAGGGAGTGAGTTGGAGGCAGACTCCATGAGGACACGAAATGATTATAGGGAAAATGGAGAAAGAAAAGAGGATGGCACAGAGACAAAGAGAAGACAGAGTGGTCCAGTCAAGGAGGCATAGTGGCTGGTGTGTAGTTTATAGCACAGAAAGGCTTGTAGGGTGAAAAACATTATTTTAGCAGTCCCTACATCCAAATAGAAGCCAGATGTGCAAGGATTAACAAATGCAATTCCTTATCTTTCTGTATCCACCCCTCTATCCATTTCTTTCTTTGTTTCTTATTTTCATTTTCCTTCGTTCAATTGTAATTTATTAATCGACATGGTGAGCAAGTGTAGTCTTTTAATTTAGCAAAATTTAAATTGTAAACTTTGTGATCTGGTGCATAAAGCATGTTTTCAACCAGTATTTCATAATTACTATATGATCTTGTAGATTTTTTCTGGAGACATTAAGGATTTTCTGAGCGCTGCTTGTGTATGAGCTCAGACTCGGTTGTAAGTGGAAAAAAAATCTCCATGTTTATGAACAGGGCTTTATAGGCTTGCTGATGTCATCTTGTTCCACTCCACTGCTGCTGGTGACATTTATTAAGGTGTATTCTTGCATGGCAACAAAATAAACTAGAATAACTTCCAAGAAATTCATTTTATGAGATGATGCCAATGTGTCCAAGATAAATGTGCACATGCATGTGTTTTTTTATTTATTTATTTATTTTATATATGTAAATATATATATATATATATTTCATAAACAGTAAACTAAGAAATGGTATTTTGTGAAAGTAAATCACAACAGCGGGGATTGTTTACACACAGCTCATTTAGTTTATAGTATTTCACCTCTTTCCTATTAATGGTAAAATATTCAGTAATAATCAAAATTCCAGTAATGTAATGTTACAGTCATTACAAAATTCCAGTCAATGTAATCTTTGGCATCACTTAACAGAAATACAGTCCTCTCCAAAAGTATTGGAATGTCAAGGGCAAATAATTTGTTTGTGCTATACTCCAAAGACATTTTGGTTTGAGATCAAAAGATGGACATGAAACAAGAGTTTAGGATTTCAGCTTTTATATCCTGGTATTTACATCTAGATGTGTTAAATAACATAAAACATATAACCACCCAAATTTTAAGCACACAAAATTATAGGAGTCTTGAAGTAAATTAAAATAAATAAAAATGTATATTTGGTTGCATATCCCTTGCTTGTAATAACTGCATCAAGCCTGTGACTCATTGACATAATCAAATTGTTAGGTCCTTCTTTTGTGATGCTCTTCTAAACTTTTACTGCAGCTTCTTTCATTTGTTGCTTGTTTTGGGTTTTTTTTGTCTGTTTGTTTTGTTTAGTTTTTTTTCTTTCTTGGGGGGGTTCTTCCTTTAGTCTCCCTCTGAAATGCATGCTTGACCAATTTAAAACCTTCCACTTTTCCCCTGATGAAGTCCTTTGTTGAGTTGGCAGTGTGTTTTGGATAATTGTCTTACTGCATGATGAAGTTCCTCACAATTGATTTGGAAGCATTTCTCTGTAAACTGGCAGAAAAAATATACCTGGAAACTTCTGAATTCATTCTGCTGCTACCGTCATGATGAATCAATAAAGATTAGTGAGCCATGACACTACCTCTGGGATGTTTTGATTGAATGGTTGACATAACCAACCATTTCTTTAAAATACACACTTTTTGAGGGGAAAATAAAGGAATTAGTTGAGAAGCTTTTAAATGACACGTGAGTTTTGGTAACAGGACTGAGAAAAATGCAACCATTTTCTGCTTAGAAACCTTTCTAAAAAATGTAAAAAAAAATTAAAAATGTTTTAAATAAATAATAATAATAATTACTTGATATTGACCAATACACATTTTTAATAGTTAGGTATGTGTATTATTAGATTCAGTGTTGAAAAAAGATGAAAAATGAAGTTTAATTTGGAAGAGTTACAACAAGCAAATGGCACCTATTCTGTGGAATGTCCCACATACAATTTAAGTTACTTCAAAGCAGTGGCAAAGAATGTGTGCATGTACATGTGTAGCATATTGTGTGTCAGCCGCATTGAGAGTCTTGCTGTTTTCTGGCCTCCGAAAGACAAGCTCTCTGATCTCCCTCTGGCTTTCTTGCTGCCCATCTGTTTTCTTCTTTCTCTACATCTGACACCCTGCTTCTCTCTCCAGGCTCCCAAATGCCCGCCTCCAGCAATGCCCTCCACTGACTTCAACAAGCACCTCCTCCTGCCAACACCAATTTAGCATGAGAGAAAGAAAGAGAGAGAGAGAGGGGGAGAGAGGGGGGGGGGCAAAGCTTTGTGTCATCTGCAATATTAAAGAAATTTCTTGTGTACTGCCCCCATGGTTCAGCGGTCTGATTGTGTTTAAACATCGAGAGATACAATGTAGGCAAAAAGGTCACACTGCCTTCACATATCACACTCAAGTTAAAAGTTACTCTTAGGGAGTACTTTTCTCATTCCCTCTCCTGCTGTGTATGAATGTTGGTCATGACACTCTAGGAGATGAGAGAGTGAACTCTGACCCTGCATTTTGACTTAACTCAAATGTCCAGACATTACGGAGTCTCATTGTATGCATATGAAAGGATAACATAAAGAATGCAGTCTTTCTTCCCCTGCTCTCCATTTACAATGTTTCTCACAATAAGTCATAATCACGTCCAGTTATCCATAGATAAGAATGACTACTAATATTTCTGTTTAGATTATACATATTTGAATGAAGGCATTTATCCACCCATCCATCCATTTTCGGTACTGCAGGCTCACAGGGAGCCTATGCCAGGGATCTAGGGACACAAGGCGGGGGACACCTTGGATGGGGAGCCAGCCCATTGCAGGGCACAATCGCACACAATAAAGATAATTTAGAAAAGCCAATCAGCCTACAACTCATGTCTTTGGACTGAGGGAATAAACCGGAGCACCCAGAGAACCCCCCCCACCACCACCCCCAAACACAGGGAGACCATTCAAACTCACACACAGGGCAGAGGTACAGGCACATTTTCCATGATATTAAGAAAGCACTTTCATGTAAAAAGCAACACCTACAGTGAGGGAAAAAAAGGATTTGATCCCCTGCTGATTTTGTACGTTTGCCCACTGACAAAGAAATGATCAGTCTATACTTTTAATGGTAGATTTATTTGAACAGTGAGAGACAGAATAACAACAAAAAAATCCAGAAAAACGCATGTCAAAAATGTTATAAATTGATTTGCATTTTAATGAGGGAAATAAGTATTTGACCCCCTCTCAATCAGAAAGATTTCTGGCTCCCAGGTGTCTTTTATACAGGTAACGAGCTGAGATTAGGAGCACACTCTTAAAGGGAGAACTCCTAATCTCAGCTTGTTATCTGTATAAAAGACACCTGTCCACAGAAGCAATCAATCAATCAGATTCCAAACTCTGCACAATAACCAAGACCAAAGAGCTCTCCAAGGATGTCAGGGACAAGATTGTAGACCTACACAAGTCTGGAATGGGCTACAAGACCATCGCCAAGCAGCTTGGTGAGAAGGTGACAACAGTTGGTGCGATTATTCACAAATGGAAGAAACACAGAAGAACTGTCAATCTCCCTCGGCCTGGGGTTCCATGCACGATCTCACCTCGAGGAGTTGCAATGATCATGAGAACAGTGAGGAATCAGCCCAGAACTACACGGGAGGATCTTGTCAATGATCTCAAGGCAGCTGGGACCATAGTCACCAAGAAAACAATTGGTAACACATTACGCCGTGAAGGACTGAAATCCTGCAGCACCCGCAAGGTCCACCTGCTCAAGAAAGCACATATACATGACTGTCTGAAGTTTGTCAATGAAAATTAGGAGGACAACTGGGTGAAAGTGTTGTGGTCAGATGAGGCCAAAATGGAGCTCTTTTGCATCAACTCAGCTCGCTGTGTTTGGAAAAGGAGGAATGCTGCCTATGTTGTAACTACAGCAGAAGCGATTATTGACCCAGGCGATCAGTAAGTGGTAAGTGTTTCTTCCTGGATTTTTTAATTGAAACTAGTTTTAGCACCGATTGTCAGATAGAAGCTGTAACTGTGCTTCCTTGTTGCTACAAAGCTGTATACTTGTTGCTAGATTAAAGCAAATTCCAGTATTCAGTTTCGGTTGGGAGTCGCTCGTTCACGCTCTTTGTTTTGCTAATTAAAGAGGCGTGCTCAGCTGAAACACATCAGTATTTTTTAATTAAGAAACGCTGAGGTGGAAGAGTCAGCGGAAGCGTCAGCCCTTGTCGTGTGAAGACCGAGCTCGTGTGAAGACCCGCGAGTCTACCTGCGAGTCCACCGACAAGACACCACACGTGCTGCTAAGTATACTTTTTCTCCCTATTCTTCTTGCTGTTGTTATGAGTCCCCCTTTTGTGCGGCGCGCTGTGAAATAGGTGCATGCACTAACATGTGTCCTCAGTTTATCCCTGTTATTTGCCACAGGCGCAGACGGTGGCATTCTCCCCAAAACGTATGCAACTTGGACAACCTACACTCTCTGAATGTGGCCTCTGCAGGTTCCATCTCATTCTCAATCAGACTTTGGAACTGCCAATCTGCTGTCAACAAGGCAGATTTAATTTCTGCATTTGCATCCCACTCCAACCTCAGCGTGCTGGCTCTGACTGAGACCTGGATCCATGCTGAGAACACTGCCACACCAGCTGCCCTGGCCTCCAACTTCTCCCATACCTCATGCCCCAACAGACGAGGGGGTGGTACTTCTCTCCAAAACATGGAAATTTACTTGTCTTTCTCCCTCTTGCTCATACACTTCCTTTGAATTTCATGCTGTTACAGTCACTGACCCTGCCAAAATGTACTTTCTTGTTGTTTACCGTCCTCCAGGTCAACTGGGGAAGTTCATCGATGAATTTGACACACTACTGTCCACCATCCCAGATGATGGAACTCCTCTGCTTGTCCTTGGTGATTTCAACATTCATCTAGACAAGGCACATTCAGCTGACTTTCTTGCTCTCCTTTCCACATTTGACCTCAAGCAGTTCACCACACCAGCAACCCACAAAGCCGGCAAACAGCTTGACCTCATCCTCACACGTAATTGCACCACACACAATCTTCTCATTACTACTCTCTACACATCTGACCATTTCTTTATCCAGTTCTCTATTTCTCTCCCCTCACCCCCTTCACTGTCTCCTCCTTCTATTTCTTTTCGTCGCAATCTTCACTCCCTTTCCCACTCACATTTCTCCTCCATTGTCACAACCTTACTTCCCTCCGATAGCCACCTTTCCTCACTTGACTTAAACACCGCAACCGACATGCTATGTTCCACCTTAACATCTTCTCTTGACAGCATCTGCCCCCTTACCTCCAGACCTGCTCGCACATCACCCTCTAGTCCTTGGCTCTCAGAAGCTCTGCATAACAACCGGGCCAAAGGAAATGGCGCAAATCAAACAATCCAATTGACCTAACCAATTACCAGACACTTCTCCTCTTTTTCCAATAGCACCTCCATTGCTAAAGCCACATACTTCCAAGAGAAGATTGGTAGTTCTCCCAACACCCGCATTATCTTCAAAACCTTTTCGTCTCTTCTCTGTCCCCCTCCTCCCCCTTCCCCTACCTCTCTCACTGCAGATAACTTTGCAATTTTCTTCCCCAGCAAGGTTACATCAATCAGGAACTAGTTCTCAACCCCAGATATGCATAAACCGACTCCTCCTCCATGTAACTCCCAACTGACTTCCTTCTCTCCCCTCTCAGAGACTGAGGTCTCTAAATTCCTCCTCTCTAGCCATCCCACAACCTGTCCTCTTGACCCTATCCCTTCTCACCTTCAGTAACACTTTAACACATCGCTCTCTACTGGCACATACCTTACCTCATTTAAGCAAGCCCGGGTTACCCCACTGCTACAAAAAACCATCACTCAGCCCTGCTATAGTTGAAAACTACAGACCTGTTTCCCTCCTCCCTTTTCTTTAAAAACGGCTCTTTCAAGAGTTTTGGAATCAACTCTCCAATTTTCTCACAGAGAACAACCTCCTGGACATCAAGCAGTCTGGCTTCAAGAGCAACCACTCCACTGAGACTGCTCTGCTTTCCGTCACTGAAGCCTTACAACTAGCTAGAGCAACCTCTAGATCATCTATCCTCATCCTACTTGAACTCTCTGCTGCTTTTGACAACCTGGGCATCGCTGGAACGGTTCTACGCTGGGTAGAATCCTATCTTTCTGACAGATCCTTCAAGGTATCATGGAGTGGAGATATTTCTGAAACTCTATTTGTCCTTCCAGCCTGACGATCCATCCGTCTCTGCATGCATCTCTTCTTGCCTGTCGGACATCTCGGTCTGGATGAAGGAGCACCATCTTAAGCTTAACCTGGGAAAATCTGAGATTCTCGTCATCCCAGCCTATCCCTCAATCAACCAGAACCTCACTGTACAGCTCACCTCACTTACACTCATGCCAACCAGGACGACCAGGAACCTTGGGGTGATTCTTGATGACCGCTTGACCTTTACAAACCATATCTCAGCAACTGCAAGGTCCTGTAGGTTCATCCTGTACAACATCAAGAAAATCCGACCATACCTCACCAAACAGGCTACACAGATACTAGTCCAGGCTCTTGTTATCTCTAAACTGGACTACTGCAACTCACTGCTTTCAGGCCTCCCAGCCAGCTCCATCAATCCCCTTCAGATGATTCACAATGCTGCAGCGTGCCTCGTCTTCAACCATGCCAAGACAACCCATGTCACAACCCTCTTCATCTCCCTCCACTGGCTTCCTGTAGCTGCCCGTATCAAGGCCTTGATGCTCACCTACAAGACCTTGTCAGGAACAGCACCCTCCTACCTCAACTCTCTCCTGAAGGCCTACGTTCCCTCTCACAATCTGCGATTGATTAGCGACCAACGTTTAGTAGTTCCCACTCAGCGTGGCGCAAAGTCCCTTTCCAGAACCTTCATGCTTGCTGTTCCCCAGTGGTGGAATGCACTTGCAATCTCAATCCGGACTGCAGAATCTCTCACTATCTTCAAAAAACAGCTAAAGACCCACCTCTTCTGTGAACACCTAACCAACTCATAAAAAAATAAAACGCACTTACACCTCTACTCTGTGCACTTTGCTTCCTCTGGAATTCAATTAATGGATCTTGTATAGTAGCACTACTTGTATTGTTCTCTGCTTGATATATCGCTTTGCTTATTTGTAAGTCGCTTTGGATAAAAACGTCTGCTAAGTGAATAAATGTAAATGTATGACCCCAAGAACACCATCCCCACCATCAAACATGGAGGTGGAAACATTATGCTTTGGGGGTGTTTTTCTGCTAAGGGGACAGGACAACTTCACCGCATCAAAAAGACGATGGACGGGGCCATGTACCATCAAATCTTGGGTGAGAACCTCCTTCCCTCAGCCAGGGCATTGAAAATGGGTCGTGGATGGGTATTCCAGCATGACAATGACCCAAAACACACGGCCAAGGCAACAAAGGAGTGGCTCAAGAAGAACACATTACGGTCCTGGAGTGGCCTAGCCAGTCTCCAGACCTTAATCCCATAGAAAATCTGTGGAGGGAGCTGAAGATTCGAGTTGCAAAACATCAGCCTCGAAACCTTAATGACTTGGAGAAGATCTGCAAAGAGGAGTGGGACAAAATCCCTCCTGAGATGTGTGCAAACCTGGTTTCCAATTACAAGAAACATCCGACCTCTATGATTGCCAACAAGGGTTTTGCCACCAAGTACTAAGTCATGTTTTGCAGAGGGGTCAAATACATATTTCCCTCATTAACATGCAAATCAATTTATAACATTTTTGACGTGCGATTTTCTGGATTTTTTTTGTTGTTATTCTGTCTCACTGTTCAAATAAACCTACCATTAAAATTATAGACTGATCATTTCAGAACCTAAATTTGGCTTACATATTATATTGTATGCTACAACATGTTTCTTAATAACTGAAATACAGCCATCTTTCTTTAACCCTTTTGGTGCAAAGCTCCAAAGACATAATACTGGGGTTTAGTCTCAAAATCCTCAAAAAACTACAATGCTCCACCTACAAGCACAATTTTCTTCATACACAATGCAATGAAAACATATTTGCCTACATCCTTTTTTCCTCTATTCTGCACATTTATCACACTAAATATCATCAGAACTGGTTATGTCACACTTACGCAGGCAAAAGTATTGTGGAGCAATTTTAGCCCACTTTTCTTCGCAGAATTGTTTTAATTCGGTCACACTGGAGGGCTTTCAAGGATGACTGATGACTGGACATTCTCCTACAGGATTTTCTGATAAAGAGCAGAATTCATGGTTCCATTAATTATGGCAAGTTGCACAGAACCTGAAGCAGCAAAGCACTACACTGTCACACTACCATCACCATGTTTGATTGCTAGAATAATGTTCTTATTGTGAAATGCTCTGTTAGCTTTGAACTGGATGTAACTGGACCCATGTTTTCCAAAACTTTGACCACAAAATATTACCCAAAAAGGCTCAGGGGTCATACAATAGTTTTTGGGCAAGTCTGAGATGAGTCTTTGTTTCGTTTGGTTAACTATGGTTTTTTTCATGTAACTCTCCTGTGGATTTAATTTCCCCTGGATGGGTTCTTTGTGACTTCTTTTTTCTTCATTGATTTAATTTTTCATTTACATGTGATTCATTTATCTTTTCTCCCCTCCCTTCCCTTTCCCAAATATTTCATTAAGGAAAAGAAAAAAAGAAAAAAAAGAAAAAAAAAATTAAAAGTCAAATCTAATAGTCTGCGCACTTTAACAAATATAATGTCCTTACCTTTTAAAGACTTATACCTAATATTATTACAGTGTACCACATTTAAAAAAATTATTATAATTTAAAAATAAATAAATAGGGAAAACGGAGATGTTCAGATCCCTCACTTTAATCCGCTGGAGCTCTCTCACACGGAGTAAAATATCAACACAGTCCCTGTGATAACGGAATCTGCACACAATAGCTCGTGGTCGTTCACCAGACTTCGGCTTCGGCTGAAGGGTCCGGTTGGACCGGTCCAGAACCGGCTCCTTCTCCAGACCAAACGCGTCTTTTAACAAGGTCGATACAGGTGTCTGGAGCTCCGACTATTATATGAACTATATCATCGGTGCAACCGGAGAGCGCGTGCCCCATTTCCCCCACAGTACCTTTCAGTGTTAATATGGTGGCATCAGTAGCGACTTTATCACTAGCCAGCTGTATTTTCATGGCCTGCAGGTCAAGCTGGATAGTAGACGGCGCATCCCTGAGAGTCTTCTGAAGATTCTCCTGGTGCTCCTGGAACTCCTTTTTAAAAATATCGGCGATGTCCTTCCTCTGTAAAGCCAGCAGCTCAAACCTTGAGTGTGGCGGTCGGAACCCCGCCCTTGGGGATGCGGATGTGGGTTCACGGAGAAAGGAGTGGGTGTGGATTCACGGGGAGAAGGAGACACGCTTGCGGCGCCCTCTCTAGACCTCAGTTTTGTCTGTATGCTACCGGTTTTCAAGTTTTTCCCAGACATTTTAACGAACCAGCAAGTTAAAAATACAAATAAGGAAACGAAGTAGAAGTCAAATATATTACATGACCAAAAAAGTGCTAACTAATTACAATTTTAATCGAGATCAGCAGGAGACTCAAACGTCGTGTCTTACTCCATCGAACACTGAATTCGAACCTCCTTTGTGACTTCTTGATGAGTCATCAATGTACTCTTGACGGAATTTTAGTAGGATGAGCACTTCACCTCAACAGCTTTGAAATGGCTTTGTAACCCTTTCAAGAGTGGTATGATATTTCTTCCGGAATTTATTTTGATTGCTGCATAGAGATCTGTATGTTGAGACATTTTAGTGTACTTCACATTGCTGAAAAGGTTCTATTTAAGGGATGTTTAGATTCAACAGGATTGGCAGTTATCAAGCCTCTGTGTATCTAGTCTAATTGAACCCAATTATTAATTAAACTTGGTTGATTAAGTAATTAAGGGGACAATTATGTTTCCACACAGGTCCAGTTGGTGTTGGATAACTTTTTTTCTTCAATAAATTAAATGATTATTTAAAAAACAAAAAACAAACAAACAAACAAAAACCACTACATTTTTATTTACTAATCTTGTCTGTCACATGGCGTGACGGCAGGAAGCGGGCAGGATGCATTCGCAGTTCGAACGGTGAGGTTTATTTACAAGTGAAGAGAAATAAACAGAAACAGAAACAAGGCTCTCTCTACAATTAAGCTAAACTAGACTAGGAATTTGGCCAAAGCTAACGCTAAGGCTATGGCATAAACCGGACATGAAACAAATACTCGCTGAAGTCGCACTCGCGCTATAAATGGCAGGCATGCATAAATTGCACACACGCGCCGTGTGAAGCACGGCTCACGGTATATATCCACACAGTCATTAGCCCGCGATATCTTCCAGCTGCGGGCACTTCCGCATACATCACACATGTGAGGGAAACATGACGTCACCGCGGAAACAGCCTGCGCATGCGCGCCAGTGCCCAAAGTGCGCTGCTGCACGGGGGGAATCGTGACAGTTGTCTTTGTCTTGTGTATAAAATGTAGTTTAAAGATCTGAAACAATTAAATGTGAAATAGTGAAATGTGAAGTATACAAAATAGAAGAAATCAATGCTATAAACACTTTACTTTTTCACCATTCCCAACCATGGACACAGTGCTGCCCCCTCACAATCTATGGTGGTCAGTGAGTTAAGTGAGAGCATTACGAAGGATTATCATGACATCACATTCAAGTATTAAGGCAGACTGTTTATTAAAGACATTGCCTTACTTTGTTATCTAGATTACAAAAGTAATCTAGTTATAAACAATTTATAGTGTGGCTATAGAAGAAGATAAACTTGAGGTGACTACAGCACTCCTCTCCCCTCAGCAAATGTCAATTTATTGCAACTGGCAATATAATACAAGCTCTCTATATAATACATGCTATTACATTGCACTTATCCAGAGCAACTTATTAACTGATCTTTTTACCCAAGTAATCTTGGTACATTAGTGTTCTTGCTAGAGAGGACATGAAACTCCCATGTCTCCCATGTTTCCTGGTGTTGGCATTTTAGCATGACCAGTGGTCCACTCAGCTATTCAACTGCTTGATAGCCAAGTTATGGCACTAAAGACACTAAACTATTCATAGTTCAACAGACTTAAGAATGTTCAACAGTGCCCTCCCTGCCCTCTTTTTCTTTATGAGCTCTCATGAGATTTGCAGTTGACTTCAACCATCAGTGTTAAGTAATTAGCATTAGTAAGTGCACAGCAGTTTCATTACCATTACATACATTTCTATGAATGCAGTTCATCCATAGCATTACCTTACCTGCCTCTGTAAGTGACAAAACATCTCTGTTTGATTCACTAAGTAATAACAGACATTCAAACCATTTAATGCATTATACAGGTTGAGTTTACATACCTGTCCAGGAAAAAACATAGCTAATTCATACCCTTTGCCAGTGTAAGACTGGTGCCAAGCTGAACCTGGAGAGAACTGATCTCTGAAGACAAAGGACTCTTAAGAAAGTAACACTTCAACTCTCTCCTACAGAATTAGCATTTTCATCTGAGAAAACACAGCACATTGAGTGGAGACTGGAAGATCACACCTTACTATTGTTCTTCTACATTGTTCCCTTCTCTCTCACTTCCCCCACCACTTTCTCTCTGTGTTGACGTCACCTTAAACTCACTCAAGGTGTATATGCATTAGATAGTATGTTTAATGTGAATAAGATGTTGAATATACGTGTTTAGTATCATTCAGAAGTCTCAGTGCGTATAGAAAAATGGTGTCATTCTCTCAGCAGCAGTTCAAACCACCATTAAGGCCTAGAACATTTTTCGTCCTTCTCCCGCCCCTTCCCTCTCCCTCTCCCGTTAGATTCTGTCCTGCTCCCGCCCGCTCCCGAAAAATGTTATCTTCTCCCGCCTGCAAAATTCACGTTTTGCCCTGTTCCCTCCCGCAAAAGCCCACAGGTAAAAGTATACATAGATTTGTAAATAACCTACATTTTTTCAGTTGCTCCATGTTGGATATAGTAAAAAAGAAAAATAGAATAAACAGAAGTGTTTTGTTTTGTCAATGGAAAGATGTGTTTTGCATTTGTTACAGTAGGCAAAAGGAAGGTGCCTTCCCTCGCTGTTGCATACATTCAAAAAGCAACTCCAAATATCAAGTGTTCCTTTGGTTGGTTATGTAGTTTTGTAAGTTCCTTTCTTTAATAAAGAATTAGCACTAAGGCATCCACTTGTGTCATGCTCAGACATTTTGCCTCGACCTTGCACCTGTAAATCGTTTTTATTTTAGTTTTGTTCTTGTTGCTCTTGTGCAATAAATTAATACGAATTTATTTACTTTGATATATTTTATATGATATTTTTCAATATTTTTGATCAATGATTCGCAAGGAGTCTTGCGAATCATTTTATTCTCCCGCAACATGCACACAAGTGTTCTACCGCCCGTACCCACCTGCACCCACCCATAAAATCTTAGGCAGCTCTACCGTATAATTATTATGTGTAGATACATTGCCAGGTAAACATATCTAATTCTCTTGTTTGTGTTTTATGTGATGTTTTTATAATTGATCACTGCTTGTTATCTTTTTAATTGGATTAAGAATTACCTGGTTAATAAATTATGTTAGAATTTATCCTGCCTTACCCTGGAATTATAGGCTTTAGTATTCATTAAGTCCAGGTTACCGCAAATCTGTGACCAGGTTAGTGCAGGCTAAAATCCAGGTTTAGGCGGAGTCTGTACTGTAATGGCTAAAAGGAATTTCTGTTTCGAATGACATAGTGTTGACTGACCAATCTAAATAGATTGAGCCCTAACCTCTGATTATACAAAGCTACTATTATAGAAAAGTTAAATTAGTCGACTTGTTCTGATAGTAGTGGTCATGACCTCTGACTAGAGATAATGTTATTCTAAGTGTGTACAGATATATGGGGACTAAACAAAATACTTTTTAGAAAAAGGGTAAGCATGGGCAGCCATCTAAATAGTATTAGTCAATTACCTCTGTCTAATGACAATGACTGGTGAGGTTGTGATGGTGAGATCTGAGTACACAGCTGGCGAGAGTTTCTAAGTGACATTGGAATCCGAATGAACGAGCATAATCTAAGTAAAGGGTTAAATAGTATAATCAAATTTCGAGATAAATTTAATGATCGAGATTGGAATTCTAATATATCTTTGAATCGTTTATAATTGGAGTCATGTAAAGTAAAAAGAGGATCATATTTAATGTTGACAATTTTAATTCTGATGTTAATATATCACATAAAGGATAGACAGTAACATAAAAAGCCTTCTGCCACTCTATTGGATACTATCGTTGGACCAGCAGGTGGTTCTTTACACCAGTAATAGTTTTCTCCATTTTGGAAAAGCACTGCCAAAGTTTATTCTAAGCATGGTGTGATTATTTTTTCCTCACTACAAAAATGATCTGCCCCTGGTACGTACTGATTCTGCCATATTTTTTCTTTCTGGACAGATTGAGATGGAGGTGGAGTGAGAGGACATTGGGGAGTGTCTAGAAAATGACTGTAAACACAGACAAGCAATGTGGGCCAAAACATGGTTTTCCAAATGGCTTTTCTCAGTCATATAATAGACTGAAGCCTTGACTTAAACAATATTTTATAATATTTTATATTAATTATATTAAATATAATAATTTTAATTTTAAAACCTGCGAGAGAAAGAATCAGCACACACAAGGTGCATTTTGGCCTTCAAATAAGTCTGTGGAAGTGAAGGACCACGGAAGATCTGGGATTTCATGCAGGTGTAATGGCTCCTTATCTGGTGTGGTTTAAGTGCATTGCAGTGTGCACAGCAGGAGAGCTCATCTTCTATATCCGCATACACTGATGGCCAAAACATTGTTTCCTTATGAGCCTGGATGACCCTGATGCAGTTGGCCAATGTAAAATGTCTGCAGTGCAAATGGGATGATCAGTCTCTGCCCTTGGAGCAGCAAGCCATCCTGAGTTGTTAGCTCATCCCTTATGGTGAAGGGGTGCAGCATATGGGGAAGCTCCTTTGAAGTGGTTGACCAACCATTCATGATCATATCTGAGAGCTCCTGGCATATGATACCTTTGCATACAGCAGCTCTGAGTTAATCTGTACAACGGGAGGAAAGTACCTGTATCGACATCAACTCTAGGAGATAATCAGAGAGCTGGGGCTCTGAGGTTGAAAGATGGGCACAATAAAAGGTGTCAGCCTCAACAATTCCTTGCAATGTTTGAAAATCACATCTGAACTGTAGTGCTGGATTTTCATCATCACGCCTTGTAAGTGAGGTGATGCTGTGTGAAGAGGTTTTTTTTTTTTTTATATGGTTATCAGGGGTTGATTGACAGTTTCAATGATGACAGGTTGGCCGTATATGAAGTCATGGGATTTTTTCATTGCAAACATGAGTACAAACATCTCCTTCTCGATTTGGGCATATTGTGATTCGGTGGGTGTGAGAGCATGTGTTATGAATTCTATGGGCTGTCCTTGCTGGAGACAGACTGCACCCAAGCCATGTTATTAAGCATCTGCCGAGAAGACCACTGGTTTGGTTACATCAAAGTATTATAGAACAGGTGGCTCTGCTAAAGCCTGGTTGAGCCTTTGAAATGCTGAATTGTGAGTGTTGTGCCAACCCCACTCCACGTCCTGTTGCAGCAATTGTCTAAGGGGGGCAGTGAAGTCACTGCACAGGGGAATGTACTGTGACAGATAATTTTCATACCCAGAAAACACAGCAAGGCCTGTTTTTCTTGAGGTTTTGGCATGCCACAGACTGCTTTGGGTTTTTTCAGGATCTGGTTTCACCCCATCAGCAGTAAGAGGTGGCCAATATATGGGACAGAGCTGCATGTAGATTACATGAATTCAATTCAAGATTCAGTACTTGCCTCAGACAATCATCATGTTCCTGTTGTATATAGCCCCAAATAAGAATGTCATCCACCACAAAAAATTTGTCCAGCAAAGAGCTGTTCCACTGACTTTTGGAAGACTTCACTGCCTGTTGATGTTCTGTATATCCAAAGGAACCTGTAGTGGCCATATGAAGGTGGGTAGGGTTGGATGAGGCTTTATCCTGTGGAATTTGCCAGACATGCGGGTAAAATTTGTGCAATCTTTTTCTGATTGTAGAAACATGCACTTTGACATCAAACTATACGTTGCAAGTTGCAAGACTTACTAGCAGATCCTGTGATGAAATTTTGGGGTTCTTGGAGAATTCTTTTTGCATCAGACAGTCTGCTCTTGGGCTGAATTTGCTGGGATGGCCAGTCCTGGACAAATTGGCAGTCATTTGAAATTTGACTAATAGGCATCCACAACGTTTTGTCTAAAAGCATAATACAACTCTTTAGATCTTGGTATGATGCTACCACACACCTCAATAACAAAAAGAACACCAGACACTAGATGTGAGAGGATTAAATAAGACAGGTTCCACATGCAGTCCCACATGCTTTCCTTATGATCTGCTCATATCATGTTCATGTAAACTGGAACTCATATAGACATTTACACACTTTATTTTCCTGCTCAGTATCAGAGGATATTAGTGATTCAGTTTCAACCACTTTAATGGTGTAACAAAAAATAAATAAATCGGCATATATCCATTAGCGTTTGGCAGAATTGAGAGCTGTCAGCCAATAAGACATGAGTATTTCAACGTATTTTCCTGTAAACCCTGTCTGAATGTTTTCACCTCTGTTCAGTGAAGAAATAAAATTACAGACTGTCTTCTTTTACTGATGTTCAGTTACATAGTGACAAACCGCTTGAAGTGGAGAATTATTCAGGGATAAAGAAAAAATGTTTGGGAGAAAATGTGATTTATTTTAAAAATGCATTTTACTTAAGATAAATTTGTAATGCAAGTAATGTAATTTTATTGACATCAGTAACTGTAGTTACATTACATAAATTGAAAATGTAACATGTTACATTACTGTGTTATCAGAAAACGTAGTTAGATTACAGTAATGTGTTACACCCAACTCCGATGGTGACTGAGGTCATGTTGAGCATAAAAGGTTCACAATAACAGTAACTGCAGAAATTTATTGTCTTCCATCGACTAGGAAGCAGCTTAAATTTCTGGTTAGTAAAAAACTGTTACTGTTCCATTTGAGACAATACTACCCTTCTAAAATCTATACATAGACGGTAGAGGACATAGTGCATAATGTAAATGTATAGTACACAACTTTAGTACGTACTCTCTGATGAGTGTTTTCAGAACAGAATTACCATAATAAGTAAGTGTACCCCGTGCCATGAGCAGAACAACTAATCGATAATGAGATTCATTATCAACGATTTTATTGATTAGACGTTGCAACTTTAAATTAAATATAAAAACAAATAAATAGATAGCAAAAATATTACTTTGACAAAATCTATTTACTTGTAAGAGAACATGGTAATGTTGTTGTAAACACTTTTATTTAAAAAGTTCAATGTTTATGTAAATATTACATCAAAACAATGGCCTTAAGCCAAAAGACAAGAAATTAATAAAATAAAACACATAAAAAAGTACCAGCAATATAATACAAAGTCTTTCCAGTCAGTCTGGTGTGTAACAGCTGAAGTAAACATTCAGAAATGGAAAAGAATGCACTCAAATGTAAAATAAAACCACTTAAATTACTCATCGTCTTTATTTTTGATGAAGATAATATCCTACTGCACATTATATTATTAAATAAAACTAATACATGTATTCATCCAAGAGAAGTGAGTTGTATTCATGATTTCTTGACAGTATTGTTATCAAAAAACATATCACATCAGCAGCCAGCAGGTCTGTAATCCTTGTGTCACACATATCCATTTTTTACGCATTATACATTATACCGGTCTATTGTACCAATCTCTATTTAATAATAATAATAATAATAATTATAATAATAATAATAATAGCACAAAAAGATGGGGACTTTGACCATGTAATCATTCAGACAGTGCATGCCAGTACAGAAATGAGAAAATAATGTGACGGTATTGGCAGGGGGCAGCTCTTATTAGGTGTCCTATTCCCATGAAAGTTAATTGGGCAGCGAAATGATCAGGGCACGGCATCCCATAATATTGACATCTCTACAGTGCACTAACCTGTTTTGTTAAAGAAGGTATTGATAGACTGGGATCCAGCAGTTCTCCTGGCCTTCTTCTCCTTCTTTTCATTACATTTCTGGTTTTTCCACTGTAACTTTACTCCGATTGGTGATGTTCACTAGCTGGGATGGGACTTACAATTTTATTGGGTCTCTCTGCTGTTTGTCACTGACTGACCTGGCCCCTATAAATTGTCACCACCTTTCATCCCACTATTAATGAACCTACTGCTCTCACCTGTTCAATGAAATCAGGAATAGTGGGGCAAAATTATTTCTTCTTGCTTGTCTGAGACGTGGCACGAAAGCTATGCCTTGTGAAAGTGGAAAAGAGGGCTGTGAATTTTGCTTTCTGAAAACCAAAGCAATTTCTCTGTTGCCACTGGATGTAAATGATATAATGTTCAGGATTTCTCCATTACGTCCATCATGAAATTTTCATATCAATCTTTTCTTCTTTTACTTAGGCTGTAGTTACTGCTAGTATACACTAGACCCTTATGCACCATTTTCCTGCACACAACAACTTCATCTGGAACATGTCTCTCTGTAGAAAATAATGCACCACTTAGGTCATTGATTGTATCCTGCACACTGCCACTCTAAAAAAAACAGTTGTGTCTTGCCATGTTGAGAATGTTTTTACTTTGGGGTGTTCTGCCAGTTCTAAACAGAATTATTAAACACATTCACAGAACGTATAGTTTGCTGTAAAGTGTGGTATAACTCTGTGAGACAGAAATGTGTCAACAATCTGTAGCGTTACATATTTGGTTCCATGGATTAGTTTTAACAGCCCACCATTTGCATTTTCAGTGTGCCCACAATAGACCACACAATTAAACAGACTTAGCAAGATGTGTAAGGAGATGCACATTAAATTTTATTGTTGCTTCCCTGTAGAGTAACTGAAATCATACCATAAATTATAAGAACATCTCACCTGCTTGATTGACATTTAGAAAGGAGACCTGCTCTTTGAGAACCAGAAATATGGCAGACACCAAAAGGCTAAAGTAATTTAAATACAGTGTTTGGAGCAGTCCAAGACAGAAAGGCTGTAGAATAGTACCCACGCTCGCCATTCTGAGGCTTTCCAAAATAATTTCAGATCTGTAAGGGGTCTAAGCAGTCATATAATGTGGTGGTTTTATGTTTCTTAATCAATCTGTTTTCTATGATTCATATGAGCTTCCAATGTACAGTAGTATAGTTGGACAATATTATTCAGAAGAAGCTCTGGGATCTGTCTAATGACACCAAGTAAGACCAACATTCCTTTGGCATCTCTGTCTGCATATTCAATTGTTGCTAATGTATACTTCAACTGGCTGTGCCAGGGTACATACCTGTACTAGGGTACTAGGGTACCAGGATGCAGGCAGAATCCACAATCAAAGTACCCATTATGTTCTGTATGGCTGGTCTGGCTTTTGAATCCACACAATAACATGGCCCCAAAATTTTACTAGTCATGCATTCTTTGTTTTTTCTCTATGTCACACCTTTGCATACTAGATATTTGGCCTGATCAACAAAATATCTGAGAGAAATGTGCATAACTGGTGTCCATTCATCCATCCATCTTCTACTGCTTACTCCTTCTTCAGGGTCGCGGGGGAACCTGGAGCCAATCCCAGGGAGCATCGGTCACAAGGCGGGGTGCATAACTGATGTTTGGGCACCAAATGAAAGGCCTGCCAACATTGTCTGGAATGGATTTTTGGGTTGTAGTTCATTTAAGTGGCGTTGTATAGACCATATTGAATGATTTTCACAGGGGTGATCTGAATTGAAATTAAATGAGAAATTGCTTGGGTCTGACCTGCTTTTGAAAACTGTTCATACATATCACCAGCATGTATGTCAGAGATGACATGTTCAATTTGTGACTGTTAGAATTGAACCCAGAGGCGAGAGGACCCAAACACAGACAAGGTTAACAGGATTTATTGTAGCTGCTTGGGTGGATTGGGAACAGAGTGAGATCATAAGTCATCAGGTCAAGATTTGAACTCTGGTCTGCCGCACGAGAGACAAGTGCACAGCCATGGTGCCACTGGGGCGTGAGAGCAGCATATGGAGCAGGAGCTCCACGAATCAGAGCTAAGTGTAGCAGGAAGTGAGCCAAAAGTGAGTAGGTAGGCAGTGTGCACAGTTAATCTTTTTTGACTGTGAGGTTTTTGAGGGCCTGATAGTCGATCCAAGGGTGGAGGGTCTTGTCCTTCTTGGCCACACAGAAAAAGCCAGCACCCAGGGGGACAAGGAAGGTTGGATGATGCTGGCCATGAGGGACTCCAAGATGTATTTCTCCATGGCCTCCCTCGAAAAGCGAGACAGAAAGGAGGTCAATGGCACAGTCATACAGTTGGTGAGGTAGTAGTGATAGGGCCTGGTCCTTGCTAAAGGCATCACCTAGGTCATGATATTCGGGGGTTCCCATCTTTTAAAAAGGAGGAAGAATGATATGTTGGCAAGAATGCGGATGTGTGGTGTGTCTGTGATTGCATGCGTATGATTGGGTAGTGAATGTTTTTCCTGGTGTTTGAGTGAAATCGCTTGCTTGTTGTATTGTGTACGAGTAAAAGAAGTGAGTGGTAGGATATTGTGTTGTCCCATTCCCCTGTTTTGTCTTATGTTGTGGCTGAGTATACGCCTGAATTGTAAATATATCTTTCATTGTAAATATTTATCTTTTTACTGTCACAAAAGCTGTAGGTGTTGGGTGCCGTTTATTTTTGGGCTCTACCTTTTGTTCACTGTTTTTGCCTCAGTCTTTGCTTGGCAGTTTTCCATGTGGTGTCGGTAAAAAGGGTAGGATTAGAGGATTAATATGGAGTTTGATTTACTCTCCTTTACACTATCTCCAATCAAGGAGCAGTTTTAACATTGTCACAAAGATGACTTATTTAAAATAGCAGAATTTTTTAAAATTAAGGTACTATGGAATGTCAATGAGAAAGAGGTTAAAAATCTGCTACATCAGGAACTTATTCAACAACAGATTTTGCCTGAGCTGTCTGTCATGATTAATATGGAAGAGGCAGCTGTTGCGCAGATGACGTCTGATGAAAAGTCTCCTCCCCCTCCTCAAATGTCACCTTGAATTCCTAGGTTTCCTCTATTTGCGTCACCCAGTAGCTTGTTGATGGTACCACAGTGTGACCCACTATTGGCATTGAGAATGAAAGAGTTGGAGGGAATTGGAGTTGAAATTAGAGCAGGAACGGTTTCGAAAAGCTCATAGTTGGCTTCACCGGGCTGAGGGCTTATCAAATAGTTCCGGAGCATCTCCTTAATTTGCTCAATTACCTGCAGGTCCAGTGCCTGTCTCTTCAAGTCCCGTTGTTCCACAGGCAGTAAACTTGCCAGTATTTGATGTCAGTAAGCACATTAATTTGGTACCTGTATTTAGAGAAGCGGAGGTAGATAGCTATTTTACAGCTTTTGAACGTATGACAGCTACATTGCAGTGGCCAAAAAAGATGTGGGCTCTTCTGTTGCAATGTAAGTTAGTTGGGAAAGCACAGGAAGTTTGTTCTGCATTGCCGGTGGAGAAGAGCCTTATTTATGATGTGGTGAAGCAGACTATTCTCTGTTCTTATGAGTTAGTGTCTGAAGCATATAAACAGAAATTTAGGGCCCACAGGAAATCAGACAAACAAGCTTTTGTGGAATTTGCCAGAGAGAAACAAACTCTCTTTGATAAATGGTGTGCTGCTAATAAGACAATAACTCTTGAAGTTTTGAAAGAGCTTGTGTTATTAGAAGATTTTAAGAACTGTGTTCCAGAAAATCTAGTCATTCATTTAAATGAGCAAAAAGTTATGTCTCTTTCTGCAGCCGCTGTACTAGTGGACGAATTTACAGTGGCAAGAAAAAGTATGTGATGGTGATATGGTTTTCTGCATAAATTTGTCATCAAATGTGATCTGATCTTCATCTAAGTCAGGGGTATTGACAAATATAATCTGCCTAAAATAATAACACAAAAAATTCTTATCCCTCATGTCTTTATTGAGAACAACCAAAAAAACCTCATAGTGCTTGTGGAAAAAGTATGTGAACCCTTGAGTTAATGACCTCAAAAAAGCCAATTGGGGTCAGGTTTCAGCACACCTGGAGTCTGGTTAAGAAAATGAGTTTGGAGGTGTGGACTACAGCTACTTTGATAAAAATCCCTCAAACTTTTGGAGTTTGCTCTGCACAAGAAGCACACGCTTATGTGAGCCATGCCTCGCCAAAAAGAGCTTTCAGAGGATCTACGATCAAGAATTGTTGATTTACATAAAGCTGGCAAGAGTCACAAAGTGATTACAAAGACTTTAGAACTTCACCAGTCTACAGTTAGACAAACATTCTACAAATGGAGACACTTTGGGACTGTTGCTACTCTAACAAGAATTGGGCGCCTAGTCAAAATGACACCAAGAGCACAACAAAGACTCATCAATGAGGTAAAGAAACAACCCAAAATGACAGCCAAAATTTGAAGGTATCATTGGAACCGACTAACATCTCTGTTCATGAGTGTACAATACGTAAAACATTGAACAAGCAGGGTATCTATGGCAGGACACCATGAAGGAAACCACTGCTTACTAAAAAGAACATCGCTGCACACCTGAAGTTTGCAAAAGAGCATATTGACACTATGGGCAAAATGTTTTGTGGACTGATGATTGAACTAATGATTCAATTAAGATTGAACTATTTGGAAAAACCACACGGCACTACATCTGGCGTAGAAACGGCATGGCATGTCATCATGAAAACATCATCCCAACCGTAAAGTATGGTGGAGGAAACTTCATGATTTGGGCCTGCTTTGCTGCATCAGGGTCTGGCCAGCTTGTAATCATTGAGGGGAAGATGAATTCCCAAGTGTATCAGACAATTCTTCAGGATAATGTGAGAATGTCTGTACGTCTGCTGAAACTGTGTAGAAGTTGGGTGATGCAACAGGACAACGACCCAAAACACCGGAGCAAGTCCACAACAGAATGGCTTCAGAAAAACAAAATCCACCTTTTGGAGTGGCTAGAGCCCAGCCAAGACCTCAACACAATAGAGATGCTATGGAATGACTTGAAGAAAGCCATACACATGAGACGTCCAAAGCATATGACCGAGCTAAAGCAGTTCTGTTGGGAAAAATGGGCTAAAATTTCTCCTGAACCATGTGCAGGTCTGATCCACAGCTACAGGAAGTGCCTGGTTGAGGTTATTGCTGCCTTGGGGCAACAGTTATTAATTCTAAGGGTTCACTTACTTTTTCCACTGCCATTTTGAATGTTGAATGAGTGTGTTCAATAAAGACATGAGGGATCAGAATTTTTTTGTGTTATTATTTTTAGACACATTATATTTGTCAATAGAATAGATGAAGATCAGATCACATTTTATGACAAATTTATGGAGAAAACCATGAAATTCCAAACATACTTTTTCTTGCCACTGTATATTAACGCATAGGACTGTTTTTTATCCATTGATGAGGAGTGATAAGTCTGGTGTCCATGGGGTTGACAGGCAGGGAAAAGCTGCTGCTGTCAAGTCCGGATGGGGAAATGACTACAGGAATCCTAAGTCTGGAAGAAGAAAAACAGTTCAGTTAAGCCTAAAAGTGTGGGTTTTGTGCAAACTGTTGGAAATGAATTGATGCTTTCCTCGGAGGGCTCTGAGGTGTACCATTTATGCTACAGGGGTATCAAGCAGTAGTGATTGGGAATATTCCCCAGTAACAGTATTAAGAGACACAGGAGCTGCCCAGTCAAATTGTTGTTCCCACAGGTTACCTCCCCCTCATACTAAGTCTTGCTCATGACTATGTTCTTTCCATTTGGGGATCAGGAAAACTTATGATAGAATTTTGAGGCATTTCTTCTGGCCTGATCTAAAGTCAGATGTTGCAACCTATTGTCGGGCATGCCATTTCTGCCAACTGACTGGTAGGCCAAGCCAAACCATACCTCCCACTCCATTACATCCCATCTCAATCATGAGTGAACCATTTGAACGTGTCATCATTGATTGCGTTGGACCATTGTCAAATTCTAATCAAAAGTTGATGCGATGGTCTCTGGTGGTCCACGGATTCAACTTAGATATACGCTACAAGAAGGGTACAGAAAATATCTTAGCAGATGCCCTCTCACGAGCTTATGCTACGTAGATGGTTAAAGTAGGCAAAATTAATTAGACTTTTATGGGTGGGGGTGTTATGTATTGTGCAACAATGGGCAAGACGTTCCTGTCCAGTGCACTGACCATCACCGGGATGGTGCACTGACCATAACAGCGTTCAGAGGTTCCAGAGGTTCCATGCTAACTCCATATTGAGGAAACTGTCCTCTGTGCAGGAGTGCAGGAGCAAGTAGGGGATGGAGATTAATTTGTGGTGCAGGGTGGCGGGAATTTGGAGTCAGGACTGGGATATCTGAGATATTTGGCTCACCAATAACTCCAATGCTAATGGTGAGCCCCTCAACTTAGGGTGGAGAGAACAGCTAGTGATGGAGTGGTGTGACTGACCACAGTAGATACACACCCCAGCCTGGATCCGGCAGTCACGATAGGCCGGGGCGAGCTGGGCATGGCCTACCTGGCTGGGTTCTTCTGCTAGCGGGGGGAAGCAGAAGGGACTTTAGGACAGGGCTGAGTCTCATTGGTTGGGTTTATGGGAGGCAGACAAAGGGTTTTGGACTTGCTGGCTCTCTCTTGGCACTTCTGAGTCTGACTGATCTTTCATGGCCAGCTCATCCTACAGCCGCTTGCAGAGCATGTTCACGAATACTCCCTGGAGTGCTTCCCCATTCCACCCAGACTCAGCGGCCAGGACACAGAACTCAACCAAATACTCTGCCACACTACGGGACCCTTGGAGGAGGTAAAGCAGATGCTTAGCGGCCTCCTTCCCTTGGCCTAGGTGGTCGAAAAACTTGTCATTAAAGGAGCTGAGGGAGGACCACAGAGCTGGCTGCCTGTCCCATGAGTCACATGCATAGGGTTCAGGGTCTGGGACATGTACTTCATGCACTGGTGGACTGGGGGATGTAGCAGACTGGTGGCTCTCAGTGAGTTTGTGGAGCTGTAGGGAAACTAGCTCTGCTGGGTCCATGATGGCAAATTTGTTCTGTTAGAATTGAACCCAAAGGCAAGAGGACCCAAACGCAGAACACAGACACCGGCTCAAGGTTAAAAGGATTTATTGTAGTTGCTTGGGTAGAATGGGAATGGAGTGAGATAATGAGTCATTGGGGTCGGTATTCCAACTCAAGAGAAATGAGCGCACAGCTGAAGTGCCACTGGGGAAGAGGGCACAAGTTAGAGTGTCATTGAGGCGGGAGCATGAACTCGGATCACGGGAACTCACTTGAGTGAGCATGAGAGCTGAACACGGAGCAGGAGCTCCACTCCGAAGTGAAACATGGAAAACAATCACGAGAAAGACCAGAAGTGTACCGTATTGAAGCCATATCAATCTGACAATAAGGGGCTGATGAACCTGGGTTTTTATACATTGCTGATTGATGAGCTGATGAGAAGCAGCTGAGGTTCATGATTCAATCAGATGCCCTGAGAGGTGGAACGCTACACCCAGAGACACACACACACACACACATTAACAGAAACACAAAGGAAAACACTGGAAACATGGGGAAGAGAAAAACAGGGAACACAGGAAAATGCACGGGACTCTGGCTGGGTCATGACAGTGACCTTTCATATCTGTAGACAGTGTTGTTTGAAATGTGAGGATTTTGTAGCAGTGCCTGGATTTTAGGTGCAGTTGGTACACTGATGAAACCACTACTGCTGTTCAGGGTACTGAGTTCTATGAGATCACTACGTAATATTTTTGTCTATAACACTTTGTTGAGTGCCAGTGTATGTTTTACAGCATTTACAATTTAAGTGATGTTCAAGCATTTCTCCATTATTTTTTAATGAATTATTGAACAGATATTTTGATACAGGTACCACCTTTTTGCCAAAAACTGTATTTATAAGTTTTAACAAATTGTGTAGTTGAGTCCCTGATATGTTATGTCTAACTGCATATGTTATTATCATCAGCGCTGCCTCAGCTCTTGTGGTAGTACCTGCAGATGTAAGTATGGAGTCCATGTCTGCATTAGGGTGAGTCTGTTGAAATGCATCATGTTCTCGAGTGTCGACTTTACTTTCTGTGTCACTTGCAAAAGTGGAAACACTGTCATAGTTGTCATATGAGTCATCTGGGGCATGGTCTGATGTTGGAAAATAGTCTGGAAAACACAAAACTAAACATTATTGAAACGACCTTCAACAAGTATCACATGTTGTGACAGTCTGATGTTACACTACATAATCACAACGTGGTATAGGATGGTAGAATGTAACCTTACCTCCATATCTGCAATAGTGGAATATTGAATGTTGTCATGATGCAGACTGGAATAATCAAATATGGCTAATGTCTGTATAATGGCAAATTAAGTTAATTTAAATTTAAATTAAATGATTGTCACAATTTCCCCTTGAGTCAGCGCTACAGGATTGCAGTGATCTCGGAAAACTGAAGCACATGCACGTTCATGAGCCTGGTGCGCGAGCGCTCAGCGAATGCATGTTTTCGGTTTTCAATGACAGTGACTTTGGACTTACTTTGGACACTTTGGTTATGATTATGTTCTGTCCCCACCCCTGTTTTGTCATTGGTTGTTTCCCCGAGTGTGTGTCAATATTGTTTTCAGCGGTCCATGTTTACCCATGATTACGTTTGTCATTTAAACCCATTATGTCTCTGTGCAAATTTTGCAGTATTGAGTTGACCTCTTTACTAAGCGGTTGTTTCTCGTTTCTCGTTTCATGTTATTGACCTTGTTTCTCGTGTTGATTCCAGCCTAGGCGTGTTTATGCCATTTTGACGATCGCCTGACCTTTTGAATGTTATTAGACCACGTTTTGATTACTGTTTGGATTTGTCTGCCTGTCTCTCTCTTTAATAAACGTCTTTAACTGCACGTGCATCCACCCTCAACCTCCCTTACATCCCGCTACGTGACAGTATTACAGAACCATTTCAACATGTACGTGTTCCTGCAAAAATATATTTTTAAAGGAAACAACATTAACTGAATAGTCACAAAATATAAGTAATATAATTAAATATAGAACCGCCACATCATAGTATATGTACAATCTTAAATGTTATTACATTAGAAATTATATTAAAGAAAATGATACGTTTTTCCATGTTTTCTAGTTAGAGATACAAGTTAGTGAGAGATACATTTTTTTTTACAAGTTTTTTTTTTGCTCAATGACTAAAAACAGTATTACAAAAATCAACTGGATAATTTTAATAATAATAATAATAATAATAATAATAATAATAATAATAATAATAATAATAATAATAATAATAAACAACAACATTGTTCAGAATTTAATTATAACAAAATAGACAAACACCATCTACCTACATTTTATCCTGTTGTCCAATGGAGCCTCAGTTGAGGTTTGTGGACACCAATATTTAGCAAACGTGGTTACCCAAAAAGGAAACCCAAAAAAGTAAGGGAGTTGATCCACAAATGTCATGTTGATCAGGTAATTAGTTGTACATAGGAATTTACATATAGTATCCAGTGTTCATAATTAAACACCATAAGTGCTTAACCATGAAATACATGAGCTGTTCCTTTATACAAGATGGTGGAAATGGTGATTATTTGAGGGTAGGTTGATCCAAATACCAGTGATGCACGTCACACAAGTACATCCTTGCTATAGACCACAATTACTATAGTTAACCAATTATAGGCAGATACAAAATTATTTCTTTCTTTTGTAGGCTGATGGAGACTGAGAAGGCAGAAATAACAGTCTTAGGAAAATTAAACATTAAACAAAAACTACTAGCCTTATTATCTTAACATACAGAATCCACTGATCTCAGAGAGAACTGTGTGGGTAAAAATGCCTTTTAACACTGAACTAGGACCCTTATTTTTATTAGGACATGATATTTTATTAGTTCATTAACTTCCCTTCTTTACAGTAGCATGGTCTGGTTCTAACAGTCTGGCTGAAGCAACAATTCCTGCAGTTGGAGATGAGGAAATTCTCTTTTTATAGCTGTTTTATTCTATATGAAAAGGTGAATTAACACCAGTAGGCCAAAGATTCTGGGCACCTTGAGTGACCATACAGAAGTATTCAATTAGAACACTGTTTGATGTATGGTATGATTTAGACCTGCAACAACTAATCAATAAAATTGATAAAATCGTTGTAATCGAATCTCATTATCAATTAATTGGTCTGAGAACAGCAAGGGGCACATTTACTCATTCCATTACTTCTGTTCCAATGTTGTGTCCCAAATGGCATACTAAACACTATGCACTCATCTAGTGTTTGAATTTTAGAAGGGCAGTATCATCATGGAACACTTTTTTTTTTTTTTTTTACTAACCGGAAGTATAAGCCATTTCCCTTTTGGTGGCACATGACGTCAAATGCATGAAACGTGACGCCACTAGCTTTAGCAGAATACTCAGCATCAAAGAAAATACATTTGTTCATTGTATTGTTTAAATCAATGTTATCTTTTATGCCCAACATAATCTCAGTCACCATCAGACAGAGACGTAATTGTCAAGTGACACACAGAAAAGAAGTGTTTGATCCCAGTCCTCAAAGGCATGGGAGCATTTTATTTTAAAGGCCGTGAAGAAGATCAAACTTTGCAAAGTGGAGCTTGTGTAGCACGGAAGCACGACAGTGATACACAAGCACAAACTTATGTTTATATCTCTCATTTTACTTATATAAAATGCTCCACAGTGTGCAAGTGGTTGGGGGAACAGGTGCGAGTTGCTTAAAAGTTTAGTTTAATTCAAGTTTATTGTCATTATATTATGTATTTGCGTGCATGCAGTGTAAATTCTATAATTTATTATAACGGGAGCAATCTGTAAGTGATCTATTTGTAACAATTCCTCCTCATTCACAGTGTAGCGCAAGTTAGATTTGTTATATCACATTAAAACAGTACGATTAAAGTAACCATAAGTAAAACAATATGCCTAAAGGCAGTGTCATGAAATCTTCAGCAAAAATAAAAACTTCTGAGTCTTGAAGTATTTGATGGCAAAAAGAGATTAGACTTTTATTACAAAACAAACACTCTCTACAGCTCATCCATCTGTTAATTGATAAGAGTATAAAATAATTATTTCAGCAAACAAACACACACACACACACACACACCTGTCCTTGGACATTGACACATTGACACTCTAACACAGGTGGCCTTTTCAGTACATGAATATTCTGTATTTTTCTAACTTACCGAATAACTGTCGCTGGTTATAGTGATATTGTAAAACCCCACAACAGGCACAAAATTTTAAGTGAGAAGTGTCTGTAACTCCATAAATATTCTTCTCCATAAATATTTTTCTAACTTCTGCAGTTTCAACAATAGACACTCACAAAGATATGGGGTGAGGGTAATAATAGTAGGGTTAGGGTTAGGCCTGCATAACCCACGCAGGCCATGCTAGAACCCGCACTCTCTGCTTCTGCAACCATGCGCTTGTAATCTGAGCAGAATGTGGTTTTCCTTTGTCCTGCTCTGGATTGCAATATATGTTGCTCCAAAATGTGTATTCCATATATTCCAGCATTAATGGTACTCTCACAGATGTGCAAGTTACCCATGCCATGGGCATTGACACACACCCATACCATGACAGATGCTGACTTCTGGACCTGATGCTGATAACAGCTTGGATGAGCCGTTTTCTCTTTGGCTGTTTTCTCCAAAAACTATTTGAAATGTTGACTCGTCAGACCACAAAACACGATTCCACAGTGCTACTATCCATCTTAGATGAGACCAAGCCCAAAGAAGTTGGACAGTGTTGATATATGGCTTCTGCTTTGCATAATAAACCCTTAACTTGCATCTGTGGATGCATCTGGCAATGGTGTTGATTGATAAAGGTTTACCAAAGTATTCCTGAGCCCATGTCAGGAATTTCACTACAGACATATTCATTACAGTTTTAAAGACAATGATATCTGAGGGATCAGAGATCACGCACATTCAGAAGTGGTTTTCAGGCTTGCCCTTTACCATCCTGGATTTGACCAAATTCCTTGAATCTTTTAATTATATTGTACACCGTAGAAGGTAAAATGCAACAAACCCTACCGATTTATCTTTGGGGAATATTCTCAAAGTGTTGGATTGTTCACTGACACATCTGTTGGCAGATTGGCGAGCCTCGACTCATCCTTGCTCTTGAGGGTCTAGGCCTTTTTTGGAGGCTCCTTATATAGTATGATTAGTATGATACGCTTCACCTGTTTCACATTACCTTCTTATTTCAACTTGTCACTCGCTATTAGTTCTAAATTGCCCCTGTTCCAACTTTTTTGTAACATGATGCATACATCAATTTCAAAATAAACATTTACCTTAAAAAAAACTATGCAGTTGATTAGTTAAAACATCAAATACCTTCTCTTTGTACTTTTTTGTTTAAACACAAGTGAAAGTACATATATGTAAATTGGACAAACAATTGCATTAATATAAAGCTTTGGCCTGAAGTTTATTTGTAACACTCAGTTTGTAGATTTTATTTTAAATAAACGAAAAAATGGTATTGAAAATGTGGGTTTAAAGAAATCTTATTAATATTTGATTAACATAAAAAAATAATAATAATCGGCCGATTAATCAATTATGAAAATAAACATTAGTTGCAGCCCTAGTATGATTACACACCATTCCATGGATTTCTCAGCATGGTTATTTAACAGTACTCATGACAGGAGAACCATGCTGCTGGAACGATTTTAGTGAAATTATTAAACTAACAGAAGGATTTAATACTAGCAATGCCTGAGACTTCGTTTTGGTCTGTGGGGGAGACATTCTAATCCTCATTTTGCTGTACCACAATGGAAAAAAGAAAGCCGTAACCATGTCGTCAAGCACAGTTCAGTACAGAACAGCATGATTCAGCAATGGTAACCATTTTGTTTGATGATGGAAATGCATCTAAAGATACTAAAATGTGCTAGCAACATTTATTGCCTTGAATGATCACATGTATTGTTCAATGCTGTGTCCAATGGTTTGGACAAAATCCACTTGACAGCCACTGACACCAAAAGAATTGTACATAGTAAAGGGTATATCATTGCAGCCAGAGCATGAAATACTGTCGACAATAGTGAAGCATGCACTCCTTTCAAATTTCTGATTGGTACTTAAGCCATATGCTGTTTGTGGTAATGCACTGTAAAATAATTCCTGTACAATACAGCCAATCTACAACAGTAACATACTGGGAATTTTTTTTCTTTTTTCATTTTTTTTTTTTTCATACTTTGAATCACAATGCTTTAGGGATGTTTGTGACATAAAGCACCAGTAAAGCATTATACAGTATAAAACTCTATTTTACTCTGCCCATGGTCAGACACTGCTGTAGTTCATCAGGTTTTATTTTCTCTATGTCCACTATTAACAAGATAAGATGCCCATTAAAATGTGTGAAAGTTTGGATTTGTTAAGAGATGATACGTCTAGCTAAGAAAACTAATACTACACGATTAAGTTAGTTTTAGATTTGTATCAGAGCTGACTGGTTTCCTAATGCCAATCCTCATTTAGTAACTAGCTATGTGAACGAACACATTTTAGAATTTAGAAAAAGAAAGCTAAGAAAGTACCAACTTAGTTAATATAATTTGGTAAGTGACTAGCTAGCTCATTAGAGTTAATGCTAATCTTCATTTTGTGACACAATCATTGTTACGATTCAACGTTATGGTATAAAACATTGCTAAAGTTGGTTTTATATTGGACATTCGCTGCACATGCAAGAGTCTCTTTTCTATTTCTCAAGAAATAAACACACAAAAAGGACAAATTGTGTATTTTCTTACTCTGGAGTGGACAGAGTGCCAAATACAACCGAGAAAAATATATATATGTATACCCCGTTAAAGCCAGCTAAAGGTAATCTTTCAGAAACCAAGGTCCTTTGTCAATAATGGACCGTTTAAAAAGTGCATGTCATGGATAAGAAGCACAGTGACAGGACAACTCACATAAATCACACACCGGACACGTGCGTGAATGACTACTGCAGATAGATAGCAAATGATGAATTGGAAGTCAGGGCCTCAAAGACTGGTGTTATATTACAGAAAAGATAATGGACATTAACAAACAAACAAAAAAAATTCTAAATGGTGGGACTATCCAGTGTTAAAATTAATTAGAATATTGTCTTGGTCTTTATTAAACTATGAGCACACGCTAAGAAATGTGATATGTAACACACATGAGAGTTTTGTTGTAGGCTTACTGGGATCATTTTTTGCTGTTTTTGTATTATTTCCTTATTACTTGTTTGTGTATTATCGGTTATGCGAACATTCGCTACACAAGCCAGAACCTTATTGATATTGGGAACCAGTACCAGATACCTATTACGAGAGTCTTTCATCAGAGGCACAACAGCCCAGACGACATAGCGAGATTGCCGGGCTCTTCCGGGCATAAAATTGATGACTTGGAATTACAACTAGCTGGAAATCGCTATGTTCGTGATTGCTGTGTTTTGATTATCACTGAAACCTGGCTTCATCCGAGGATATCCGATGCTAGCATGCAGCTAGCTGGTCGTGCTCTGCTTCGCTTGGACAGGACTGAGGACTCCAGTAAGAGCAGAGGGGGAGGGCTCTGTATGTATGTGCATGAGAACTGGTGTAATAACGGAACAATGATAGATAAACATTGTTCCCCTGATCTCAAGTACATGTCTGTAAGATGTCGGCCCTTTTTACTACCAAGAGAGCTAACGGTAGTGATTATCACGGCTGTGTATATTCCACCTGACGCCAATGTGAACACGGCGCTCTCTCTCCTGCTGAACACCATAAACGAACAGCAGCGGGTTTACCCCGACGGTGTTCACATAATTGCAGGAGACTTTAATAAGGCGAACTTGAAGACTGTACTCCTGAAATTTTATCAACACGTGAAGTGTTTTACTAGAGGGGAGAACACTCTGGATCATGTTTACACCAACATTAAGCATGTGTATAGAGCCATACCTCTCCCCCACCTCGGCCAATCAGACCATCTCTCCCTCCTGCTCTCCCCTTCCTACACCCCCCTCAGACGCAGTGTCACGCCCACTAGAAAGACTGTTACCACCTGGCCTGATGATGCATTCTCCAAACTACAGGACTGCTTCGAACAGACAGACTGGGATTTATTTGAACACCAGGAACTGGAAACATTTACAGGAACGGTACTGGACTATATCAAGTTCTGTATCGGAAATGTGACTGTGGACAAAAACATTCAGGTTTTCCCTAACCAGAAACCTTGGATGACCAACCAGGTCCGCACACTCCTTATAGCCCGCGACACTGCCTTCAGGTCTGGTAATGAAATTCTGTATAGAGCCACTCGTGCCGACCTGAAAGGTGGTATTAAGGAAGCTAAGGCGGACCATAAGAGGAGCATAGAGTCCCACCTGTCCAGTAAAAGTAAACGGGAGATGTGGCAGGGCATACAAGACATCACAAACTATTGAGGCCGCGATGCAACAACAGGAGACTTGAGTGCGATGCTGGCAGAAGAGCTAAATTGCTTCTTTGCTCACTTTGAAACATCTCAAAAACAGCACTCATCTGTTCCAGCCTTGTCTCCTCCCTCATCTGGCTCCTGCACCAGCCCAGCCCTGCCTCCATCCACTCTTGGTTTCTGCACCACTTTACTTACTGTGAGTGAACACGAAGTTAGACGGATGTTTCTGGCAGTGAACCCCAGGAAGGCTGCTGGCCCAGATGGAGTACCTGGTAAGGTGCTTAGATCGTGTGCTCACCAGCTTGCCCACATCTTTACCAGAATATTCAATCTCTCCCTGGCCCAAGCAATTATCCTGCCCTACCTAAAATCAGCCATAATCATTCCAGTGCCAAAGAAGTCTCCCACCACTAGCCTAAATGATTATCGTCCTGAGGCCCTCACTCCAGTTATCATGAAGTGCTTTGAGAGATTGATCCTTCAGCACATCAAGGACTACCTCCCCCCAGACTTCAATCCTTATCAGTTTGCATATCACGCAGACAGATCCACAGAGGATGATATCGCTGTGGCTCTCCACTCCGTGCTGAGACATCTAGAGCACCAACAGAGCAACGTCCGGATGCTTTTTGTGGATTATAGTTTGGCTTTTAATACAATCATTCTGAATATTCTCATCACCAAATTGGTCACTCTTGGCCTCCCCCCCACATGTGCCTGGATAAAGGACTTTCTCACTAACCGGTCTCAGACAGTAAGACTCAGACACCACCGGTTCACCACAGGGCTGTGTGCTAAGCCCCCGCCTGCACGGTCTCTACACCTACGATTGTATTCCGGTCCACAATAACAACCTTATCGTCAAGTTCGCTGACGACACCACGGTGGTCGGACTCATCTCAAAGGGAGATGAGGTAGCCTACAGAGAGGAGGTCCTGAACTTGGTAGCCTCATGTTCAGAGAACAATTTGGCTCTGAACAATATCGAAAACCAAGGAGATCATTGTAGACTTCAGGAAGCACAACACTGAGCTAGCCCCCCTTTTCATAAATGGTGAGTGTGTGGAGAGGGTCCACACCTTCCAGTTTCTTGGCGTCCTTATCTCCGCTGACATCTCCTGGACAGACAACGTCACAGTGGTTATTAAGAAGGCTCAAAAGCGGCTACGCTTCCTGAGGGTTCACAGGAAGTACAATCTGGACAACTATCTGAAGCTGACCTTCTACCGCTCGTCCATCGAGAGCCTGCTGACATACTGTATTACGGTGTGGTACGGCAGCTGCACCGCGGCAGACAGGGAGGGGCTTCAGAGAGTAATAAGAACAACACAGAAGATCATTGGCTGCCCTCTCCCCTCCCTGATGGACATTTACACCTCCCGTTGCCTCAGCAGAGGAAAAACCATCATCAAGGACAGCTCTCACCCTGGCTCTGATCTGTTTAATCTGTTGCCCTCAGGGAGACGTTACAGGTGCATCAGAACAAGGACAAACAGACTCAAGAATATTTTTTCCCCAAAAGTTATACACATTATAAATACAGACATGTACTGATTTCACAGTACTATTTATTTATTTTATTTATCTATTTTATTTTATTTTGTTTTTATCTTATTTATTTTATGTATATGTTGGCACGAAAAAAGGGAATGGCTCTTAATTTCATTGTACATGTGTATAGTGACAATAAAGGCATACATTCATTCATTCATTCATTCATACCAGCATCTAAAAGACAACATATGCTGGTCCACCAACACACCAGAATCCTGTGCTGGTCCAGCAGCACACCTGCTTCCCATGCTGGGGACCAGTAACCAGTATTCCATACTGGTCCACCAGCACACCCACTTCAAATGCTGGAGACCAGCAAACTAGCAATCCATGCTGGTCCCAGCATGCAAAACATACCTTAGGCTGGTGACCAGCAATAACCTCCACTGGCTGGGCATGATGGAATTCTTGTTAGATGTTGGTGTTGTTGTTTTGATAGAATTAGCTTATATTAATATATTGTTGCAGTGCTTTAACACATGTTGGACATGAAATAAACTGCTATGCCAAGAGGTGTATTTGTATAGAGAGAGATGTGTGACAGAAAGAAATGCAAACTTGGTAGATAATGTTTGTTAGACTGCAATAATGCTTTAAAAATTTCATGAAAACATAATATATAAATGTACCAGGTATGTAAGTAGGGTGGAATGGCACCACCCACAGCTCCAGGGTCCTTGATTTGGTCCTGCGCTCAGGTTATTGTGCATATGGAGTTTTACATGTTCTTCCCTTGTTTGTGTGGGTTTCTCTGGCATTCTCTGGTTTCCTCCCATCTCCAAAAAGTTGACAGCAGGTGAATTCGTGACTCTAGATTGCCCATAGGTGTACAGTTGTGTTAGAATTGTCTATATATCTGCATAAATATGTAATATGTTACCTAAAACATAATCAGAATTTCGCACAAGTCCTAAAATTATACAAAGAGAACCCAATTAAACAAATAAGACAAAATATTATACTTGGTCATTTATTTATAAAGGAAAAAGATCTAATATTACATATCTGTAAGTGCCAAAAGTATGTGAACCTCTAGGATTAGCAGTTAAATGGTCTAAAGTGAAATTAGACTCAGGTGTTTTCAGCAAATAGGATGATGATCAGGTGTGTGAGCACCCTGTTTTATTTAAAGAACAGGGATCTATTAATGTCTGACATTCCCAACATATGTCTGTGTATGATGGCATGAACAAAGGAGATTTCTTAGGACCTCAGAAAAAGAGTTATTGATGCTTATCAGGCTGGAAAAGGTTACAAAGTTATCTCTAAAGAGTTTGGACTCCACCAATCTACAGTCAAACAGACTGCGTACAAATGGAGGAAATTCAATACCATTATTACCCTCCCTAGGATTAGTTAACCAACAAAGATCCTCTAAGAGCAAGATGTATAATAGTATGCAAGGTCACAAAGAAACCAAGGGTAACTTCTAAGCAACTAAAGGCCTCTTTCACATTGACTAATGTTAATGTTTATGAGTCCATCATCAGGAGAACAAGTGTGCATGGAACAACATTGGTTTGCATGGCAGGTTTGCAAGAAGAAAGCCATTGCTCTCCAAAAAAGAACATTGCTGCCCTTCTGCAGTTTGTTAACACTCACGTGGACAATCCAGAAGGCTATTGTAAAAAATGTTTTGTGGACGGATGAGAGCAAAATAGAATTTTTGGTTTAAATGATAAGTATTAACTGGCACCCTGTCCACGATGTACCCCGCCTTGTGCCTGCCTGCTCTCTGGGATAGGCTCCAGGTTCCCTGTGACCCTGAAAAGGATTAAGTGGTAGAAGATGGATGGATGGATGAGAAGTATTGTGTTTGGATAAAGGAAAATACTGCATGCCAGCTTAAGAACCTTATCCCATATGTGAAATATGGGATAAGGTTGGGTTGCTGATGGGCCCATATGAGTAACACATGTTTCTCCCATTTGGAGCCTACAGCAGTCTGCCTACGTGGGTTGATGATGAGACCCAGCTAGGTCTTATCTAGTGTTCTTATGGGCCACTATACTGGGTTAAATGTACTATTTGTATTTAGGGGTTTACTGTAAAATAAGGTAACCCAAGCAGACAAATATGGTAGCCAATATATAAATACAGTATCTCACAAAAGTAAGTACACCTCACATTTTTGTAAATATTTGATGATATCTTTTCATGTGACAACACTGAAGAAATGACACTTTGCTACAATGTAAAGTAGTGAGTGTACAGCTTGTGTAACAGTGTACATTTACTGTCCCCTCAAAATAACTCAACACACAGACATTAATGTCTAAAACACTGCCAACAAAAGTGAGTACACCCCTAAGTGAAAATGTCCAAATTGGGCCTAAAGTGTCAATATTTTGTGTGGACACCATTATTTTCCAGCACTGCCTTAACCCTCTTGGGTATGGAGTTCACCAGAACTTCACAGGTTGCCACTGGAGTCCTCTTCCACTCCTCCATGATGACATCACCTACCTGGTGGATGTTAGAGATCTTGTGCTCCTCCACCTTCCGTTTCTGGATGCCCCACAGATGCTCAATAGGGTTTATGTCTGGAGACATGCACCTTCACCCTCAGCTTCTTTAGCAAGTCAGTAGTCGTCTTGGAGGTGTGTTTGGGTTCGTTATCATGCTGTGGGGGGTGTACTCACTTTTCTGAGATACTGTGTGTGTATGTGTGTGTATAATATATTTGGGCTACCATATTTGTCTGCTTGGGTTACCATATTTTACTGTAAACCCCTAAATGAAAATAGTAAATTTAACCCACTGAAGTACACTAGAATGAAAAAATGCATTCCTTCAATGAAGAGAGACCAGAGATTTATGCTTTATTTTATTAGGCAAGGTTTTAGTGGGAATAATTTGTACATAACTATAATAACTTGTAAATATAAATATGAAAAAGAAAAATGCAGTAAAGCTCCTGCCAGATTCTAACTTGCACTGTTCATATCTGCATATCTAAAATCTCTAAAATGAAGTATAACAAAAAATAAATAAATAAACCAAAAAGCCAAATAAATGAATCAACCATTTTGCCACTCTTTTTCATATCCTTTTTCACAGTGATATCAGATGCATGTATGACAAAGAACTGCACAGATGCAGATGTCATGAAAATCTATCACTAATTCCTCATATGTAAAACATAGCGGCTGTCGATGAGAGGGGAGCTGACTCCTGGAAGTCAAAGATGTATTTAAGTTTATGTTCTGTTGTTCAACAGCTGTTTGATAAATTGCTAATAAACAGATTCAGACACATTACAATTGCTAGTTTTATTCTCAATTCTGATTGTTTTGGTTATGGGTTGCCAGAAATTCAGCAAAAATGGTATACAATCTTCTAACAGTAAAAAAAGAGGCGCAACCTCTGAGGGAGTTAGCTACATAGTGATGTTAGCTAACCGTAATTCTAACGTAAAAAGAAGCCAAAGTAATGTTTTGGGTAACATTATGATGTGAAAACAATGTATTTCTCAGTTTTTATATAATAAATGTAGTTTTTACCTTGGGAACACTGACTGACAGCAAAATCACCTCCAGAAAATGAACAGGACAACGCAGTGGCATGAATGGAGGTGGGGGATGGGCATTACTGTGTCAGATCTTGCAAGATCCTGCAAAAAATGAAGTAGCTTAACTTACCAGATATAACATTTGAACATTAGTCTATGTGTCAAAACAACAACACCACCACCACCAACAAAAAGTACATTTAAACGGTACCTGTTTGTGTACTATCTCAGACCCATGTAATCAGCCTATATGGAATTGATTGTGTTTACACTTGTCTAACCCATCCATTCATCCATCTTCTACCGCTTATTCCTTCTTCAGGGTCGCGGGGGACCTGGAGCCTATCCCAGGAATCATCAGGCACTAGACGGGGTACACTCTGAACAGGGTGCCAGTCCATCGCAGGGCACAATCACATACACATTCACACACCCATTCATACACTACGGACAATTTAGACACGCCAATCAACCTACCATACATGTCTTTGGACTGGGGGAGGAAACTAGAAAACCCCGCAGCACAGGGAGAACATGCAAACTCCGCACACACATGGCCTAGGCGGGAATCGAGCCCCGGACCCTGGAGGTGTGAGGCAAACGTGCTAACCACTAAGCCACCGTGTGCACTTGTCTAACCCATTTGGTAAATTAAAATGGGCCCCATTTTGAGCTCATGCACTCATTTCCCATTAGTGAACCAACTTGGTGCCTCATACAGTAGGGAGCCCACCTGGGATTGCCCATGTTGGACCTTCTTAGTTGACCCAAGTGGGCACAATATAAGATGCCCATTTAGGGCCCATGCCCACTTGGTAGACCTGTAGCCCAAGTGTAACCCATGTGGGGCCCACATATACGTGTTGGCTGGGTTCTGAATTATACCAGGGAATTTAAAGGAAAATGTCCGGACACCTGTCCGTAATCTGAATCTCAACAAAAAGTGTGTCATGCTGCTAGACAATGACCCTAAGGACACAAGTTGTTCTACCAAAGAATGTATAAAGAAGAATAAAGTTAATGTTTTGGATTGGCCAAGTCAATGTCCTGACCTTAATTCAATAGAAATGTTGTGGAAGGACCCAAAGCAGTTCATGTTAGGAAACTCACCAGGATCACAGAGTTGAAGCTGTTCTTTACTGAGGAATGGGCTAAAATTCCTCCAAGCTGATCAACATCTACAGGAATCATTTAGTTGCATTTATTACTGCAAAAGGGGGTCACAGCAGATCCTGAAAGCAAAAGTTCACATACTTTTGCCACTCACAGATATATTATATTGGATCATTTTCCTCAATAAGTAAATGACCAAGTATAATATTTTGTCTCATTTGTTTAATTGGGTTCTCTTTGTCTACTTTAGGGACTTGTATGAAAATCTGATTATGTTTTTAGTCATATTTATGCAGATATACAGAAAATTCTAAAGGGTTTGCAAACTTTCAAGCACCACTGTAAGTATGAGAGTGTAAATGTGTGAGGTACCCTATGATAGACTGGTCCAGTGTTCCTGGGATAGGCTACAGGTCCACTGTAACCCTGACGAGGATAAAGCAGTTCCCAAAGATGAATGCACAGTCTATTGGTGGAAAACAGGCAATTGAAGGAGCACAGGCAGTTGCACTGACTAAAGGAGATCATCCTCAGTGGCTTTCCAAAAACTACTAGTCCAAACACAGCAGCCCTACAGGGATTCTTACGAAGTCCAAATATATAAATTGCACATATACACTTGAAATGGCTCAGATAGTGTGATGGTGTAAAGGAAAAAGGAAAAGTGTTAATAAATATAATGAAGAGGGCCAACTGATTTGTCTGAAGCAGATGTGAATATTAATTTTTTATTTTTTTTTTCAAAATACATTGCCACTTGCCAATAACAATTTCTTTGCCAATGATATATTTCAGAGGCTTTCATGTATTGCTAACTTGTTAACTGTGCTTCAATAATTGCTAGGGAGAGATCTATGAATCAAGGAAACAAAGAGGGAAGAGGAGGGGAAAGGGCTAGGAGAACAGAGCTCCATCTTCTTTCAGCAAGTTGTCAGGCTATCCAGTAATAGGTTGATTCTTCAGGTGTGTACAAAATAAATATCCAGGGACAACAAGACAGGACAGAAGGTGAAGGGGTCATTTATCCTGGGGCCAGGTCATGTACTTTAAGAAGGAAGGCATGTCTGAACAGGAATGTCATTAGAGGGAAAGGTTTTGAGAAATTCTGTGACCGAATAACCCAAATAATTCTTTGTGATTATTTAGTATTCAGCCCAGAATCCACTGTCTCTTTGATTCTGCCTCAGAAGAATCAAATCAATCATTACCTCTATACACTGGCATTGCAAAACCATCTGGGATTTTTAACTATGATGGTCATCTTCTCGTGACACAACATATTTTGGTTATACAGTTATATTTCTGGTTATACATAATTTTGGTTATACAATGTTTATGGAAATCTCAATATCTCCGCTCATGATGGTCCTGGCTCCTTGGAACAAAAACTGTTCTCTAGAGCACATTACAATGTACATGGACATTTGTATGCCCAATGTGCTATATAGATCAGTTTTTGTTCCATCCTGAGCTGAGATATTGAGGTTTCTGTAAATAATTAAAAAAATAATTCTGGCATTACTCCTGGGATATTATAATGCATAGTTGTGTGTGTGTGCGCGTGCGCGCGTGCGTGCGCGCATGCGTGTGCGCGTGCGTGTGCGCGCGCGTGTGTGTGTGTGTGTGTATGCGTGTGCGTGCATGTACATGTGTTGCTGACCCATGCTCAGACCAAAGTTTTCTTATGCAGGCTGCAAGAGTTTTTGTGGTACAATGGAGGTGGGGGTGGGCTGTGTTAGAAAATTAGTCTGTTATACTCTCTCATTTTAGGTGGGATATAGAAAGAAGTCCTGCTCTACTCTGCAACTTATGTGTAAATAATGGATAGTGGCTCACTTAATGTTTGTGTTAAAACTGGAAAACAATAGTGGTTTATTGGAATATAAACTTTTTCTGTTAGTTTAATAGATGATCATGTTTCAGTTTCTTTCTGAAGATGTCTTTGTATTATGATGAAGTCAGTTACTAGTTCTTAACCTTGCCAAGCCATAGTCCCAACAATGTCACACAAAGCAGTGTGATCGAGGCGCATCTGTGCTTTGATCTTAACACCTATACATCATGTATTTTCTGGGTGGCCAGCTTGGTCCTAAGGTCCTGGGGCTGAGGTCTTGCGCCTGTGGGGTTGAGCTTTGAGTGGCTGACTTTCTCACGTGTTCAAATGGCTACCATCCTACACAGTGTTGGAATGGCCTCTTTTCATTCTTTTTTGCTCTGTTCTCTTCTCTTGATATTGGTGCATCATTTGTTATTCTCTCTTGAGATCTCTTCTCCTGGCCTCTTCTCTCCTCTCATGGCAAAAAGCCCACTAGTTCAGATGTTACCTTTCTCAGGCCATGCAAAATGAATATTTGATCAGTACTTAGAGGTTCCAGAGGCTCCTTTCCAACATTGTTTCTTTTGCCAAACTCCCTGCACGTGCCCTCATGTTCTAAAGCCTGGGCAGCTCAAACTGTCAGTGATGTTAATTTAGGCATTGTACACGGCTGGGTGAAGCTCAATGGGCAGCTTGTCTGTAGACCAGCCCCCTACAACGACCTTCTTTCTCCATGAGATTTGTTCATAGCTTTGAGAAAGAGGACTCTTTCTCTTGCTCCATCTTTCCTTTAGCTCATTTTCTCTGGGGCTGGAGTCAGGAAGTCACAGTTAAATAAGTAGAGGGAGAGCTGAACTGTGACTGATTGAGCTGCAACAAGTAACCGATGAAATCGCTAATAATCGATTATGAAAATCATTGTCAATGAATCTCATTATCGATTAGTTGGTCTGTGTGGCACAGGGTATGTTTACTCATTATGATACTTCTGTTACGAAAACACGCATCAGAGAGTAAATACTAAAGTTTTGTCCCAAATTACGTACTATACACTTACACTATGTATTTTTTACTCAGTTACCATCAGATGGAGGCGTAAGGCAGAGGGGCATTTAAAATTAAATGCCATGGAGAAGACTGTAACCTGTAAACTTTGCAATGCTGAGCTTGTGTAGCATGGAAGCATAATAGTGATGCACTAGCACAAACATGTTTATATCCAAAATGGTCCACTGTTAAAGGGGTTGGGGAAACTGGTGGAAGTTGCTTAAAAGATTTTTTTTTAAAATTCCACTTTGTCATTATATGCTGTATTTGTGTGCTTGCAGTGTAAAATTTGTCATTTATTATAACGGAAGTGAACTATTAGTAACGGGGCCGCATTGCTCCTCACTTACAATGTAGATGTGGTGATAAACAGTGGGAGAGCAAGAAAGATTTGTAATATTTAATTAAAACAGTACAATCAATGTAAAATAATATGTCTAAAGGCAGTAAGTAACTCAACCCACAGCCATTAATGTCTAAACTGCTGGCAGAGTACACCCCTAAATGAAAATGTCCAAATTGGGCCCAATTAGCCATTTTCCCTCCCCGGTGTCACGTGACTTGTTAGTTTTACAAGGTCTCAGGTGTGAATGGGGAGCAGGTGTGTTAAATTTGGTGTCATCGCTCTCACACTCCCTCATACTGGTCATTGGAAATTCAACATGGCACCTCATGGCAAAGAATTCTCTGAGGATCTGAAAAAAAGAATTGTTGCTCTACATGAAGATGGCCTAGACTATAAGAAGATTGCCAAGACCCTGACACTGAGCTGCAGCACGGTGGCCAAGACCATACAGAGGTTTAACAGGACAGGTTCCACTCAGAACAGGCCTCGCCATGGTCCACCAAAGAAGTTGAGTGCACGTGCTCAGCGTCATATCCAGAGGTTGTCTTTGGGAAATACACGTATGAGTGCTGCCAGCATTGCTGCAGAGGTTGAAGGGGTGGGGGGTCAGCCTGTCAGTGCTCAGACCATACGCCACACACTGCATCAAATTGGTCTGCATGGCTGTCGTCCCAGAAGGAAGCCTCTTCTAAAGATGATGCACAAGAAAACCCGCAAACAGTTTGCTGAAGACAAGTAGACTATGGACATGGATTACTGGAACCATGTCCTGTGGTCTGATGAGACCAAGATAAACTTATTTGGTTCAGATAGTTTCAAGTGTGTGTGGCGGCAACCAGGTGAGGAGTACGAAGACAAGTGTGTCTTGTCTCCAGTCAAGCATGGTGGTGGGAGTGTCATGGTCTGAGGCTGCATGAGAGCTACCGGCACTGGGGAGCTACAGTTCATTGAGTGAACCATGAATGCCAACATGTACTATGACATACTGAAGCAGAGCATAATTCCCTCCCTTCGGAGACTGTGCCGCAGGGCAGTATTCCAGCATGATAACGACCCCAAACACACCTCCAAGACGACCACTGCTTTGCTAAAGAAGCTGAGGGTGAAGGTGATGGACTAAACCCTATTAAGCATTTGTGGGGCATTCTCAAATGGAAGGTGGAGGAGCACAAGGTCTCTAAAATCCACCAGCTCAGTGATGTCATCATGGAGGAGTGGAAGAGGACTCCACTGGCAACCTGTGAAGCTCTGGTGAACTCCATGCCCAAGAGGGTTAAGGCAGTGCTGGAAAATAATGATTTATTTTGTCCAAAACATTTGTCCAATTTGGACATTTTCACTTAGGGGTGTACTCACTTTTGTCGCCAGCGGTTTAGACATTAATGGCTGTGTGTTGAGTTATTTTGAGGGGACAGTAAATGTACACTGTTACACAAGCTGAACACTCACTACTTTACATTGTAGCAAAGTGACATTTCTTCAGTGTTATCACATGAAAAGATATCATCAAATATTTACAAAAATATGAGGGGTGTACTCACTTTTGCGAGATTCTGTGTGTATGTATATATTATATATATATATACATATATACACACACACACACACACACACACACACACACACAATTGGACAAACAGTTGTGTTAATGTAGAGTTTTATATGAGTGTTATATAGATAATTTATTTGTCCTCCCGTAGAGAAACAAACACCACCACCATACAGTACATTTGGAAAAATGGTACTGAAAGTCCCCCCTTCAATCCGATTAATCAGAAAAAAAAAATATTGATTAATCAGTTATGAAAATAATAACCGTTAGCTGCAGCCCTAGTGACTGAGCAGTAAGTGATTTTAATTGGCAAATTTTTTCAGCATACTCTGCATGTAATTACAAAAGTAATTTTCAACTCAAAATTCCTATTCTGGAATTTGGAGTAGTCTTCTCAACTCTGAGCTAATCTGAGTTCAAGGACTAACATCAAATCAACATGGCTGTGCACAGCATCAGAAGTAAACAAAGTAGCACTTCTTACCTTTAAATGAGTTATACTGTTTATACAAGTCTTTGCTGTAGATCCATGAACATACAGACATATTCGCTTGTTAAATCTATAACCACAACCACAGGATTATCAAAAAACATGCTAAATATAGGTGTGCAACAATTATTGGCACCCCATGAATTAATATGAAGAAACATATATATATGAAATATATATTTTTAGTACACCTGGGTGACTAACTCATAAAAATGGGTTAGACCAAGGAATATGTGAATGTGCTGCAAAAAGTTGTTGAGCTTCACAAAATCGAAAATTGAAAATGCCCATTTCCATTATTAGGGCAATAATTAAGAAGTTCCAGTCAACTGGAAATGTTATGAATGAACCTGAAATTGTACCTGTGTCTATATTGTCTCAGTGCACTGTAAAGAGGATGGTTCAAGTGGCCAAAAAATCTCCAAGGATTACAGCTGGAGAACTGCAGATGTTAGTTGTGTCTTGGGGTCAGAACGTCTCCAAAACTACAATCCGAAGCCACCTACATCACCACAAGTTGTTTGGATGGGTTTCAAGAAAAAAAAAAGCCTCTACTCTCATCCAAAAACAAACTCAAGCATCTTCAGTTTGCCAGACACTACTGGAACTTAATATGGGATCAGGTTCCCCTTGGGGATCAATAAAGTATCTATCTATCTATCTATCTATCTATGGTCAAATGAAACCAAAATAAAGCTTTTTATCAATAAACACCAGAGTAGATAGCCATATGGAAAAGTATCTCATGCCCACAGTTAAATATGTAGGTGGCTCTTTAATGTTTGCTGCTGTTTTTCTTCCAGAGGACCTAGACATTTTGCTAGGATACATGGCATCAAGGATCAAATATCAACAGATGTTAAAATGAACCTGACTGCCTCTGCCAAAAAAAGCTTAAAATGGTCTGTTGTTGGATCTTCCAGCAGGACTGTAAGGATAAAGCAAATAACAGCTTTATCTTCACTTTTCCTTAGTCAGCCTTTCTTCAATTCAATTCAGTTTTATTTGTATAGTGCTTTTTACAATAGAAATGGTCTCAAAGCAGCTTTACAGAAATATCAACATGGTATACAGGTGTGAATTTATCCCAACTGAGCAAGCCACTAAGTGGCGACGGTGGCAAGGAAAAACTCCCTAAGATGTTTTAAGAGGATGAAACCTTGAGAGGAACCCGACTCCGATGGGAACCCATCCTCATCTTTCTTGCCTCTGGTTCATTTACTCTAAAGAAAAACTAGCACATGTGGGTTATCACGAGCATATACTGTACGTCCCCGGAGAGTCTAAATGAACACATTGGCAACCAGAGCAGTTCAAAGAGACGTCCGATTTATTCATAGAATAACAGAGGCTTTTATAGATACAAATAGCCATGCCTAGGCTTACTGATGTTGAAATAATGTGGCAGTTGAACTTATGAACATATCACAGAAAAGAAGTTGTTCCTATGGTGACATGTTAACTATCATGTACACAACAGACAGATTCTGTAATGAAAGAATGAGTTGGATTCTGGGAAGGAAGAGACAAAAAGTTTAGCCGTTACACATTCATGTTTTCTTGTAAGGCATCGAGTAATTTAGACACATAATCCAGATGAATGTCAACTCCGCTACCTGCGGAAGTAGAAAGATTAGTAAACATTTTACAGGAAGTAGGAAAAAGGTCGGCCAAATAGAATCTCAAAAGGTGATAAACCTGTAGTTTTATATGTCGTCATTCTGATCTCAGTCAGAACCAGAGGTAAAATATCAGGCCAGGCAGTGCTCCCCCTCTGTTGCATAGCTTTGCTCAAACTATCTTTTAAAGTGTGGTTCATTCGCTCCACCACACCAGATGACTGTGGGTGGCAGGGGATATGAAATATCCAATCTGTAGCCAAATAGTCGCATAGATGTAGTGTGACTTGTGAAGTGAACGCAGTACCTTTGTCTGAGACGATTTGCAATGGCACACCGAAACATGGGATTTCTTTTTCTAAGAAGCGTACAACCGTTTTTGCATTCTCAGTAGCACATGGAAACACTCTGACCCATTTAGTGAAACGATCAACAATAAAAAGCATTTTATACAAACCTACTCAAGACAGATGCGTGAAGTCAATTTGTAGACTTTCAAAGGGCACCTGTGGGGGCGGGAGAGCATCATGACACATGGGCGAACCTTGTTTTACTGACAGATTAAAACAACGATTGAGATGTAGTTTAAGCTGATGTCTTAAATCTTTAATACAAAATTTAGATGTCATGTCAGACATTACGCCAGTGAAACCACGATGCCAAACACTATGAAACGCTCGGTTAAAAACAGGGCACTGGCTTTTGGAACGCATACACATCCTACTTAATCAAACCAGATGCCATCAGAGACTGGGACCGTTCCTTGAGCCCGCCAGAACTCAGCATCTTCCTGGGGATGCATGTGATTGCATCAATGACTACGTTTACATGGGCAACAATAATCCACTCTTAATCTAATTAAAACCATAATTTGATTAAGAAACTTCCATGTAAACAGTAACCTTAATCTAATTAAGGTCATAATCTAAGTAAGCTCTAATGTAATTAAGGCAGGTGGAGTACTCCTGTTTTAATCGTATTATGGACGTCCATTACAGACATGTAAACACCTTAATCACATTATGAATGTCGTGTGAGCGTTTTCACCGCATTTTGCGACAGGACACGATCACACACGGCAGTTTTACAGCGAACAAGAGAGTTCGGCTGTGTCCCAAACTGCATACTTTCCTACTCTACTCCTGTAGTGGGGAAAAATACATGTATCTCGGCTACTATGCAGTAGGCAAATATGCGATTTGAGACGCACCCCACGGCTTCAAACAGTCGTCTATTAGTACGTACAGCATGACAAATAATTAATTGCACTTAAAGTGTTCGTAAGAAAATTAAACAAAAACACCCAAAACTGTATACAGTACCATAACGAAGACAAACTGTATGTTGAACCGTGAAAATCTGGAGTGACGTCGAACAGCGTGGCTCAGTGACATAATGAAGCAGGCTCTTAATCTAATTATGATCTATAACATGTAAAATGGCAACATGACAGGAGTATTCTAAAAGCGACTCATTATTACCACATTATTTTTATTTATTAATATCACATTATTACCTTACTTAGATTAAGCTCAATAATTAGATTATTGCTGTCCATGTAAACGTAGTGAATGAAAAATCTACCCCAGGTAAAAGAGCGCTAGTGTAAAAATGTACAGAAAACACTAAGAAAGAGCAAGTTTTATGATTTAGCAACTAATTTTGCATGTCGGTCGGCTAAAGCATTCATCTTAACTTCTACAGTGTTACTACAAGATGCGCCTTGGTTTTGACAATGGCGAGGGATTGAGGAAGTGAACAATGTGAAATGAGTTTCCCATCTGCACACCTGAAACCCCGTTGTTGACAAATCCGTCCAAAATCATGTGCTACGCCAAAAGCATAACTAGAATCAGTGAAAATTGTCACTTTCTGTCCTTTACGTAAAATGCAGGCACAGGTGAGAGCGAATATCAGATAAATCACTTCTTATACTACACAAAGTTACGATTTCTGTTAAACAATCATGATAAATTTTTACAGGCTCAGTATCATCCTGTGAATTTAGAAGCCAATAAAGAGCATGCGGATTGTGTCTTGTGCAGTTGAGCACTTTATAGTTAAATTTTCAGTAAAACAGAATTGTTTCATAACCACTTCTATGTTGAGCAGTCATGTGTTGCGTTTCAATATTTGAGAGAACTTTGTTTTACCTGATGTGTGGTATGTAAAACCAAAGGATGAGACAATACCAATCGTTCTGCATCCATGATGAGAAGAGCGCAGACAGCCACTGCACGCAGACATGCGGGGAGTCCAGCAGCTACGGTGTCTAATGTTTAGGCCACACCTGAGTGTTCATGGGTGTAGAGACAAATGTTTGTCGTAATCTGGCAGCCTCAATGCGGGTGCTGAACAGATGCCGTTTTGAGATGTTCAAAGGCTGCCACAGTCTTGGGTGTGTGTGACAGGTGACAACAGAGAATCAGAATGTTCCACCATGGCCTTCAGCTGCTTATCATAATAAGAGCAGTCAGGAGCTAGAACTGCTTGTTTGGTTACAGGTAGCTGAGATGTTTTGACTACAGTTATACGATCATCAGAGAGCCATCATTGTCCTTTGGAAAGAAGGAAGATACTTGACTTCAGTTTTACAGAGCTGTACTTTGGTTCTGAACACCTTGAAACCCTTCACAGCCAAGTGCTTTAAGAGACGACAGGTTGTAGTCCAGCAGCCCTCTTCTGTTTCCGACATGATAAGTAGATCGTCTGCTTATTGCAGGACACGTGAATCATCAACTACCTGTAAGTCTTGTAATGAGTCTCTGAAAACTTGTGAGAACACATCTGGTGAGTCAATGTAGCCTTGTGGAAGACGAGTCCATGTCAGCTGTCATCACTGATGCGTGAAGGTAAGCAGTGGCTGTGTCTCCTTCGCCACGGAAAGACTAAAAACATGCAGAACACAAGTCCACCATGCTAAACCATGCATGGTGAGATGGAATTAGAGTGATAATAGTATATACATCAGGTGAAACAGAGATGACAATCTCATTAATCCTGCGTAAGCCCTGTGTGAATCTCCAGGTTCCATCTGGTTTTTTGGAACAGGATTAACAGGTGTATTGTAAGAACTGACACAGGGTTTTAATATGCCTTGATGTTGTAATGAATTTACAATAACATCAATACCACAGATTTTAGATTCAGAGAGTGGATATTGTTTTACATGATTAGAATGTTTCAACTTAGCCTGATATGGAATACAGAATACATATCCTCTTTGTCCTTGAGACCCCAAAGAAAATCTGGCAGGCAACTCAACCTTGGACGTGGTGACTCAGAATGAGAAAATAGAGACTGAAACACATTGAACAGAGTATTTTGGGTGGTTTAACTGCGGTTTCAGAAAGCAGAGGTGTAGAAACTACTAATTTAGAACCAGAGAAAGCAAGGTTAGATGTAATTTGCTCATCATATCTTTCCCAACAAATTAAAGGGACACTCAGGCAAGTTAAAAAAATCGATGTTGAAAAAGTAATTCAGGATCCAAACATGGATGTACAAACAACGGTGGTGTTCCGTACTGCTCAGTCACTATCCGTCAATACCCACAGAGCTCAGAGAAGACGGGGTTAAAGGCCCAGTGTAGTCTTTTCCAATTGATAACATAGTGGCACCAGTATCCAATAACAATAAAAAGGCATATACCATACCGGAGACGTTTAGTTCAATCATGGGTAATTTCTTTATTATGGCGAATTAAAGGCCATGTTAAACTGCATAGGTCCACTCTGCACAAAGCACATGCCCTCTCCGCTTCCTCTATTTCTGTACAATGCATCTTAAGCGCATGCTGCATGCGAGGTGAGCAGGATAAGAACCTGTTTACAAATGGAATGTTAGTATTTAAAGGATTATAATTCATGAGTGCAACATGTCTCCATTGTGTAATGAAGCGTTCTAAAAATTTAGGGACACTTTCACCTTTCCCATAGTTCAAGCAGTTACTTGAGTTAAATCCTGTGCAGCTGAGCTCAATTTAGCTAAAAACCACAGCAATCATTCTTACATTTTTTGACGTTTTCCTCATCAGCCCAATAGAGAGTCATTACATTTTTCTTTACCTTTCGCTTGCCATGCCATGGCGGTAGAGGAAGAGCGGACATTGAAAAAGGACCCGAAGGCGAGTCGGGTCTGATGCTTACGTCATCATACTCACTATCAGTAGACGAAACGGATTCAGAGTCCATGGTCTCACGAGAGTATATAGCGGCAGCAGCAAGAACAGCAGGAGGAAAGAGAATTTTTTTCTTTCTGGTCGAAGCACGAGGCTCTGTGTGTCTCTACTCGCACAGGTGCAGAAGTGTACCGAAGAATCATAAGTTTAGTTTTCGTGTAAGTGCGCGCTGTGATTTTTTCATTAACAATAAATGCCTTAGATAATTTAGTTTTAACATTATAATGTTTGTGCCAGTCTGGATCTCATTCACTGTCATAAATCATCTGTTTAATCTGTGCTAGAACCGTGAGGTTCAAAAGAGCTGCGCAGAGATATCATTTGTAACTGGGGAAAACACGCCATTGACCATCTGTTTAAACAATCAAGATACGGAACAGTATATAAACCCCCAGAAACGGCTTTAGCCCAATCACGAGGAATTATTCCCTCTGACAGGGAGCAGGGGTAGAGTAATACCTTCCCATGCCTGTAAAAACACTTAACACTGAACTTACAAACAACAAACAAACTACACTCCCTGACAAACCACAAAAATGCAAGCGGGAAAATAATACCTATTTCTATTTTAAGGCAGTCGTGGGCGTGACATTGCAGAGGTTATCCTAAACCCAGACAATCACTTCTATTTAAAAGTTCGGAAATTCACCACATCAGGGAAGTGAACAAAAAACAATTATCACTTACCCTGATTTGGAGAAATCCCACTTCTGACACCAAGTTGTAAGGATAAAGCAAATAACAGCTTCATCTTCACTTTTCTTCCGTCAGCCTTTCTTGCTTAATTTACTCTAAAGAAAAACTAGCACATGTGGGTTATCACGAGCATATACGTCCCCGGAGAGTCTAAATGAACACACTGGCAACCAGAGCAGTTCAAAGAGACGTCCGATTTATTCATAGAATAACAGAGGCTTTTATAGGTACAAATAGCCATGCCTAGGCTTACTGATGTGGAAATAATGTGGCAGTTGAACTGACTGGACACATACATGAAAAACATCTTAGGCAATTCAAGAATGTACAGCTTTCTTGAACATATATAGTCTGATGGTATGGTTCGCCTAACACAGAAAAGAAGTTGTTCCTATGATAACATTTTAACTGGCACGTACACAACAGACAGATCCTGTAAAGTTCATGAGACAGAAATTAAACTATAACCTATACATATACATATCTGAGGGAATAGAGAATAGAAATTTTCCCAACAAGGACAATGGTCCAAAAACACATCAAAATCAACACACAAATAATTTACTGACCACAAAATTGAGGTCCTGCCATGGCCATCCATGACTGCCGTGAAATGCATAGAAAAACCTGTGGGGTGAACTGAAGAGGAGAGTCCACCAGTGTGGACCTCAAAATTTAAAGGCTCTGGAGAGATTCTGTATTAAGGAATGGTCTCAGTTCCCTTGCCATGTATTGTCCAACCTCATCAGGCATTATAGGAGAAGGCTCAGAGCTGTTATCTTGGCAGAGGGAGGTATCACAAAGTATTTACTAAAAGGATGCCAATAATTGTTGCACACCTATATTTAACAAAGATTGTTTTTATATATAAACCTGTTTTTGTTTGCAATTGTTGATATCGACAAGAGCAGGGTATTTTTGTGAATTTTTTTTTAACAAAGGATCAACAGGTTAAACAATAAAGACAATTTTTCACAGCCTTCTTTGCTCATATTTACCAAGGGTGCCAATATTAGTGGAGGGCACTGTTTGTGTGTGTGTGTTCTGTTTTATTCACACTCACTCAGTAAAGTGATCATCACTAAGCAGTGATCTGAATTTCCCATGTGGAAAATGTATATTTCAACACATTAGGTAAAAGAATATTCATGTAATATTTTTTTTGAGTTTCTGCTGGCATGCCCACAGCCAGACACTTGAGAATGGTAAGAATTATTATTATCGGCAAACACTGAACATGTGGTCAGACAGATGTGTGTGTGAGTGTGTGTGTGAGTGTGTGTGTGTGAGAGAGAGAGAGAGAGAGAGAGAGAGAGAGAGAGAGAGAGAAAGAGTTGGGGGAATTTTTGATGCCAAGTGAACACCTTGAGCTCTTTGTCTTGTTCCTTAAACCATTCCTGAACAATTTTTGCAGTGTGCCAGGGTGCATTATCCTGCTGAAAGAGGCCACTGCCATTAGGGAATTTCGTTGCCATGAAGGGGTATACATAGTGTGTATCCCAGATATCCAAAGGTGTCTAGATGCCATACTTTCTACTGGAACTAATGTTACATGTACCTAAACAGGAATTCAGGTTTATTCACCCCAGCTGTTTTCAGAGTCGAACAAGGGTTTTGCCACCAAGTACTAAGTCATGTTTTGCAGAGGGGTCAAATACTTATTTCCCTCATTAAAATGCAAATCAATTTATAAAATTTTTGACATGCGTTTTTCTGGATGTTCTTGTTGTTATTCTGTCTCTCACTGTTCAAATAAATCTACCATTAAAATTATAGACTGATCATTTCTTTGTCAGTGGGCAAACGTACAAAATCAGCAGGGTGTCAAATACTTTTTGCCCTAACTTGACCTTTTGTTTGAACCCACCCATTTTTCAAGTGATCAAAAATATTGGACTAGAGTTTCTTGTGTTCCAGGTTTGCCCTCTTTGATGAATTGTTTAAACAATAATAGCTCTTAATGTCTACTCTTTTTTGAGTCCTGTGTTTCACTTCTGAAGACTGTATTTGTTATTAAAAAGAATAAACCAACATGAACACTAAAGAGCTGTCTATGGGAGAGAAGCAAGCCATTTTAAAGCTGAGAGAAGAGGTAAAAAATGTGAAATTGAAGATTGAGCCATTGCACAAGCATTGGGTATAGCAACTATAACTGTTTGGAATGTCCTGAAAAAGAAACAGACCACTGGTGTACTAAAAAACCAAACATCAAATACGTTGGCTAAGGAAAATGTCTGGGTTACATATGTACCCTGTTCCCTGAGAAGGGAACGAGACATTATATGGGAATTGCCCTTGCGCGTGACAAGTATGTGAAGCTTGTGTAACATCATGCCTATTTATCGGATTGCCGTGATCAGGTGACGTTGCAATTAAGTGCATCGCGTGATATAAAAACAGCACCTGTGAACTGCACCATTAGCCTCTATTATCGGAAGCGAAGACCCAGTTCACAGGCACGCCCCAGTATGACAAAGCTACGCAATGTCTCGTGCCGTTCTCAGGGAACAGGGTTACATGTGTAACCCTGACATTCCCTTTCAAAGGGAACTCCATGTTGCATTAGCTCAACGCTGTGGGAACGAGAAAACCCACTCTGTCATATTGAGGGTACGGCCTGTTCAAAAAGATCCAAGCCCGAGGGTCACTGCAAGACACTCGAGCCCGGGGTGGAATGTATATCCAGGCTGTAATATCGAATGGTGTGTGTGGCATAGACCACCACGACTCAGCACACACATCCTGTAAGGGTACCCCTTTGGACAAAGCCTTTGAGGAGGTAACACCACTAGTGGAATAAGCCCTTTATGCCCGGAGGTGTAGCGAGAGCACGCGCCTCATTAGCGATAGTGATTGCTTCCACTATCCTATTAGAGATGCTCTGCTTCAACACAGCATAACCTCTACTGTCACCACCAGAGCAGACCAGCAGCTACTCAGAATTATGCCACTAGTCGGAGTGGTGAATGTAAGTACTGAGAGCCCTTACTGGACACAGTAGGTGCAATTTCTCTTGTTCTGGTGTGAGGAATGGAGGAGGGCAGAGAGCCTGCAACACTACTGGCTGGAAAGCAGACGTAGACTCTTTAGGAATATAATCCGGCCTATGATTTAGGAAGGCCTTGGCTAATCCAGGGGTCAAGGCTGGAAGGGGCAATAGAGAGAGCGTGTAGATCTCCTACGTGATTGAGAGATGTCAGAGCTAGCAGAAGAGCTACCTTTAGAGCAAGAAGCTTCTCAGATTCTGACTCTAAGGGCTCAAATGGGGCACCTGACAGACCTTTCAGGACACTGAAAGGTCCCAGGAAGGTATGTGTGGTCTGCAGATGGGTCTCAGCTGCCTGATACCATGCATAAACCTCGAAGTTAGAGGATGTTGCACAACAGAGGCCCCATCAATAGGGGTGTGACTGGCCAAAACAGTGGCCACGTAGACCCTGATGTAGAAGGAGCCAACCCTGCTAAGAAACGTCCTTGTAAGTATTCCAGGACTATAGCTATTGTGCAGTTCACTGGGACTAGCTGATGTTCCTCACACCACAAGACAAAAAGTCATCACTTAAGCACATACAATTTCCTCGTGGATGGTGGTCTAGCGTTCAACATGGTCTCTACAACCTCATCTTCCGGCTTGACGCTGCTTCCGGCTTGACGCTGCTTCCGGCTTGACGCTGCTTCCGGCTTGACGCTGCTTCCGGCTTGACGCTGCTTCCGGCTTGACGCTGCTTCCGGCTTGACGCTATTATATTACGCTATTATATTACTTTTCTTCTATTTCTATACTTTAAAAAAAATATTTACTTGCATTTTACAAATATAAACACATTAGTTTAGATAAAACTAATCGTAATATTGCGGTGTCGCTAAATTCTGGTTTGTTTGTACAAACATCCACGACTAGCTTGCGATTAGCTTTAGCCCGCTAGCATCGCGATTAGCAGTAACCGCTAGCATCACCTACCACTAGCCTATCTTACGTCTGTATTTCATATTCTGCATTTATCACTGTTCTGTTTAAAAAAAAATAATAATAATATGTCCACCGTCTCTCCTGTTCTGAGTGCAGATGACTCGCTCGAGCTTCACATGGTGTTGCTGGAACTGGAGGATGTGGAGAGGAGGATCCTAGTAGCAAAGCAGTTATGCTCATACTTGGAAAGGAACAACATTCATGAAATGTATCAGTCAGGATTTAGACCTCATCACAGCACAGACACAGCACTAGTTAAAGTGGTAAATGACCTTCTTCTGACCTCTGATCAGGGTTGTATCCCGCTGCTTGTGTTACTCGACCTTAGTGCAGCTTTTGATACTATAGATCACACTATTCTCCTTGATAGATTAGAAAATGTTGTTGGTATTAAGGGAACAGTCCTCTCCTGGCTCAGGTCTTATCTGACCAATCGTTATCAGTTCGTAGATATAAATGGTGATTTCTCCATGCGTACTGAGGTTACTTTTGGAGTTCCACAGGGTTCTGTTTTAGGCCCACTGCTTTTTACTTTATATATGCTACCCCTAGGACAAATTATTCGTAAACATGGAATTAGCTTTAACTGTTATGCTGATGATACATAGCTGTATGTTTCAGCGAAGCCTGAGGACAGACAGAAGCTTAGTGAAGTTGAGGATTGTGTAAAGGACATTAGACGTTGGATGTTAACTAACTTCCTCCTACTTAATTCTGATAAAACAGAAATACTTTTATTAGGACAACGTGTAGCTAGAAGTAATCTTCCTGACTACACAGTAACTCTGGATGGACTTTCTGTTTCATCATGTACAGCAGTTAAAGACCTCGGAGTGATTATTGACTCCAGTCTATCATTTGATGCTCATGTAGATAATATTACTAGGATAGCTTTCTTTCATCTCAGAAATATTTCTAAGATAAGAAATATATTGTCACTACATGATGCAGAAATACTGGTTCATGTATTCGTCACCTCTAGATTAGATTACTGTAATGCCTTACTGTCTGGATGTTCCAGTAGGAATATAAATAAACTCCAGTTAGTCCAGAATTCAGCTGCTAGAGTCCTAACTAGAACTAGAAGATACGACCACATCACCCCGATCTTATCCACACTGCATTGGCTCCCTGTAAAATCTCGCATTAAGTTTAAAATACTTTTATTTACCTATAAAGCACTACACGGTCTTGCACCACAATATCTAAAAGGTGCAGGCTATTTGACATTACCTAGAATAGTGAAGACTACAGCAGGGGGAAGAGCCTTCGCTTATAGAGCCCCACAGTTATGGAACAGTCTTCCTATTAGTGTTCGGGACTCAGACACAGTCTCAGTGTTTAAGTCTAGGCTTAAAACATATTTGTTTACTCAAGCTTACCCTGACTAGATTATATCTCACTACTTCACAGTCCTAATCGTTTTTCTCCCTCTCTCTCTTTTTGCCGAGCCCCACACGAATTTATGGAGATATTGGAGATCCAGATCCCTTCTGCCTCTGGATGAGCCCAAATCTTCTGCTGGGACTACGGCTACTCCTAAGGCCATACTTCTCATTTTCACATTATCTGTGTTACCTTCACATTCTGTGTTACCCAGATGAGGATGGGTTTCCCTTCTGAGTCGGGTTCCTCTCAAGGTTTCTTCCTCAAAAAACATCTTAGGGAGTTTTTTCTTGCCACCATTGCCACTAAGTGGCTTGCTCAGTTGGGATAAATTCCATTTGTTTTCTACCTGTTTGTCTCTGTTTATCTGTTCCTGTTTGTCTCTCTTTAGATGTTTCTGACTGTTTATACCTGTTTTTATTTCTGTAAAGCTGCTTTGAGACAATGACTATTGTAAAAAGCGCTATACAAATAAAATTGAATTGAATTGAATATGAGATGGTGCCCATCAGAGGCCAGACCCATAGATTCCATAGTTCCAGCCGAGGGTGATAAATCAGCCCTCTGGCTTGAGACAGTAAATCCCTGTGGATGGGAATCTCCCAAGGAGTGCCGTCTAGCAGGGATATTTTCACTGAGAACCATATTCGAGCTGGCCAATAAGGTGCTACTAGCAGCAGACGGAGACAGTCTTGGCGAATTATCACAAGAACTTGTGGGAGCAGAGCGATCATGGGAAAAACGTACCTCGGCCACATTTGCATCGTGGCGTCCAGCCCCAATGGTGTGGGAGGAGTGAGGGCAAATCACAGTGTGCTGTCTCCTCTGAGGCAAACTGATCCACTTCAGCTAGGTCGACCCTCCACCATATTTACTCCACCACTTGTGGATGGAGCCTCCAATCCCTGGGACTCAGCCCCTGATTCAACCGGATGCCTGCCCCCACATGACCGTTGCTCTGAATGTACATTGCACTCACTGACAAAAACTATCCCTCTGCCCAAAGAAGAAGTAGTTGTGCCTGCCATGAACAGGGGGCACAAACATAATCCCTGGTGGTTGAAATGTGAGACTACCACTGTGTTGTCTGTCACAACTAACATATTGTGACCTCTCAATTCATGAAGAAAGAATTTCAGTGCTACAAACACGGCCCAAATTTCTAGGCGATTTATATGACACTCCAGATGTGGGCTGCTCCAGAGACCGTGACCTAAGACCGCGCAACAGCCCATGAAGGAGGTGTCTGTCATTACTGTCTTGCAATATGGAGACACCTCTAGAGTGTGACCCAAGGCTAGAAACCAGGGGCACCTCCAAATTCCTAGAGCACATAGGCATCGCCACGTGAGACTGATTACTCTAAGAGGTTTCATCCTCATACAAAACCCCAAACTTTTCAGCCACCACTGATGACCTTTTAGTGATGTTAACTTTTCCACATTCTACTGGAGGGAAAGCATCAGATTTACGTTGTCCTGTGACAGCTTGCTGAGCAGAGAACACTGAAAACTTGGGAAAGCCTTGATTAGATAAGGCCCTACAGTAGTACTGGGGGCTAACTGCCCAAACAACCTCATGTCCCCTGACACGTTCCTCTATGTCCCCTCGGGGCTGCTCCTCCTATGTCTGCTTGGCTTCTACGACTGTTCTCAGATCAGGCTTAGTAGCAGACTGTGACTGTGGACACCAAGTTCCCCTGGCTGTCTGCAGCGGAAGGCAGGCCACTGCACTCGCCTTCTGTGCCTCCTTATTTTAGCGCTGGTGAACTCAACACAATAGGGAAGGAACAGGTATGTATGTTGAGCTCACTCAGCAGGTCTGACTGGTAGGTCTAGAACACTGCCATTGCATGCAGTGACCCACAAGCAAGACCTCTTGATGGCTGCTATGGCATGCTCCATCCCTAGACACTTCACACAGAAGTGTCCACCATGATGAAACTAGAGTGAATCGTAACAGACTTCCTGAATTCTCCCTCACTCATACTTGCCTCTCTTTTTTTTAAAGGGACAGAAATGTAAAGAGATTTATTTTTTGAGATGATAGAGAGAAAATTAAGAGTCTTTTTGTGAGCATTACACAAACGACTGACATGCAGTCTCACTGAAGATAATAAGGCTGACGGCGCAGTTCACATGAGCTGTTTTTATATCACGCGACGCACTTAATTGCCACGTTATCTCATCACAGCAATGATTTTACAGAAGCTTCAGATACTGGTCACGCACGAGGGTACTTCACACAGCATTGAGCTAACACAATGTGGAGGTCCCATTGAAAGAGAACAACAGCAGTTGATGACAGAAACAATCTGAGAGCTTAGAAGAAAAACCCCAAAACAACAGTCAATGATATCACCAAAAAACCTCCAAAAGAAAGGGTGAAGGTATCATAATCCACTGTTCGAAGAAGACTTTGAGAACAGAAATACATTGGCAAGAAAAATTATGTGAACCTTTAGGAATTTCATGGTTTTCTGCATAAATTTGTCATAAAATGTGATCTGTCAAGTCAAGGGTATTGACAAATATAATGTGTCTAAAATAACACAAAAAAATTCTGATCTTTCATGTCTTTATTGAGAACAACCAAAAAAACTTCATAGTGCTTGTGAAAAAAGTATGTGAACCGTTGAGCTTTTTTTTTTTTTGCACCCCTGGAGTCTCGTTAAGAAAATTTGTTTGGAGGCGTCGACTACAGCTACTTTGACTGATAAAAACCCCTCAAACTTTTGGAGTTTGCTCTGCAAAAGAAGCACACGCTTATGTGAGCCATGCCTCGCCAAAAAGAGCTTTCAGAGGATCTACGATCAAGAATTGTTGACTTACATAAAGCTGCAAAGGGTCACAAAGTGATTTCAAAGGCTTTAGAAATTCACCAGTCTACAGTTCGGCAAACATTCTACAAATGGAGACACTTTGGGAGTGTTGCTATTCTACCAAGAATTGGGCGCCTAGTCAAAATGACACCAAGAGCACATCGAAGACTCATCACTGAGGTAAAGAAACAACCCTGAATGTCAGCCAAACATTTGAAGGCATCATTGGAACTGACTAACATCTCTGTTCATGAGTCTACAATACGTTAAATATTGCACAAGCAATATTGCACACTGCACGCCTGAAGTTTGCAAAAGAGCACATTGACAATCCACAGCGGTTTTGGCAAAATGTTTTGTGGACTGATGAAACTAAGATTGAACTATTTGGAAAAACCACACAGCACTACATCTGGAGTAGAAAGGGCACAGCATATAAATCATAAAAATTTCATCCCAACCTTAAAGCAGGGTGGAGCAAACGTCATGATTTGGGCATATTTTGCTGCATAAGGGCCTTGCAAGCTTGCAATCATTGAGGGGATGATTCTTCAGGATAATGTGAGAATGTCTCTACATCAGCTGAAACTGTGTAGAAGTTGGCTGATGCAAGTCAGAGCCCAGACCTCTACCCAATAGAAATGCTATGGAGAGTGCATATGGGAACGGAGAAAGTCTGATTGAACACACTGACACACAGAGTAATTCAGAGAGACTTCCCATATTATTTGTAGACTAACAGAGGTTTATATACATATACAGAGGTACAGATAGCCAGGGTAGGCATACTGCTGTGTGGAAATAATATGACAGTTAACCTGTCTGGTTGCGCACGTGAGAAACATCTTAGGCAATATGAGAAAGTACACCAGTTGTTGATCATATATGGTATGGTTCGCTTAACAGAAAATAGGAAGTTCCTATGGTGACATTTTAACAGGCACGTATACAACAGACAGGTCTAGAAAAGTTTATGAGAAAGAATTAAACTATAACCTCAACATACTTATACATATCTGAAGGAATAGAGAATAGAGAGTCTCCAACAAATGTCATACCACAAGATGCAAACCACTCGTCAACAGTAAGATCCGAAAGACCAGATTTGAAATCAGAAATAAGCCAAAAAAGTTCTGGAACCACGATTAACCTTTCCCAAAGTTACAGAAATTTCATAGTGTGGAAAAAGAAATGATCTGTTAATGATCCGAAACATACAAGCTCATTGGTCAAGCACGGTGGAGGTAGTGTCTAGGCTTGGGCTTTTATGGCTGCTTCTGGAACAGACTCATTAATGTTTATTGATGATTTAACTACTGCTGGTAGCAGTAGAATGAATTCAGAAGTCTGAACGAAGACAGAAGAACATTCTGTCTGCTAATTTACAGAGAAATGCATAAAATCTAATTGAGAGGAACTTCCTCATGCAGCAAGACAATGACTCAAAACACATTACCAACACAACAAAGGACTTCATCTGGAGAAAAGGTGGAAGGTTTTATACTGGTCAAGTCAACACCCAGACCTCAACCAAATTGATCATGCATTTCACCTCCTGAAGTGGAGACTGAAGAGAAATACCTCCAAAACAAACAACTGAAAGAAGCTGCAGTACAAGCCTGGAAAAGGAGAATGTAACAGTTTGGTGATCTCAGTGGGTTACTCTCTTGCAGTTATTGCAAGCAAGGGATATGCAACCAAGTACTAAATGTTAATTCGAACCCACGAAGAAAAAAACAGTTTTCCAGGGCAAGGTAAGGCAAGGAACCAGCTGAAATCTGTAAGTAATTATATAAGTAATTATAATAATTTATAGTTATATAATTATCTGTGCAAATTAATATCATCTGGGTTAGTAAACTGTTGGTCTATAAAAAGGCTTTTCGTTACCAAGGTGTCACAAGAAACATCTCATGGTGGGTAAAAGCAAAGAGCTCTTCCAAGACTTATTGCTGCAAAACAACATATTGATGGAATTGGATACAGACGTATTTCAAAACTTTGAATCTTCCAGTAAGCACCATTGTGGCCATTATCCGCAAGAAGAAGCAACATCACTCCATCATCAACCGGCCATGCACAGGAGCTCCTTGAAAGATTTTTGACCAGGGAGTCAGAAGAATAGTCAGAAGAGTAGCCCAAGAGCAAAGGACCACTCGGAAAGTGCTCCAGAAGCAATGCACTCCACTGCTCACACTCACCCCGCAAGACAACATTTCTAAAGAAAAGGCATATCTAAGAACGTTCAAAGTATGCTACAACTCATTTGGACAAGCCTATGAAATACTGGGAGAGTGAAGTCTGGTCAGACGAGAGCAATATTGAACTTTTTGGCAGCCATACTACACACCATGTTTAGAGACGAAATGGCACTGCTCATCACCCTAAAACGCTATACCAGCAGTGACGTTTGGAGGGGGGAGCATTATGGTGTGGGGCTGTTTTTCATCACATGATACTGACAGACTTCATATAATTGAAGGAAGGATGAATGGAGCCCTTTACGGGAAGATTCTTGAGAAGAATCTGCTGCCATCCACCAGAATGATGAAGGAGAGATGTGGGTGGACCTTCCAGCAGGACAATGATCCAAAATATACAGCAAAGGAACCTCTTAATTGGTTTCAGAGAAAAGAAATCATGACGTTAGAATGGCCCAGTTAATCACCTGACTTGAATCCAATTGAACAAGATTTAAAGACAATATGTTTAGAAGAATAGGACAGTATCACACCTGAATACTGTGGCCAATTAATTTCTTTATACAGGAAGTATCTTAAAGATGTCATTACAAACAAAGGCTTCTCCAAGTATTAAATAAATTTTGTGTTCAATACTTTTTTCCGGGATCATTCTCCTTTATTACACAACTTCATTTATGGGCTTTAATGTTTGAATTTCTTTATATGTGTGGATTTCTTGAGTTAATACCAAAGGTTGATGAAAATTTCATGTGAAAAACCTTATCGGAAATAGATTTACTGAAAAATATGTTGACACGTTCATTACTTATTTCCCCTACTGTATGTGAGAGAGCAACTCACTACTACTCCAAGAAAACTACACCACATCTTTGTTGTCAAGTATTGGAGCTAATATACAACACATACAAATATCACAGTGTTGCCAACTCTCACGAGACAAATAAGCAACTTCAAAAACAAGCTCAATATCATTATAGCTTGTTATGGCCTCGATGTAAAAAGGCTCAATAAATGAGCCTGCAACATAATAAACTGAAACCACTTGAACTTTGAAAAGCAAAAACAGATTTCATTTCATACAAAATCATTAAATGGCAACAAAGCTTATAGTGAGGATAGGCACTATCCACTCATCTCTGATCACCTGCAAGCAGAATATGATTGGAGAGATGGAAAAGGAGATTACACTAGAACCATAACTCCTCATAGTGTGTGTGTGTGTGTGTATATATATATATATATATATATATATATATATATATATATATATATATATATATATATATATATATATATATATGTTATGCTTGGTTTTTTTTTATAACCTCTAATAATTGTGTGAAGATGACACACACTAAAGCACTGATATTACTGTGAGGCTGTGAGCAGACAGTGTCAATGCATTGGGTAAAATAGCACCCAGAAATGTAAAAAACAAAACAAAGTTGCTTGTCAGACTTTCCTAACAAGCAACCATATTTTTTTTTAAATAAGCACAAAAAACCACAACCTATCATTTTTTTTTTAAAGTGACCAGAGAAAAAGAAGCCCAATTCTGACAAGTATACCTCAAACCACCAGATTAATCTGCGCAGCAAAGCAATACCAAAGCACACCCCAAAAAACAAGCAACTTAGATTTTTCTTTCAAGCAGAGATGGCGATAGAGAGGCAAATGTTCAGTACTGCAGCTTTAAAGAGTATCTGATCCAATACACTTGTTCACCTAAAATTGAGTGGTCTGCCACCAAAGGTGTTTAAGTTCTATGTTGTTGAAGACCTCTAGATATCAAGAAATGAAAGCTGAATTTATGATCTATCATCTTAGATTATTCTTTTGATCTCAAACCCAAATTTCTCCAGTCTATGACAAAAAACATAAAATAAAACAAGAAAAAAACCCTGTTACAATACTTTTCGAGGGGCTGTATTTCTCTGTGATTTTAAACTATCCAGTAATTTTGTAATTATGTTATATGAAGATGAATAACCTGGCTGGCACTTAAAAATACTGTTTTTCACTCATTGTAAAATGCCGAGTATGAACTAGACAGATAGGATGCAGTCCTGTAAACCATCAGCACAAAACATTAAACAGATCCAAGAGTTATCTGATTTCAAATATGTGTGAATTTTCCTTGGGAAACAATGGAAAATGTCTCATGCATTATTCATAATGTAAACTGGAAGTGCTATACTTACCTCATCATTCTATCTGTATGATGGACATTGGGAAGGCAGAACTGAATGCAACTATTTTTAATTCCCCAAGTTAATGAGAGAAAAAAATAAATAAACAGACACAGAGAGAAGGACTTAATCCTCTCTTAGGAGTAACACATGTCTGCCCATAATTACGTCCTTGAAACCTTTTTCTGACCTTTGACTTCTACCACTCATTCCAGAAATGACTGGCTTGAGTGTGTCACATTTAATCAGAAACGCACGCACACACACACACACACACACACACACGCGCAAAAAAAACCTCCAAAACTAGTCAAAACCCATTAATTGAATTTCTCTTTGAGCAACTTCCTTCCCTTTAGACATAATGTTATTGCATTTACAGTTATATAAATTGTCTTTTTTCTTTTATTTTTGTTGTCCTTTTATCCAGCAGCAATAAATACATTTTGAATTTCTATAATGATCTGTCCTTATAATTGCTTTTTGCTTTTCTGGATAGGAAGTGAGGCAAGAAAAATAGGTCTGTAGGGTCTGTTGAGGAGAAGTCCTGTCCCCGTATATTCACTGAGGAGTTAAAGAGTACCCTCTCTGAACTGATGTGCAGAAAGTTTCTTCTTTATTTTGTGCAACAGTTCTCTTGGATGGGTTCTCCCTTCACTACAAATATTGTTAACTCACAAGGTAACGGTCAACTACTTTGTGACCTACGTCAGGTGTGTTAGAGCATAAAATCTTTTAAAAACTATATTTTATGATGTAAAAAAATGGTCCATTATGCATTGTAGTTCAGTTACATGGGCTGGAAACAGTGGGTCATCATCAGTGGTCACTCGAAGTCAGCTATGACTATTCTCCTTTTAGATCCTTGTGGAACTTCAGGTGGGCAAAGAGACCAATCCTGGATCTACATATTTTATGCAATGTGGACAGGGATGAGAAATGGTAACTACTGGTACAGTTAAAGCTTTTTTGATACCTCTCTTTTTTCTGAGTCTGTGCTTGTCTTCTGCACCATGGTGGAGATCGATATCGAGGTGCATAGTACCCATTTGGACAAAGCTTTACCAGACTTCCCTGTCAGTCGCTGTGTGCTTGGCTTTTGAGGTGGGAATGCTGCTAAGGTATGGAAACATTTGTTTTCTACATTGTCAGGTTTGGTTTTGTCGACATGGATTGCTGGAGGCATAAAAGTAGTGGTTGGTTGATTGCTGGCTGGTAGAGGATCTGGGTTTTTTCAATATTAAGGGCCAGTCTTGTATGCCTTTCCAAATGCATCCATGATGCATTGCAGGTCCTCCTCTGAGAGGGACACTAGGCATTGTCATCAGCATACTGCCATTACATAACTGATGTCATGGTAGTCTTCCTTTTAGCCTGGAATCTGTTGATATTTAGGAGATTTCCATCAGTTCTGTACATAATTTTAACTCCCTGGGGCAAATTCTCACACATGAGGTGACGGATGGTAGCAGTGAAGACAGAGAACATGGTGGGGTGATGAAACAGCCTTGTTTCACTCTGGTGGCAACCCTAAAAGGCTTAGTTTCAACTCTACCACTGCAGAATACAGTGGCTGTAATATTGTCATGCAGCAGTCTCAATATATGGATGTATTTGTCAGTGCAGCCTATTTTTGACAGAACCAGCCAGAGAACCTGACGATTCACAGAATTTAAAACTTTATAGACTAATGAGGTCTATAAAAGCCATGTATAGTGGTTGATTTTGTTCCTGGAATTTTTCTTGGAGTTGGCGAGCAGTGAACATACGGTCTATTAGAGCGATATTTGCTCTGAGATTCTGGAAGAATTTTGTCTGATAAGGGAAAGAGATTGTTAACCAAGACTCGAGTCAGAATTTTCCCAATTTTAAACAGGAGGGAAATGCCAGGGTAGTTTCTGCTTTGTCCATTTTCATTAAATATGGAGATAATGAGGATGTTCCTAAGTTCTGCTGGGATTTTCTCCTTATGCCGTTTTTTCAGGAGCTGTGCATGGATGTGGCTGAGAAGATCTGGACTGCCTGCCTTTAAGACTTCAGCTGAAATTCCAATTCAGGCCAACATTGAAAAAGCCAGGAATGGATCCTGATGACTTCAATAATTATCAACCTATCTCAAACCTAAGCCAAGACGAACACACAAAACTACACTGACACAGTGAGAGGGAGAGAAGTGGGGCTTCACGCCATGTGCACACAGATGTGTGAGTTTTGACAGTTGGTGTTTGAAATCTTTGACATTCCAGGTCAAGCTCTGAACATTCTGTCAATGTAAGTATATGTGAGACTTTTGGGATATTTGATCATCTGATATCATTTAGAAGAAAGCCCGAAGGAGTTTGGTTAAAATATCTTGAAAGCTCAAGGATTTATAACAGTCAGAATTTTTTTTATAGAAGTCAATGGGAATTTTGGCCTGCCAAAACCTCTGCCAGCGAATGGCCACTCATCGTCAGAATGATCCCAGAGTCCCAATACTTCTTGGATAAGATTGGCCAGGGTTTCCCACAAACCTCCTCCCAAAGGCTGCCATGGGTCAATGCAGATGGAAGCCACCAGCTGCCCAGACATGAGTCCGGCAGGCTTTCATGGCCCATTTAGAAGGGGATACTGGAGGGACCTCTGCAGGTGAGATGCACACACCCACCAGGTGTTCCACCAGGTCACTCAACAGGGAAACTTCGGGTGTCGGCTGTTGCAGTTAAAACACCTAAGGACATCCGTCTACCACCCTGGCAGCCAATGATTGGAGCTGCTGCTCTTCATCCCCCTGCAGGAGCCAGGAGAATATAAAAAGCTGCAGCCAACACAGAGTAGGGGAGGACTCGCCCAGTGTCATTCTCCTGTCTAGATTCAGCGGATGCATTTACCTATATCACCTGCAGACGCTGACACTGACAGCAAAGAACACGACACTCCCTGGCCAAACAGGGCCCTCAGCCAGTACTCAAGACCAGCTCCATGCTCCCTGTGTCCTGCTCAATACTGCTCCAGCCCACTCAGCAAGGTGATGGACTGGCCAAGCAAGTCTCCAGACCTAAACTCTATTGAGCATCTGTGGGGCATCCTCAAATGGAAGGTGGATTCGACATCCGTGATGTCATCATGGAGGAGTGGAAGAGGACTCCAGTGGCAACCTGTGAAGCTCTGGTGAACTCCATGCCCAAGAGGATTAAGGCAGTGCTGGAAAATAATGGTGGCCACACAAAATATTGACACTGGGCCCAATTTGGACATTTTCACTTAGGGGTGTACTCACTTTTGTTTCCAGCGGTTTAGACATTAATGGCTGTGTGTTGAGTTATTTTGAGGGGACAGCAAATTTACACTGTTACACAAGCTGTACACTCACTACTTTACATTGTAGCAAAGTGTCATTTCTTCAGTGTTGTCACATGAAAAGATATAATCAAATATTTACAATAATGTGAGGGGTGTACTCATACTGTGTGTGTGTGTGTGTGTGTGTGTGTGTGTGTGTGTGTGTGTGTATATATATATATATATTTTCCAGTTTCATTACACAATGGAAACAGAAACTTACATATTGTCTTCCAATATAGCATAAATCCCTTCCACCAGTTTTGAGTGTCATTTGCTTTGCTAGTGTATTGAGACAGAGGGTTCTTTTGAATTGTTAGCATGGAACCAGCCACAAAAGGAGGCCTTTCTGAAGTTTGGCAGCATTATAATAAGAATTATAATAATAACATAAATAGTAATATTAATAAGAATCATACAATTTGATAAGAATAAATCATAATACGAATAAACCTTTAAATGTGTAGTTTTGTGTATATTCAGTGTGTAATAAGCATATTCTGTAAAATATTAGTCAATATGTAGTCAGTGTAATATGTGTGGGCTTCTTCTGTAGGTTGAGTGCATAGTTTGTTGTCAGCAATAATAATAAAAATCTTTAGCATCTTCCATTTCCCACATAATAAAATGGCAGCTAATGAACTGGGCCTAACTACCTACATGAACCTTGCCTATGAACTCATAGGTTTAATGCAAAACCTTATGTGAATAAGGCTGTGAGGGTTGTTCATGCAACCAAACACAGTTCTCTTTCTTAATGTATCTGTCTGTCACGTCTCAGCTTGTTTGGATCTGGATCTGGCATCGGAACCTCAGTTGGAATATGAATCTCTATCCGCTTCCATGTCATATTTCTTTTGTACAAGATACCATTGATTCTAAAAGTACAGTTCAGTTTCTCATACGACTTTTACTTTTACTTGGAAAATATCACATTCATGTGAAGAAATGGGCTGTACCTAAGCCAAACTGTGAAAATTTTACAAGAGAAATGAAACAATATTGCACTTCTTTAGACAATATTAGAGACAAAAAAGCAAAAAATACTTATGAAGCACTTTGTTACATTAACTTGCAATTTTACCCCGACATAAATTGTTTTCCCCATAATATTTCTCATATATGTATATATTTATTATCATATTTGCTGTGAGTTGTATAGGTTTGGGGTGCACGGTGGCTTAGTGGTTAGCACGTTCGCCACACCTCCAGGGTCCGGGGAGAGAAGGCGTGTGTGGAGTTAGCATGTTCTCCCCATGCTGCGGGGGTTTCCTCCGGGTACTCCGGTTTCCTCCAAAGATATGCATGGTAGGTTGATTGGTGTGTCTAAATTGTCTGTAGTGTATGAACGGGTGTGTGAATGTGTATGTGATTGTGTCCTGCGATGGACTGGCACCCTGTCCAGGGTGTACCCTGCCTTGTGCCCGAGCAGTAGAAGATGGGTGGATGGATGGATGTATATGTTTGTTCACATATTTGTACAGTTTCTGTATTTAATACATTTTTTTTTAAACTATACGCTTCCTTGATGGCACTTTTACACCGGAAATATTGCCTTCTTTGGGACAACCAGAGTGCTGATTGGTGCAACAGCTGCGTGCCAGCGAAGCAGTTACTGTTTGGCACCTGTGAGTGAGTCAGGTAAAAGATGAAAGAAAAGTCAAAAGAGAATGCAAGTTATAATTGATTAACTATGGATCTGTGAGACTGAAGGATGACCGTCACTACTGTCTAAATAGGAATGACCCTCCCTGACCTTCCTGAGCATTTGAGGAATCAGAGAAAAAGGATACAACAACCCTGTCATTCTTGTGATGGGGCATCTAGGCCTAAGCATCCCCTCCGTACCATGAGGGAGTACCACTCCTGGAAATGAGTTGTTTCCCTGGATGCAAAGAGATCAACCTGGGCTACCCCATATCGGGCCCAAACTTGGGCCAATACATTCGGGTGTAACCGCCACTCTCCTGGAACAAAACGTTTAGTTTGCCACACCTGGGATGTGAATGGCTCTCAGAGAGGTCAATCAAAGCCATGCCCATGTCTCTTCATCTCCTCCATTGGCTTCCTGTAGCTGCACATATCAAATTCAAGGCCTTGATGCTCACATACAAGACCTTGTCTGGAACAGCACCCCCCTACCTCAACACCCTCAAGGCTCCGTCACGCAATCTGCGATTGATTAATGAACGATCATTAGTAGTGCCTACTCAGTGTGGTTCAATACCCCTTTCCAGAACCTTCAAACTAACCGTCCCTCAGTGGTGGAATGAACTTCCAACCTCAATCCGGACAGCAGAATCTGTCTCTATATTCAAAAAACATCTAAAGATCCACCTCTTCCATGAACACCTAACTAACCCCTAAAATTCAATTCAGTTTTATTTGTATAGCGCTTTTTACAACAGACATTGTCTCAAAGCAGCTTTACAGAAATATCAACACGGTGTACAGATATTAAAGGTGTAAATTTATCCCAACTGAGCAAGACACTGAGTGGCGATGGTGGCAAGGAAAAACTCCCTAAGATGTTTTAAGAGGAAGAAACCTTGACAGGAAGCAGACTTAGAAGAGAACCCATCCTCATCTAGGTAACAACAGATGTTGTGAAAAAGTTCCAAATTGACTTATATGAAGTCTGTATGGCCTTAGGAGCAGCCGTAGTCCCAGCAGTCTTGAATTGGAGAAGATTTGAGCTCCATCCAGAGGCAGAAAGGATCTGGATCTCTAGTATCTCCATAAAATCATGTGTGGCTCGGCAGAAGGAGAGAGGGAGAGAAAAGATTATTAGGATTGGGACTCTATAACTGTGGGGCTCTATAAGCGAAAGCTCCTCCCTCTGCTGTAACCTTCACTATTCGAGGTACCGTCAAATAGCCTGCATCTTTTGATCTAAAAATGACAAACCCACATTAACCTAAAAAAACAAAAACAAAAAAAAACATCTACTCTGGCACTTACATGTCTACTCTGCAGACTTTGCTTTTCTAGAACTTAATTAAAGATCTTGTATGGTAGCACTACTTGCATTGTTCTCCGCTAGATATATCGCTTTGCTTGTATTTCCTCATTTGTAAGTGGCTTTAGAAAAAAGTCTGCAAAATGAATAAATGTAAATGTTCTTTCGCCACCCGAAGGCCTTGTACACTGGTGGAAGGTGCTGTCCATTCTCACTAGTACATGCTTGTGGTGTGTGAATGGTAATAGTCACTTGAGAGCAAGATGCACGGCCCTCAGGTCCAGTACATTTATATGTTCTGATAACCGGGGGGCTTCCAAGTTTCATTTACTGACCTGCCTTCCCAGACTGCTCCTCAACTCATCAGTGATGATGACCTTTTGTGATCACTGATCTTCTTTGAGGAAGATTTCCCAGTGAGGTTCTTCTCAAAAGGAAATCCCTGTCTCTCCAAGGGAGCAGGGCCTATATGCAGGATTGTGTCACCTGCAACCTTACCTCTTTGTCCTTTTTTGGGTGTAGATGAAACAAATTGAACCAACACTACAGGACATACCTTCAGCAGTCCCAAGGGACTTACCACTGATGCTGCTGTCATCAATCCCAGCAGTTTCTGAACCCTGTGAGCAGTCACCAGTTTCTCTGGCTGAAAGTGTCTTAACACCTTCTCCAACTTGTCTACCCTCTGAGGAGTGAGATGTGCATTCATTGTCACAGAATCAAAGTGGAGTCCAAGAAAGATTACCTGTTGACAAGGCTGAAGACTGCTATTCTTTCAATTCACTATAAAATGCAGGGATTGAACATTTGCCAGTACCTTCTCTGTGTTCAGTGTCACTTGTTCTCAAGAAGGGGTGAAGATTAACCAATCATCCAGATATGGCAGGATTTTGATACCCAGAAACTAAAGGGGGGCTAAGGCCGCCAATACCACCCGAGTAAAGACCCACGGTGCCAGGGACAGGACAAATGGTACAAGTGAATTGGCACATCTGCACTGCCCCCCTTCTGCTGGTAGAGCAGGAGTCGGACGCTTAGCCACTTCACGCACACTCTCACAGTTTGACCTGTGAGTGGATTCATTGTGATGGTCACGATGGCAAAAACTAAACATAAACCAGAGACTTAAACACAGCAACAAAGACAACGGCAAAGAAAGACAAGCATAAGGCAAAGTGCAGAGTGGCTATATACAGATTAGTGCTCATTAACAAGAATGTGATTCAGGTGCAGGTGGTCATGTGACTGTGATGCAGTGAGGTGCAGTGGCTGCTTTGAACTATAGTTCAGAGTCCCTTCTCTGCTTTACATGGCACTGTTGACCCATTGTTTACATGAAACCATGAATATCGAGACATTCAAAACAGTATTTTTTATATATAACTTGAAAAAACAGGTTCACACGTTAGTTTTATTTACAGCAATTAATGACTGTGGCTGTGTGGCACGACTAAACATTATAGGTTTTATGTGTCTGGTGCAATATTTTACTTTCCTGAACTGTACAACTGTGAACTAATGTGTGAAACCTAACTAATTAGCCAGCTAGCTAGCTACCATCCAACATTGCTTATGTAGCCGGTCCGTTCTGCCTAGCCCAGCTACACTGCATTGTGTTGTGGTGCACAATAGACACTGGACATCGGCGTATCTTGGTGATCTCAGGTTATTTGTCCTGCAGACATGCTCAACATCTATTCAGAGTTCAAAGAGAGCAAAATGTCATCATACAGGATTTATCCTCACAACACACCTCTTGCAGTCAAACTCAACGGTGACTCACCATTTAGATGAGACAAACTCAAAACGTGTTAATAAAATACAAAAGATATAAATATCAAATGTCATTACGTTGTATCCTATTACCTTCAATTATATTGTTAATGACAATTAGCTTTTTAACTTTGTACATATTAACATGAAATATAGATCATATAGATGTACATTTATCAACTGGCACATAACAAAAAATATATATACATTCCATGAAAGAAAGGAATACACAAGCGCCACAGCAATCATGAAAAATGTTCTGTACCACAATAACCTAATACAATGAACTTAACTAAAATAATACATTTACTGAACATGGTAATGGGAGTACAAAACACATGCACATACCTATTCAGAGTTCAAAGAGAGCAAAACGTCATCATACAGGATTTGTCCTCACAACACACCTAACATGAGAAAGTAACGTAAGTATGTACTTCGATAGGAAGATAGAATGGTGATAGCTAGCATACACACACGAGGAAAACATGCTAATTTGGTCGTCATAAATATACGTACTGGTATGTATCCAAGATTTCAGATTGTGTTCCAGGGGGCATTGTAGGGGGCACTGTAGAGAAAACCCCCCCACCACACTTGTGTACCAGATTTAGCCCAGCCCTAAGGCTGTGATTTCTGACCTGTTTTTGAGCAATTTTGTTTATTAAGAAAAATAAGAAGGATCGCAAGTAGGTTTGATCAGGCCCTGACACATGTTGGGGCTGCATGTTGGGGCTGCTCTGCCAGGGGAATATGTTTCCATTTTTTCAAAAACACTTTTTAGCACTGGTATTTTGTTACTTTAGCAACATACAATGATGTGCAAGGTGCATATCGTTGAAATATTCTAAGTGGCGCTATCGAGCCAGTTTGCCACATTCCATTCTAAAACCTGTATCAGATGTAAATGTTCTCCACTGTTGAGGGGTATGAAATGTTTCATCAGTATTCGAGCATGTATAGGCCTCAAAAATGTGATTAGTTTCACAACGAAATTTGTCATGCCGACACAGATATGCTCTTCAGTGAAGATTCAAAAGCTTCTGAATTTAGCATTACCAAGGTGTTTACATTACAAGGACCAAATATGATGTTTATCAGATGAAATCTCTAGGAGGAGTTTGTTAAAATATGTTGGCATGGAAATGGTTGTTGCCAGTAGGGGGTGCTATGACTACAATTATTGGCATGTAGATGCCTTCAGGCACACACTTTTATCAAATGTGTGAAGTTTGGAGCAGAGAGGACATTGTATGTTTGAGTTCTAACAACTTTATTTTTCATGGCAAAACATTACAATTTGTGAGACCGCCACGCCCACGCCGTGCAGTGAAAACTCAAAATCTTCACAATTTAGCATCAGCAATGCCGTTAGATGACACTGACCAAATATGATGCAGATCTGATGAAATCTCTACGAGGAGTTTGTTAAAGTGTGAGGCCTAGAAATGGCAACAAACAGAGGATGGAAGAGATAAATCAATGGAAGAGAAAAATCAAAATGGCTGACTTCCTGTTGAGTGTATGGCATGGGGTCAAGTGAGGATTTTGTACGTATTGGCATCTTACACATGTTACTGAATTTTGTACATGTAGGTGAAACATAGCATGAGGCGCACATTGGTGAAATTTTGTAGGTGGCGCTATCAAGCCATTTTGCCACACTCAATTCTAAAACTATATCAGATGTTCACCACTTTTGAGGTGTGTCCAATGTTGCATGAGTTCTTGAGCATGTTTAGGCCTCAAAAATGTGATTTGTTTCATAGCAAAAATTGTCAGGCCGCCACACACATGCACTTGGACCAAAACGCAAAAGTTTCACAGTTTAGCATTGGCAAGGTATTTAGATTAAACTGACCAAATATGATTTTAATTGGATTAAATCTCTAGGAGGAGTTCCTAAAAATACTTGCCTGGAAATGGTTGTTGCCAGCAAGTGGCGCTATGACTATAACTGAACATTGGCATGTACATGTCTTCAGGCCCAAACTATTATCAAACTTGTTAAGTTTGGAGCAGATTGGACATTGTATGTTTGACTTATAACAACTTCATTTTTCATGGAGTCATTTGGCCACACATAAGTTAAATGACCAAATAAATGTATCATTTTGCCATACTTTAATAAGACTCAGATACAACCATGTGAACATTGTCGCACTTGATGAGAGCAATGACTATGGTAGATTTCATGCACATCAGAGCAACTTCATCCCGACCCTTGACCTGCATTTGGGGGCGCTATGGAACTCCTCGACCATGCCCATGCCCATGTCCTACATAAGCATAAAATTTTCACCGGTTCTGACACAGGTGCCAAGTTTTGTGAGTTTTCGGGTATGTTTAGGCCTTCTAAAATGCTGTTCATTTATAAAAATAATAATAATAATAATAATAATAATAATAAACAACGGAGCAGATTCAATAGGATTTCACACCAGTGGTGCTCGGGCCCTAATTAAAGCTGCAAGCAGCGACAAATGGCCCTTGCACCCTGGTGCACTTTGGGGCTACTCTGCCAGGGCAATGCCATTCCATTTTTTTAGCACTTTTTTGCAATTATATGTTGTTAGTGGTGTATCATGATGTCAAACGTGTCATTTCCTGTTGCCAGTAGGTGGCGGTATGACTATTACTGAATCTTGCCCTGAATCAGTGCAGATTGTATGTTTGAGTTATAACAACTTCCCTTTTCATGGCAAAACATTGAAAGTTGTGAGATAATAATAATAATAATAATAATAATAATAATAATAATAATAATAATAATAATAACGGAGCAGATCAAATAGGGCTTCGCACCAGTAGTATATGCTGACTAGACCTTGGACAAGGACATATATTTAGAGAAGAGAATGCCATTTAGTGGTTATGATGGTGATTTTATGTCACTTTAATTTTAAAAGTATATGAAAGAAATCTCTTTCTATGTTAAATCCATTAGGCATACTCTCTCTCTCTCTCTCTCTCTCTCTCTCTCTCTCACACACACACACACACACACACACACACTTTCTGTTGTAGATACAGATATTTAATATGACAAGAAACATAATGCTTATTCCAGGTCTCCCCTTCATAATACCATTTTCAGATTTCACACACATTGTGTTGTGGATATAGATACTTAGAATAAATGATAGGTAATAAAATGCTTACTTCAGGTCTCCCCTTTACAACATAATTTCCCGATATCACTGCAATCATAATGTGATATAATTGCAAGCATTGGTACCTCAAATGAACAAATGAAGTGATAAACCATGACAAAAAGTGAGTGGTAATACTATAATGACTTTAAAATGTTTAAATATGATTTCAAAAGAAAAACTTGTGAATATAACTTTATTATTAGAAGAATTAGCCAAAGAGTGGTCCTCTGCTCCCATCTAGTGGTTATAATGGAAAGTTCAGTAAATTTACCATATGACTATAATCATTATTCACCTTTTAAACTGTTAGCTAACTATTGCCCAATCTACATAAAACTTTGTGTGCTTATTCAGAGTCATATATCACATGAGCTTAAATACTTTCCAGAAGATCTAAGCATTCCTTGATGAGTTATAGGCTTTTGGGTACATTTGCTCAAGCCCACATTTTAAGCCCTTTAAACACGTGTAAAAAGATATTATGTATTCTTTAACAAGCCTGTAGCCACCTAGGTCAGAGATGGAAAATACAATTTACAGTCAATACAGGCAATTTACTATGGAAATATATGGTTATTAAAGCTTTTTAACAGTTATAGGGCTAACCTATTGTCCAATCGCCATAAAGGTTTGCATGCTTCTTTAGAATTATATATTGCACGTGTTCACCAATAAGATTTAATGTTTTATTAAGGATTTATAAGCTTTTAAGTAGATTTTGCCACACCCATATTATAAATGACTCTGTTATGACTATCCAAAGGATAATTTATATATATATATATAATTATTGACAAAGACAGTACACACAGAATTGTATGGCAGTAGTTTTTGAGGTTGAGCAAAAAACCTAGGACTAGTTCGCAAAACTTTTGAAATAATCTCAAATATTTAATTAATGATTTGATTGACAGCAGTGGACCTAGAGGCACAATTCTTCAGAATGATGAGATCTAATGTAGGATTCAAAGAATATGTGTATGTCTGAAACAGTGAATAATATACAATCATTTACAGAGCCATTTTCAAGTTGTTGTTTTTTTTTTTTTTACTATTATAGTGCCACCAAGTGGCCAAACTCCTCCATTTGACAGAAGTATACCAAGGTTGGTGAAAATGTCTCATTCCCTTCAAGAGTTATAGTCATTTATGTAAAGTGGCCATGCCACTTCAAAACTTTTGATGTGTCTTTGCAAGGGTAAGCCAAAAGTTTAATCTTTTTTTTGATAACTATTGATTGAAGATGTCCAAAGTATTAGTTGCCATAGTTTTATTTCACTTGAACGAAAAACCTGTGTTGCAAAAGTAGGTTTTTAACATTATCTGAAATATTTACCAAATGGTTTGACAGACACCAATGCTTCTTAAGGCAAATATGCTTAGAATGAGAAGACCTATCATTTGATCTATATTAATTGTGTTTGTTCAAAACACTGCATTATATACAAGCGTTAACAATTGACAAAAATCATGATACGGGGGCCGAATTTTTGATAATTTGGTATTATAGAGCCACCATGTGGCAAACCTGTGCCAACTTTTCTGCATGCCAAATTGTAAGCATGCCAAATTTGGTGAAGATATCTCATTTCATTCAAGAGTTATAGCCATCTATAATATACTCAGGAAAAAAAGAAAAGAAACATCCCTTTTTTCAGGAGAATGTATTTTAAAGATAATTTTGTAAAATCAAAATAAACTTTACAGATCTTTATTGGAAAGGGTTTAAACAATGTTTTTCATGCTTGTTCAATGAACCATAAACAATCATTGCACATGTACCTGTGGAACAGTCCTTAAGACACTAACAATTTACAGGCGGTTGGTAAATAAGGTCACAGTTACAATAATTTAGGACACTAAAGAGACCTTTCTACTGACTGAAAAACACCAGAAGAAAGATGCCTAGAGTGCCTGCTCACCTGTGTGAACATGCCATATGTCATATGCCTGCTGCAGGGAGACCTGAATACTGCAGATGTGGCCAGAGCAATAAACTGCAATGTCTGTAATGTTAGATGCCTAAGGAAGTTCTACAGGGAGACAGGAAAGACAGCTGATCGTCTGTGCAGTGGAAAATTACATGTAACCATGTGTCCCCCCAGACATGATCAAGAACTTACAAATGCTTTGGTGGAAAAATGGGGGAACATCTCACAGCAAGAATTGACAAATCTGCTGCAGTCCATGAGGATGAGATGCACTGTAGTACTTAAAGCAGCTGGTGGCCACACCAGATACTGACTGTTACTTTTGATATTGAACCCCTCCTCATTATTCCATTTCTGTTCATCTAATGTCTGTGAAACTTGTTCAGATTATGTCTCATTTGTTAGCTGTTTTATGTTAATACGAATATTTACATGTTAAGAAATTTGCTGGAAATAAAAGCAGTTGTGAGAGGATGTCTCTTTTGAAATGTGCATGAAAAAAATGAAAAAAAAAATTATGAAAATATTTATGTTGTAATTGTAAAAGTTTATTCCAAATCCAGAAAGTGCTTGAACTTAGGGACTTTGAAGAACAGTTAAGAAGGTGTCTTGTGTCCAAGTAGGGCTGCACAATTAATCAAATATCGATCGTGATTATGATTTTGACTACCCACGATTAAATAAACATGATCTACTGCGATATTACCATTTAAAGTTCGTCCTCGGTTAATAGAAAACTCCGCTGCAAATCAAATCAAGCGCTTCCTTCACTTACAGCCAATCACCACAGAGCGTCACAGAGATGACATCATCTGTTATTGATTCCGCAAAATGACCTTTACTAACTCTAATTCACTTCAGTAAAACTCAGGGTTGCCAAATATCACTAGAAAAGACAACTCCAGTTTCCATGTTTTGATATACCCCCACCCCCACCCCCATTTGGTGTCATTGATCATCTGTGGGGCATCCTCAAACGGAAGGTGGAGGAGCACAAGGTCTCTAACATCCACCAGCTCTGTGATGTCGTCATGGAGGAGTGGAAGAGGACACCAGTGCAACCTGTGAAGCTCTGGTGAACTCCATGCCCAAGAGGGTTAAGGCAGTGCTGGAAAATAATGGTCCCCACACAGAATATTGACAGTTTGGGCCCAATTTGGACATTTTCACTTAGGGGTGTACTCACTTTTGTTGCCAGCGGTTTAGACATTAATGTCTGTGTGTTGAGTTATTTTGAGGGACAGTAAATTTACACTGTTACACACGCTGTACACTCACTACTTTACATTGTAGCAAAGTGTCATTTCTTCAGTGTTGTCACATGAAAAGATATCATCAAATATTTACACAAATGTGAGGGGTGTACTTACTTTTGTGAGATACTGTATTTGTTTACAAGGTGGAACAGGTTAACGGTTGTTTTTTTGCATATAGTCTGCAAAATTAACTGAAAATATTAAATTTAGTTTATCAGAAGGTAAATTCATTTGTCATTACTTACACTATGTTTCTAAATTCTGTCATAATTGACCTGCTCAAGTTTTCTCATGCCTACTTGTGTGTTATATTGTGGCATGAGAAAACTTAATAAATGTGCAATAAAAATATGTTGTCACTAAAATCAATTAATAATTGTGATAGATAATCGAGATCTGAATATTGATCAGAATAATTGGGATGATCATTTTGGCCATAAACGTGCAGCCCTATGTTAAAGAGCTAGAGCTGGCAGCAAAGGAAAGAGGTCAAATGTGTGTACATGTCACGATTTCCCCTCACACTATCGCTGTTGCATGCAGTGCACGCCAAAGTTCAAAGCACGTGAACGCATTCCCAGGTTTTTCAGTGACATTGACTTTGTTTACTTTTGACATGTGTGTATTGTTGTGTTTTTATGTCCTGTCTCTGCCCCTGTATTGTCATTGGTTGTTTCATTTATGTGTCATCATTGTTTTCAGGTGTTCTCTGTTGTCCCCTTGATTGCATTTGTTATTTAAACCCCTCCTCTGCCCGTGTTCGGCGCATGGCATTTGATCCTTCTTCTTTTGTTTAATGGTTTTGATCCTGTTCTCGTCCTCATTTCTTGATTCCTGTCTTAGCCTGGTTCATCCTGTCTGCTGTTTGACTGACCATTGCCTGTTTTTGACCACGTTATTGATTCACGCTTTGGATTTGTCTGCCTGCCTCTCTTCAATAAAGTTCTTATCTGCACTTGTATCCTTCTCAACCTTCATTTTGTGACAGAATACTTTGGCACAACATTAATGCAGCAGGAAGACTGAGGAGACATCATGCCAGAGAAACCAAGGAAACTGTCCCAAATTTGGATTCAATCCAGTTTCCCCAGTGGACAGTCCTAGAACTCCCAGATCTGTATGATGGGTTTTTTGGCTACCCTGAATATTTTCTTGTTGACTGCCAGTTCTACTTTACAAGCCTAGTGGACCCCAAGCCCAAAGAGTAGCAATGACTAATGTTCATGTGCTCCCGGTTCTTTGGCCCAGCCCACCAGTAGGCGCAGCTTCTATTTGCCACGGGATCCAATGGAATTGAGAATGTAACTCAGTTTGTGGGACTATTTGTGACCACGTTCAGGAGTCCAGGATCCAAGGTCGACCTGGAACATCTTTTTGGGTGGTCAGCCTGGCAGATAAACATGCCCTGCCATTCACCACCTATTATATGCAGGCAAGCAGGGCGGCCCCTACAGCAGAGCTACAGTCAGAGGTTAATGTGGTGACCTAGGCCCCCGAGCTCCAGCTTGAGACCCACGAGGTGGTCTCCCTGCAGAGCTTCAGCTGGAGGTCAACATGGTGTCCTCATCTCTAGCGCTCCAGCCTGAGATCCACGAGGTGGTCTCCCCTGCAGAGCTCCAGGCAGAGGTCAGCAGCTTAATAAAGTTGGCTATTGTTGGTACCTCAAATAGTGTAGGCAACAGTAGGGTCAAAAGTTTTCTCTTATAAAGCCCCACAGTTATGGAACAGCCTTCCAATTAGTGTTCAGGACTCAGACACATGTACATATCTTATGTAGCTTCTGAAGGGCAGTACTAAAGGAAAAAAAAATATGTTTATACAAAATAACAGTTTACACTGATCATGTAAATTTGTAAATTCAGTTATTATTGTGTGTTTTGGAGTATATGCAAACATATGAGTGGCTGTGGCTCAGTTGGTAGAGCAGGTTGTCCAATAATCGTAGGGGTGGCGGTTTGATTCCAGGCCCGGGTGACTCCACATACTGAAGTGTCCTTGGGCAAGACATTGAACCCCAAGTTGCTCCCAATCGCAAGTTAGCACCTTGCATGGCAGCTCTGCTACCATTGGTGTTTGTGTGTAAATGGTTGAACAAGACACAATGTAAAGTGCTTTGGATAAAAGCGCTATATAAGTGCAGACCATTTACCATGTTATGTGAAATAGATTATTTAGGGCAGGATTAAATAAAAATGTAATATTAATGATCTCGTTTATTATTTTTTTTAATGATTAACATTTTGCCGATTCTGCAAGGGGTATGTACATTTGAGCACAACTGTACTTATGTTATGCCACGGTGAACTCGCGGCTGCAGCGTGTAGTGCCGCCCAGGAACATGGCAGATGAGGACTTCCCAGCCATGCCGTGTTTGAGTTTGCCGGAGTTCTGATTATGAAAACCTGCACTACATCTAAAGTTATAAAAGGACCTCGCTAACGTCAGCCACTTGCGAAGTAACTGCTCAGCAGCCTCGTTTCTGTTCGTGTACCAAGCCTTAATCTCATATACGTTTACCTGGTTTGGAAATTCGATTATTCTGACCGTGATCTCATTCTGTCTGCCGTCCACCCCATGTAATCCTGATTGCCAGTCCACGTTTGTCTCCGCCTAAGAATCGTAACAACTTAAATGTACATAGTTTCATTCTCTCTCTGTCTAAAACTAATTAACATTCTGCTTACATAATCCTTTATAATCACTAACATACAGTGCTGTGAAAAAGTATTTGCCTGATTTCTTCTGTTTTTATGTATATCTCATACTAAATTGTTTCAGAAATGAAAACAAAATCTAAGATAAAACAAATGTAACCTGAGTAAACACAAAATGCAGTTTTTAAATTATAGTTATTTATTGAAGCAAAAAAGTTATACAATACCAACTGGGCCTGTGTATAAATGTATTTGCCTTCGTAGTGTTGTGCTATCGTCTTGGCTATTAAATGTCCGTGGAAGCGTGAAGAGAAACACACAACAAAGAGAATCCATTGCAGAAACTTTACTTACTTATTAATCACAAACTTACAACAATGGAGTCATGCTCTTGATCAGTGTTGATGGATTTGTTTGCGACCATCCGCACCGGAGCCTACAAGCATACCGCCTTAGAAAACAACGTCAACTAGTATGATGACATAGTCACATCTGATTGGCTAATACCAGACTCATTATTAAGACATATAAAATAACTAACTCAACAACTGTAATTAACACTACAATACCCCCTTTTTTTTTTTTGCAGGTCCCTTCTGGACCACTGAGGGTGAATAGTTAAAAAAAAATAATTCAGTCCATATAACGACTTGGGACTCGAACAAGCCGCCCCCTTTTTGTCTTTGTTTCCCCTTTTTCACAGGGATTGAGATCACAGTTAGAATCCATTGCAAGAAGGGTCTGAGGCTCTACCACAGAGTTAACAATGGTCGAATGGTTCACTGCTTCTGCGTCCATGACTACAGGCACTTGAGCTGTTATTGGAACTAGGGGCCTTCCACGTTGCAAGTGTATTTGTGTCACAGACGCTGCATCCAGGCAGGTATGTGGTCACTTAGATAGGGTTGTAAGTGATCATGATGCAGCACTTTCTCACTTCGTCTGTCCCTGACTCGGTAGAGCACTGGTCCAAGACATGCTCTGACGACAAACAATCCTCGCCACAGGGCTTAGAGTTTTGGACTGTAGCCCTTTCTTTTATTACTGACTCTCACTCGAACAAGATCAACTACTTTTTTTAGGTAGGACTTCTCTCTGGCTCGTAAGTCATAGACCTTCTTCTGGCGAGTCTGAACGGTGTGTAAATTCTGGTGTGCACTTGATGAGCTTGCTGAAGGTGAGCTTGCAGTTCCTGGACAAACTCAGGTGTACCTTTAGCTTCCATGCTAAACTCAGCTGTCCCTAGCCAGATGTAAATGGTAAATGGTAAATGTGCACTTATATAGCACTTTTATCCAAAGCGCTTTACACTGTGTCTCATTCACCCATTCACACACACACACACTCACACACCAATGGGAGCAGAGCTGCCATGCAAGGCGCTAACTTGCCATTGGGAGCAACTTGGAGTTCAGTGTCTTGCCCAAGGACACTTCGGCATGTGGAGTCACACGGGCCGGGAATCGAACCGCCAACCCTACGATTAGTGGACAACCCGCTCTACCACCTGAGTCACAGCAACCCCAGATGTCATGTGGCTGGAAAACTTCTTGCCCCAGCATCAGCTGATTTGGTGTGAAACCTGTTGCTGAATGCACAGTGCTCCTGTACGCTGCAGTGAGTAATGGAAGATGTTCATCCCAATTCCACTGACTTTGGTCCATGTAACACCATATCATTTGCAATAGTGTTCTATTGAACCGTTCCACTTGTCCGTTCGAAACTGGATGATAGGGCGTGGTCCGGGTCTTGGTGACTTGTAACAGGTGACAAACTTCCTTGAACAATTTTCAAAGTTCCGTCCTTGGTCAGTGTGAATCTCGAGGGGAACCCCAAAACGGGAGATGAAGTCAAACACCATCTTCTTTGCTGTCGTCTCAGCTCCTTGTTCAGGGAAAGGGAACGCCTCTACCCAGCGGGTAAACTGGTCGATTATGACAAGGATGTACCTGTTGCCTGACTTGGATTCCAGAAATGGTCCCAGGACATCAAGGTGGAGTCGGTCCATAGGTGCTCCAGCCTGGTAGTTTAGACTTCGCCCTGCTCATTGGACTGGTTTTCTTACAAGAAATACCTGTGGGCACTTTTTGACAAAAAGGCTTACATCATTTCCCATATTATACCAGTTCATAAGATGAAACTAACCGATGTGCCTCATCCAGTGATACAGGGTCACGGTTCATAACCTCATATGCCACTTTCTGGTTGCGCAACCCTTTGAGAAAAGCATCAGCGGCTATTTGCTCCCTGAGTTCAGTATCAACTCTCGGATAAGCTGAAATGACCAGCCTGTGAACCTCCTCAGCAAATTCAGAAACAGTTGCTTTAGACTGGCGTAGTTCACCCAGTCTCCTCTGTGCTGTGGTGGAAGGCTCTTTCTGGCCAAATCAGAAAGCCAGTTGTTCTTTCAACAGAAATTAATCTTCACCTTTGTGTTCGGGTAATGAGCACAGATACCTGACAGCAGCTTCCCGTAGACATTCATGGAGTTTATCCACTCTCTCCACTGTGCCTCATCTGTAAATGGCAGCACTTGCTCAAAAGGAATGATGAAGGAGTCCCAGTCATCTTTACCATCATATGTGTTAAGTTTAGCTTTAGGTCCATCTGGACCACGAGGGGCTGTGAGGTGATTGGTGGATGATGAAGTAGTTGAAATTGCATGTGCATTTGAACCTAAATTGAAAGAGCCATTATAATGGCTGGGTCCTTGCACACAGCTTCTGGGTCTCACATCCGGGCCAGGTGTGGAGGAAGTTGGCCTAGCAGGGCATCGTATGGGTCTATCAATGCCTGCGAGTTCAGCCGCAAAAAGCCGGCCAGCCTCTGAAGGCCCTGTAGCATCTGTCATGCCCTGTAACATCTGTCATGCGGGTTCTATCAGGGACAGCTGAAAGTGTGGTAGTGTCTCCATGTGGATGGGGACCACGTGTCACCGTGCTGGCAAGGGGTTGCCATGTGAGAGCAAACAAACTAGCCTCTATTGCTTCCAATTTTTGGAGTAGAGGTGAAATGGCATGTTGGAGCTGTTTGTTTTCCTGTGACAGCACAGCCTGTAGCCAGTGTGAAGGGTCTGGAGCGGCTGACGCTCCAAGTTCGCCTTCTTGCTCACTCATATCTAAGCTGTATTAAATCAAGCTTGAAATTTTTCTTGAACTTCCTTTTTATTTTAGTTTATATATTTAATTAATGTCCTTTTTTAAATTAATTTATTTATTTTTTTACTTCTAGTAGATTTAAGATACCGAAATACATTCGGTGAACTGTGAGTTTCAATATAGAAGCGCAGGGCTGTGTAGTAATGGCTGTGAAACGTGGCAGACTGCACACGCCGCCCCTCCGTTGGGAGAAGGGAGACCCCATGCTTCTTTCTTTGGCGTGGATTTACAGAAAGCGGCACATCTGTCTTTAATACTGCTTCACAACGCGTTTCAGTGATTATAAGATCAATTGAATCATAAAGTCATTACACGGAGGATATCCCAGTGACTCTCAACATTTAATCTGATGAATTTTTCACAAATTCATTTGCGTTTTCAATATTTTCCTGTGCAATATTTTTGTGTTAACTCACAAACGTGTTTGCATTCTTTTACACTGTATTTTTGTTCCAAGGTAAATATTTTTGTAAAAGGTGGCTCAGTAAGGGTTGGAGCATTATACAGTGCCCTCCACTAATAATGGCACCCTTGGTAAATATGCTGTGAAAAATAGTTTTTATTATTATTTTATTATTAATCTTTTGATCTTTTGTTAAATCCACAAAAATACTCTGCTCTCATGGATATCAAACAATTGTAAACACAACACAGGTTTATAAAAAAAAATATATTTTGTTAAATATAGGTGTGCAACAATTATTGGCACCCCTATGAATTCATATGAGGAAAAATACATTTTATATTCCTGTTAATATAATAAATAAATAAATAAATAAAATAAATGAATAAATAAATAAAATAATGATGATAATAATAATAATTGTACACCTGGGTGACTAGGAATAGGAAATTGTTCAACCATGATTTCCTGTTTCACAGGGGGATAAATATGAGGTAATACATAGGCCAAATTCCCTTAGTCATTCAGAACAATGGAAGGAATATAGCTGTGATGTTCGGCAAAAGGTTGTTGAGCTTCAAAAAATGGGAAGTGACTATAAGAAAATAAAAGCATTGAAAATGTCCATTTCCACCATCAGGGCAATAATTAAGAAGTTCCAGTCAACTGGAAATGTTATGAGTGAACCAGGAATTGGACGTGTGTCTATATTGTATCAACGCACTGTGAAGAATATGGTTCAAGTGGCCAAAAAAATTTAGAGTATCACAGCTGGAAAATTGCAGAAGTTACTTGCATCTTGGGGTTAGAACACCTCCAAAAATCCGAAGTCACCTACATCACCACAAGTTGTTTGGAAGAGTTTCAAGAAAAAATGCCTCTACTTTCATGCGAAAACAAACTCTTCAGTTTGCCAGGCACTCAGTGGCATAGACAGAGGGTTTTATTTGCTACTGACAGTTGCTGATGCTGGTTGACACATCATTTGACCTCTTGTTAAAAGAAGAGTTGTTGATTTTTGACGTTCGCCTGCAGCGCATGCAGTTTTCAAATCAAGGTCGAGCCGAGGATGAGAGAATATGGTTGCAAAATACAGAAGAATAAAAAATACATAATATTTTAAGTACGTTTTTAAAGTTTTAACATCAGGTTTGTTTGCTGAATAACTTCTATGAGGCACTGTGTGAGTTAATAAGGCTCCAATAGGTTACCTATAATGTTAGGATGGTCACAATAAATGAGGCGATACAAGCGTGGTTCCGTTTAGTTCCTTCTATTAAACAACATCAGTGCTCCCACAACTTCATCTCTGTATCTCAGCCGATTCACCACCCTATTAGCTACGCATATCACTAACAGTATATACGGTAGTCTCTGTATTACCTGTGCTACCATCACACTACCAGTGAATCAGATTAGAGAGATCATTTTGCAATTTAGCATAACAATTCTTACACTTGCATCTGTGCTAGTAATACATGCATATGCCGTGCAGTGTGTAAGTTACAGCATACAAATTTTTAGCTAATGTAGGGAAGTTACAGCAGGCTACAGCTGTCAGTGTTCAGCAAGTTAACATTAAGCAACTTGAAATCAATCAGCTAGCTCAGTTACTTCCGTTCAGAGTAGGTCTAGCAATGATCAAACTGGTAACTTAGACTGGTAGTGGATTTTAATTTGAAACTAGTAAAGCAAAAGTTACATTACAAGCATGCAAATCTAGTGGCTGCATCCATTCAAAATAATAGAGGAGAACTGGTCCTCTTGTCCTTTAATTAGGGTCAGTTTCATCATTAGTGACCAGCAAATATATAAACTGGGACTCACATAACTCATAAATGAAGCATTGATACATTCATTTACAGCCATTTAGAACATTTTCAGATTCATTTTACAATCATGTCTTTCATTCATTTACAAAGTGTTAAACAATTCACCTCCGCTGTCTCAGCCCACAGAGCAAGTTTATCACTGAGAATTTGGAGCTGGGTGTAAGTGTGGGTCTTGGGTCAGGGTCCAAGGGAGTATTTGATGAGGGAGACGATAAAGAGCTCTGCACGTGTTCAACATCCGAAATTTTAATACTGTTCTTTTCGTGTGTCACACTTAGGTCTTGCAGATGCATCACAAAGGTCAGAGTCTGTTGCTCCAGGCATGTGAAATCCTTGAAGACTTTTTGAAACTGGCAATAAATAAATAAATAATAATAATAAAAAGAAAGAAAGAAAGAAAGAAAGAAAGAAAATAAAGAGCAATTATTTTGGCCTTACTGTTATAGTCCTGGCAAAGTATGAATCAACCAACTGGTTTTTAAAGTTTCATATAATTTTTTTTTTTTACATATTTAACATGCAACATTTAAACAATGCAACAATATACTGAAATCCACTTTAAGCAAAGCAAAATATAATTGGGATTAGGGTTTCAGTAATCTGGACCTGTCAAATGCTTACCTGCAGATCATATAATTGCTGTTATAATTGTTTACCATTTGGCTCAGCATCTGTTCCTGCCCTGTTACCATATACTATGGCTCAAGTAAATGGTAAAAGGCGCACTTTTATAGTGCTTTTATCCAAAGCGCTTTACACTGCGTCTCATTCACCCATTCACACACACACACACACACACACACACCAATGGTAGCAGAGCTGCCATGCAAGGCACTAACTAGCCATCGGGAGCAACTTGTGGTTCAGTGTCTTGCCCAAGGGCACTTTGGTATGTGAAGTCATGTGGGCCGGGAATCAAACCGCTAACCCTACAATTAGTGGACAACCCGCTCTACCATCTGAGCCATAGCCGTCCCACAAGGGCTACAAGGGCTTCCTGGCACACATGGTTATTCTTAATACTGTCCTTAATGAATTAGATGTTTAGTCTGAGAGTACAGCATGAAAGTGTGCATTTTCAACCAGACACTGGCATGGTTGAACACTCCATTTATGCTGATAGGCTACACACATCTGCAGAGAAGCCTAGAGCACTTGTTGAGTCACCAATACAGACCGATGTGAGTTATGCACCCACCATTCATAGCAAGCTTAACCATTTTTGAAGTTTCATTCCAAACCTTGTATCAGTTCTCATACACATATTGCTTGCAGTACAAGGGCTGTACAAGGGTACACAGGTCATGGACCTGGAATACAACCTACAAAGAGTCAAATAATTGTTGGTGTCAGAGAGAGTACTGATCCATTACACCCATAACTTACCCATTGGGTCAATGCCTGTGATGCTTCACTGCATGTTCTGCATGCCATTATCTCACACATCTTAGTTAATGATGAAAAATGCCCATCATAAATATGAACATAACTATACTCAAATTGTGAGTAAGGCACTGGGTATAGCTTTTGAAGCAAATTCCACCATTATCAGTTTTGGAGGTAGATGATTCTAATTACTGTCCATCAGCCTTTGACTATTATCTTAAGCACCACAAAAGTGATCCACCGACAGTTGCAGCTAGGATGGAACAGTGTGGAATTTTATTTGCTGCTCAAGAGTATAGGAAACCAGTTTTGTATGCAAATGCTGATAGACCATCAGACCATTTAGACGGACACCCAAAAAGGTCACAGACACAGTGAATATGTTCTATGTCAACCAGGTAGCCATCCTGATAGTATGGAATGACCCACTTCTTAACTCCATAATGTCTATGGTCATGGACGTGGTTTCTACAGGGGTCTTCAAATTGGCAAGGATATCAGATGAAGCGCTGTCACCCTTCGTGGCTTGCTGCAATAAATTCAGTGGAGGCTGTCGTATTGTGGTGCCTCTTAAGCTCTGCTCCTGTGTATTTGTAAAACTGCATGTGTGCCACACAGAAGTGGCACAGATGAATAGCTCAGTAAGAACCTCCAACTACTTAGTTGTATTCTGTCACAGTTGAAGCCAAATGAGCAAATGCATACAGTAATATCTGATAGCTGGGCATTGTTGGCCAGATCAAACTGCCAGTGGATACAAATCACCCCATGTCTACCACACCCATGGATATGGCCAACTAGACCATAGAAAAAAATACACATCAATTTAACATTAATAGACGCTCACATCAAGTGACAAGAAGTATACTGCATGGTCAAAACAATTACCAGAAGAAAACATCAGTCTTGAGGGGTCTCTTCAGTTGCCATGGGGTTCACCAAATCCTTGTTGGTGACAATGGTCCTTAGTTTTGCTCTGAGGAGTTTGCGATGCTCAAGTTGAATGTTTTGAAGCATATCGGTTCTGCACCTTCCCATCCCAACTAACAGGATGGCAGCACACTTTGTGCAGATGTTAATAAATCTTAAAAGCAGTCAAAGTATATTGGAACAGCAAGGCCAAATATTTGTTTTTGCTATACACTGAAGACATTTGGATTTGAGATCAAAAGATGAATATGATATGATAGATCAGAATGTCAGCTTTGATTTCCTGAAATTTACATGTGTTAAACAACGTAGAACATGGCATGTTTGGTGGCAGACCACCCAATTTTTATGTGATTATAGGTATAGGAGCAGATAGTCTTAAAGTAAATTAAAGTAAATAACATATTAGATTTGGTTGCATATCCCTTGCTTAAACTGTTGACCCACTGGCCCATTCTTCTTTTGTGATTCTTTTTCAGGCTTGTACCGAAGCTTATTTCAGTTGTTGTTTGTCTTCTGCCTTCAGTCTCCTCTTCAAGAGGGGACCTTCATGCTTAACTGGGTTAAGGTCTAGTGATTGACTTGGTCAGTCTAAAACCTTCCACTTTTTCCCCTGATGAAATCCTCTGATGTGTTGGGATTGTGTTTTGGGTCATTGTCTTGCTGCATTATGAACTTCCTTGCATTTAGATTTATTGTATTATACATTTATGTAGATTTATACAGTAAATTAGCCAACAGAATATTTCTGTAGACTTCTGAATTGATAGCATCATTAGTTACATCATCAATAAAGATTATTGAGCCCATTACAGAAGCAGCCATGCAAGCTCAAGCCATGAGACTAAATCCACCGTGCTTGATAGGTGTGCTTGAATGCTTTGGATCATGAGCCAATCCTATCTTTCTCTACATTTTGACCTTCCCAGCTCTTTGGTAACTCTAGGTTGGATTTTTGTAATGCCTTATAGTCTGGCTCTTCCAGTAGGTGAATAGACAAGCTGCAGTTAGTCCAGAATGCAGTTGCAAGTGTCCTTACTAGAACCAAAAGATATGACTACATCACCCCTGTCTTATCCACATTGCATGGGCTCCCAGTAAAATTTCACACTGATTATAAAATACTAATATTGACCTATAAAGCACTAAATGGGCCAATCTGGTCTTCCAATACTTACTGCTGATGAGTGGTTTGCATCTTGTGGTATGGTGTCTATACTTGTGCTCTTGAAGTATTCTTCAAATGGTTGATTGTGATATCCTCACCTCTGCCCTGTGGAGGTTGTTGTTGAAACTCAGTGTTTGTTTCATCAACTGCTGTTGTTTACCTTGGCTGATCTGTTCCATGTCCACTGTTGTTGTTGTTGTTAGTACAGGAGTGTACAACAATTCTTGTACAATGGCCCTGATCAATTTTTAGGCTTCAAAATGGTTTGCTTTTCTCCTATAGGAAGCTCTCTGGGCTTTGTGCTGGATTATCCTTTTTAACAACAAATGCAGGTGAAAACCAGGGCTCAAACCAAGAGAAGGCATTTAGAGCTACTAATTGTTTAAAGACTCACGGCACACCTGGGCAACAAGGAACATCAGTCAGTCTCATGTTCCAATATTTTCTATCACTTCAAACAGAGTCTGCCATGTTTTCAGTTGTTTAACTCATCTACAGTTGCAATCAAAATTATTCATAGCATGTTGCAGTTCCTATTTTTACAGGAAAATCATTGGTCACTCAAAATAGGTCATTAGTATTTGAACAGACTTTAAAATGTATGGAGTTGTGAATGAATATTTCATGGAGATTAATATTTACTGAATGACTGGTGGGGCTCACCTGCTCCTATGGATGAGCAGCCACTGCACACAGGCCCAAAACTGTCCCACAAGTTCTAGACACCCCAAAAGAAACTCGAAAATATTCTGTCATCCTCTAATGTTCTTATAAAATTCTGGAAAGTACTGTTGCGTCCCAGCTCCAATCATTCCTTGCTCAAAATAATCTTTGACCCTTTTCAATCGGGCTTTTGTCCTCTTCATAGTACTTAAAACTGCCCTCACAAGGTTTGTCAATGACCTATTACTCTCTAGCGACTCCAGTTCTCGTTCTATTCTTCTATTATTTAATCTTAGTTCCCCCTTTGATGCTGTCCGTCATGACATATTTCTCTCCTGCTTCTCAGATATTGGTGTCACAGGTGCTGCTTTTACCTGGCTTACTTCTAATCTCACAGATAGACAGTTTTACATTTCTATGTAGTATTAAGTCGCCTACTGTATCTTTGAAATTAGATGTCCCTCAGGGATCGGTTCTTGGACCGCTACTATTCATTATATATATACACACTGCCTTTTTAGTCAACTTATTCGCCGCCATGGTTTCAGTTTCCACCGTTATGCTGACGACATTCAAATCTATACAGCTTGTAAATCCACTCTCAAAACCGGTTCTGAGATCAAACTGAGACAAAACTGAGATCAATATTATTAGAACACCAACACTTACTAAAAATATCCTTTATGACTTTACTTGTGACATTGATAGCATGCTCTTTAAACCATCTAGTACCTATTATTTATTGTTATTTACTTTAATGTGTTGGGGTGCTGAAGAGACAGCTCCGCTTCAGCACCCCCAACGTTTTGGACAGCCGGCGAGCACGTGGTGATGGGGCAGAGCCGCCAACATACACACGGTTGGCGGACGATAAGCAGTGCATCGGCTCTCCACCATACAGCAGACGAAGGGAGAGTATAAAAGGGCGATCCTCGGCTAGCAAGGGGAGAGAGGATCTCCCGATGCAGTGACTAACGTGTGTTATGTTTTTTGCATAGTAGCTCGAACGTGACCGAAGGCTCAGCCCCTTGGCTTTATCCACGACAAAGCTGAAGGACCGAACCCGACTCCAGGCACTCGGAAAACCTTACCACCCACGGACGACCCTGGCACATGAGCACTTTCCCCCTAGGGACCACTCCTGCATGCACACACTTTCACAAGCAGTAAATAAATTCTCTTCATTTACCAATTAAACGGCCTCGTGTCTGTTTGTGCTCCGCCCACTCTTGGCTAAACTCGCTACAGTATATTTAACATTTACCTTATACATCTTTACACTGAAACTTAAAACTATTACAGTGCCCTCCACTAATATTTGCACCCTTGGCAAATATAAGCAAAGAAGGTTGTTTAAAAAAAAAAAAAAAAAGACTCTACTCTCATAGATATCAAACAAAACACAACACAGGTTTATAAAAAATAAAAAATAAACTTTTAAAAATATTTGTGTGCAACAATTATTGGCATCCCTATTAACATAATGTATTTAAAAATATATATTTAAGTATATTCCCATTGATATTTTACATTTTTTAGTACACCTGGGTGACTAGGAACAGGAAATTGTTCAGACAGGTGTATAAATATGAGGTAATACATAGGACAAATTCCCTTAGTCATTCATAACAATGGGTAAGACCAAGGAATATAGTTGTGATGTGAAGAAAAAGGTTGTTGAGCTTCACACAATGGGAAGTCTCTATAAGAAAATAAAAGCATTGAAAGTGCCCATTTCCACCATCAGGGCAATAATTAAGAAGTTCCAGGCAATTGGAAAGGTTATGAATCAACCTGGAAAATGTGTGCCTATATTATCTCAATGCACTGTGAAAGGGATGGTTGAGTGACCAAAAAATATCCAAGTATCACAGCTGGAGAATTACAGAAGTTACTTGTATCGTGAGGCCAGAAAATCTCCAAAACTACAATCTGAAGTCACCTACATCACCACAAGTTGTTTGGAAAGGTTTTTATTATTTTAAATTTTTTTAAAGCTTCTATTCTTATACAAAAACAAACTCAAGCATCTTTAGTTTGCACTACTGGAACTTCAAATGGGATTGTGTTCTATGGTCAGATGAAAGCAAAACAGAGCTTTTTGGCAATAAACACCAGAGGTTGTTTTGGTGCACACAGAGAGGCAGCCACATGGAAAAGTACCTCATGCCCACGGTTAAATATGGAGGTGGATCTTTAATGTTTTGGAACTGTTTTTCTGCCAAAGGACCTGGACATTTTGTATGTCAGACATTTTTTGATACATGGCATCATAGAATCTATCAAATATCAACAGATATTAAATGAAAAACTGACTGCCACTGCCAGAAAGCTTAAATGGGCCATGGTTGGATCTTCCAGTAGGATAATCATCCAAAACATATGTCAAAATCAACACAAAAATGGTTTACTGACCACAAAAATCAAGGTACTGCCATGGCCATCCCAATCCCCTGACTTAAACCCATAGAAAACCTGTGAGGTGAACTGAAGAGGAGAGTCCACCAGCATGGACCTCAAAATTTAAAGGATCTGGAGAGATTCTTTATAGAGGAATGGTTTCAGATACCTTACAATGTATTCAATTTATCCAGGCAATATAGGAGAAGACTCAGAGCTTTTATCTTGGCAAAGGGAGGTAGCACAATGTATTGACTAAAAGGGTGTCAGTAATTGTTGCACACTTATATTTAACAATTTTTTTTATAAACCCGTGCTGTGCTTGAAATTGTTTGATATCCGTGAGAGAATAGTATTTTTGAGATTTTTTTTTTTAAGATCAAAAGGTTAAAATATAAAGAAATATTTTCAGTCTTCTTTGCTCATATTTATATTACATAAAAGAATATTACACTTTTTACATTTGGTGCACCATAAATTGTGAGTTGCAAATTTACTGTAACTGTTTTCTTTGTCAGCAAAAGAAAGTTTATACCGAATATTATGTATACAATTAACAAATGTTAAGAGTCTTTTATTGATGTAACTGTGCTTGTAAGCTAGGTGGCACCATATTTTTATTTTCTTTATTACAGTCAATTAAGTAAAAGAAGTGACAATAATGGAAGTTTGGGGTAGAACTGCATTATTGTTTAGTACACAGTTAATTTATGAATAAGTTTAGCGTACTGACATAAATATAACAATTCCTCTACATGTACCTAATTTTAATTATTTGCAAACACGGTTGAGCCATTTAATCAAGCTTTCCTGAACATCTGAATGTAAATATTAGATTTATATGATTAAGACTGCAAATAATCTAGCAATTTTTATGTAAAATGATTTATAAATCCGTTGCACCTCTTTTGACATATTAGTCAACATGTCAGTCTTATACTCATATTTTCTACATTTTTAAAACATATATTTACATTTCATGTAGGAGGGTGTAGTCTGTTTGTGCAGTTTTATTTTCATGTCATTCATGAAAAAGTTGATCCTTAGAGACCTAAAGTCAATATTTATCATTTATAATCGAAACTAATATGGCATATACCTTAAACTGGTAAACATCAGATTTAGGTGGTAGTGTACCTGGTGGGTGTTACACTGCAGAAGGTCTTTGGTCCAAGTAGACTCCAGCTTTAGGCCCATAGTCTGAGCCAGATCCTGCTGCCTATTTTCCAGTTCCTGTTGAAAAGGTATCAGATGGATAATCGTTTGTTTGAGTGTGCAATAAAGAAAGGGAGTGTATAAGAGCGCATGTAGATGAGGGCATGGATGTATTTTTCACCTCAAGATGATGTGTACATGTGCTCAGGTGCACCTGACACTCATGAATCCTACTCTGAAACAGACCCAGTTTTGTGTACAAGCCCTGAAACACAAATATATTAATAAAGAAATGTAACAAACTCCCTGAGCAGCATCACTTTATCAGGTGTTGATTCATTGATGAGTAATTAATTAAGTCATTAATTTATTAATCCCACATTCATTTATAATCCAACCTCAGTGTCAGTGAGGACAGTGTGAAGATCCTCATAGCCCTGGCACTTTTCTGGCTGCAGGGTCACTTTGTTGTGCAGATCCTCTAGCAGCTCCCAGTACCCCTGCAACTCCTGCTGAACATTAGCTATGCATACCCCATACTGATCCTGGGTCTGAAGGAGAGAGCGCAGGGCACTCACCCTGAGAATGGGAAGGAGGATAAGAGAGTGTAATAAGGTTTGTTCTTTTATGTATGCTCATACATTGCTATTTCCAGCTAGCTAAAGAATTAAAGGAAGCTATACAATTTCTATTTTCATCCTAAGCCTATTCTACTTCTACAGGCTAATAGGCTAAATAGGAAAATAATAATAATAATAATAATAATAATAATAATAATAATAATAATAATAATAATAATAATAATAATGCAAAAGCATTTTGGTGGCATAAGCTTCACCTCTCTTGCAGGTAGGTGCAAATGTGTTTCACCCTGTCTTCTACTGTAGTTTTGATCACTTTGTCCTCCTTATCGTTGGGCGGCAGCAGGTGCTCCTTGATAAGGAATCTATTGTTTACTGTTACTATTATTAATTGATACACTGCCTGTAGAAAAGAGAGGCATACAAATAAATTTAAAAAGTGGTTATTAGAGCACACCTGAAAAAAGTACTTTGTAATGTCATACAGGTGAGTTTCAGGCTCAAATCAGATGTGGCAAGTGAAGGTGGTGATTGGGTGAATAAGTTATCTATTTGGGTGCCGTATTTGAGTGCCTAGTCATGTTAACCTGTAAATACATGGATGTGAAACTGTCAAAACCTTTTATCACCAACAACAACACAATAGAATTTTAGATAATATATACACTGTATGTTTGCTATATTTTAATATTTAGTTTGTTACTTAAGGAATAATGATTGTGCTACAAATGTTTTACAGAATGTGTCCATTATTACTTATAGACAGATACACTATATGACCAAAAGTTTGTGGAAACCTGACAATCACACCCATATGTGGGTTTTCACCAAAATGACGCCACAGAATTGGAAGCACACAATTGTGTACAGTAGAATGCATGTGTATGCTGTAGCATTACAATTTTCCTTCACTGGAACTAAGGGGCTTCTGTATTCTGTAGCAAATCATCCAAAAAAAAAAGGCAACATGTAAATGCAGATAGTGTACATACGATGTACAGAACCACTTGTATTATAAAGATTTTGGATAGGGAAAGAGGGGTTATTGAGGGGATGATGTCCATTAGAAATACATGTTACATTTTAGAAATACATGTGAAACACAAAGTCTGGAAAAATAGAAAAAACATTTTCCAATGACAAGATCTTTGGGCTTGTTTCTGGTATTTTGTGTGGTTTTTGAGATGTAGTTAATCTGGAAATTTTTGCTGAAACTCTGTTTCAACTGTCAACCTGGTTAAGGGTATTATATTGAACACAGTTGAACAATGGTACATATAAAACTGCTCAAAACAAGCTGCTAGGCTGCATTTTGTTGAATCTCAACTGCCTATTACATGGTTAATCTAAGAAAATCACTGGAGGGTAGCCTATGTCTTAAGTCAAGTGTGTTAGTTTCTCTGCCTAATTTTGTTTAAGGCTATGTCATGATTAATCTCATCCTTCCTCAAAAAAAATTATGGGTTTTTGCTCCTCCCCGAAAAACAATTTTAGCATATTACACCTTTTCGTTTCAGGAAATAGAACACTTTGGTATTCAACGGACCTCCAGCTTGTTGAGGTGGCCTTGTATCTGGGAAACCCTTGGATCTGACAGTGGTTCCTGGAGAAGAGAGACTAACAAGCCATCCAGTAGAGCCCTCACCATAGATAGCAGATGATCTGCATCTTGCTTACTGATGAGACTGTAAAAAAAGAACATAAAAATAATAATTATGGACCAAAAGGATGTTTGGGGAGTGAAGGTGAAGACCATACCTTCAAACACCAGTGGTATGAGGGGGGCTGTGGATCAATAATAGGGGAGGGTAAAACTGGCCCACCTCTGAAGAGACAGGTATAGGAGGACTTGGGAGAGAGTGGGTGGAGAATCTGTCCTCTCTTTTGAGATTTGTAGTGACACTGAGTTACAGGAAATTGAATGGACAGATTCAGAATAAATAGGAGGTTAGCTAAGTGCAAGGTTATTTTATTTTCATTTTCACACGCTCCATTAAATTATGGTACAAGAACTAATTCTAGAATTATGAGAAGGGAGTTGGAGTTGTTAATGGCTCCTGCATTATCTTAAAAGCAGAGCCTAAAGTTAAAGATTAGATACACATGTACATTGGGTAGATCTTGAATTTGTATGGCTGAAGCTGTAGTTTGCTTGGGAAGACTAGGGAAGGTTATGGTAATGTGATTGGCCTCATCCTCCATGTCCCAACTTTTTGCATATCAGCTCAGAATCTTGTAGTTAATATGCCATTCATGTTTCATGTGAATCCATTCAAGAAATCATGAGTGAAGGCTGTAAAATTCTAGTAAAAACAGTCAATTCTACCACCTCGGTAATGTAAGTAAAGTAAGTAAAATTTATTTATAAAGCACATTTCACACAGCAACGCTGACCAAAGTGCTGAACAGAGTACAGAAAATAAAATAGAAATTGAATTAAAACAAAGTAAAACAGACAAAAGACAGTAGAAAAATCAATAAAAAATTAGTTTAAACAATAAAAATGATATCAAAAAGCCTCGTAGAAGAGATATGTTTTAATCCTATTTTTAAAGATAGCGATGGAAGGTACAAGGCGGATGTCCAGTGGCAGTTGATTCCATAGACGGGGGGCGACTACAGCGAAAGCTCTATCCCCCTATGTTTTTAACTGAGAACGAGGGACATGCAAAAGAAACCTATCTGAAGATCTTAGACATCGGTTTGATGAATGTGGCTTAAGAAGATCCACAAGATATGAAGGAGTTTGATTATTAAGAGTTTTAAAAACAAACATCAAAACCTTAAAATGAATCCTAAAACAGACTGGGAGCCAGTGAAGCGATGCTAAAATTGGGGTGACACAATCAAACCTCTTCGCCCTGGTCAACAGCCTTGCAGCTGCATTCTGAACCATCTGAAGACGAGCCAGAGATGATTGCGGAAGACCCAAGTATAATGAGTTACAATAATCTAAGCGAGAAGTGATAAAAGCATGAATAACCTTCTCCAAATCTTGAAAAGACAAAAATGTTTTGAGTTTTGATATAGTCCGAAGTTGATTAAAAACTAGTCTTAACCACCGAACTTATCTGCTTGGTTAAGCATAATTCTGAGTCCAGAACAAAGCCAAGATTCCAAACATGGGAAGAAATTGAAGGAAAGTGTTTATTGAGCTCGTTCATGAGACCATCTCTCAATCTCAGGGGGGCAAAAACAATTATTTCAGTTTTGTCTTCATTAAGTCCGAGGAAATTATTTGCCAACCATTTTTTAATGTCACCCAAACTGTCCAACAATGGCTGAATGGAGTCACCAGCTTTCAAAGGAATGTACAACTGGGTATCATCAGCATATAAATGAAAAGAGACATTGTGAGCCCTAATAATGTTCCCCAGTGGCTGCATATATAAATTAAAAAAGAAGTGGGCCCAGTATGGAGCCTTGAGGAACACCACTAATAACAGGACTAGAAGAAGAGCAGAAATGACCCAATGCTAGAACTGATTGATGTGTGGGAGCCATACTGTTTATAAAATGTCAACATGTTTTTGATAATTGTTGAGATTCCCATTCTGCTGACTAGGTTGATACCAATTTTGTGAAGACTGGCTAAGAATCTAGGACTAGTTTTCAAAAGTAAGTTTTGTATTTTATGCAAATTAGTAACAAATAAAGCAGGCAGAGATAAATGGTTCTTTCAGTTTGGGAACCCAACCCAAGGAATCAGACTTTGCTTTGTGACATGAAGCATTATCATGTTGGAAGCAGCCATTAGAAGATGGGTAAATTCTGGCCATGAAGGGATGCATATGGTCAGCAACAATACTTAAATATGCTGTGGCATTCAAGCGATGATTGATTGGTAGTCTAGACGTTTTGGTGAGCCTGTGCCAACTGCAGCCTCTGCTTTCTGTTCTTCTACTGTTGTAGCCCATCCGCCTCAAGGTTCAAATGTTGTGCATTCAGAGATGCTTTTCTGCTAACCACGATTGTTCAGAGTGGTTATCAGAGTTACCGTTGCCTTTCTGTCAGCTCGAACCAGGCTGGCCATTCTCTGTTGACCTCTCTCATCAGCAAGGTGCTGCAAATAATTTTATGGGAAGTCACAAAGAAACAGGGTAACATCTAATGGTAACATCTAAGGACCTACAGGCCACTGTTGAATTGAGTAATGTCAATATTCATGAGTCCACCATCAGTCAAACATTGAATAAGAACACAGAATGGTGTGCATGGCAGGATAGTCAATACTCATCAAAAGAACACTGCTGCCCATTTGAAGTTTGCTCAAGCAAACGTCTGGATAAGTCAGAAGCCTATGTTCTCTGGACAGATGAATCCAAAATAGACATTTTTGGTTTTAAAAGAAAAGCATCTGATTAAACCCAAGCACTGCATTCCAACATAAGAAACTCATCCTAACCATGAAGCGTGGGGTGACAGTATAATGCATTGTGACTGCAGCATCAGGTCCAGCATGGCCTGCCATTATTTATGGACCTATGACTTCTGGATTGTACCAGTAAATTCAAAAAATGATCAAACCTGAAAAAGATTTTAACAATTTGGAATTGCCAAGTCAAAATCCAGAGCTTAATCCAATAGAAAAGTTGTGGAAAAACCTAAAAAGAACAGTTCATGCAAGGAAACCAACATCACTGAGTTGAAGCAGTTTTGTAAGGAGGAATGGGTCAAAGTTCCTCCAAGCTGTTGTGCAGGAAAGATCACCAGTTACCGAAAATGTTTGGTTAAAGGTATTGCTTCTGAAGGGGGTCACACCAATTACTGAAAGCAAAGGTTCTAATACTTTTTCCTGACAAATATATTTTATGTTAAACAACAAAGGAGGGCCTGCTAAACTCACGTGATTGCCTTCCCCTTGACTGAAAAATGTGACTTCAATTTGAAACAGATTTTAAAATCATAGAACTTTACTTCTGATTTGAGAGATCAACTTCAGGTCAGATTTCAGTAAGTTTCAGTAGTATAAAATGTGACATGATCAAAATGTGATAATGTGAAGGGCTTTCCCTGGTTACCACACAAAGAGGAGTGGCTTAATTAGAGTAGCAATAATAAAAACAAATCAGGTGTTCTTGTACTGTATTTTCCTTACCACGCCTGATGAGTTTGGCCAGTCCTTTTCTCAACAATCTCACTCGTCTCCGAGACCTCCTTCTGTAAAAATAAGGTTAGGCTACTGATAATGTCACAAATAATTGTTTGTACCATTGTACGGACTTGCTTGAAAAAATAAAAGTAGTTTAACATGAAAAAAAAGTAGTACTATAACATCATTTTGAGACAATATTTATGTATGCACTGTATGTACACATTAACTTACATGCTTATATTGCTTTCTGTATTGGTAAAGGAACTTTGTTAAAAAAACACAGAAGATAATGCCTGTCCACAGCATCCCAGCCAGCAGTAGCCAGCCTCCAACCTCAACAAGGTGCATCTCTTCCTGAATCACAAACCACAATGCTGCTGCTGGAGCCAGATATCGAATCCAACTTGGACAGTGCCCCCATTGCAGGCTGCTGGGAAATAATTTTGATGTTAAAGAAAGATTAACTGTTCTACTGAGGGACAGTGTGGTGGTGCAAAGAGTAGCCATCTCCCAGCTTCAGGGTCTCTGGATCAATCCTACATTTCCAGAATCATCTTCTTTGTGTTTCTGTGGGTTTCCTCCTACCTCCAAAAACCTGCTATAAATAAATTGTCAACTCTAAATTGCCCCTAGATTTAATGAATGTTTGAACTGTGTTTGTATGTGTAATACTCTGATGAACTGGCATCTCATCCAAGGTGTATTCCCGCCTCATGCCCAGTATTTCCTAGATGGGCTCCAATGTAATCAGGATAAAGCAGCTAATGAAGATGAAAGTACTGTGCTACTTTAAACTGTGAACATGACAGATGTTACACATTCAGTAGTCATAAATGTCAAAGTCTATCACAGACTCACGGGAGTGATAGTAGTGCTCACTATTACGTACAATCAATTCCATAAACACACACACACACGTTTCACTGCTTTACATACTTACATCTTCCAGTACCTTTTCTGCTCATTAACCATACCAGCCTCCATCTCACCATCATCTTCCCCTCTCTGCTTTACTTCTCTTTCCCCCTTTCTGTACCCATTCAGGTCCCTCACATCCACCGTCTTCAACTGAAGCATCGGTATAAACACTTTGATAGGCACACTGTATGACTGTGCAGCTTTCCTCAATCAGTTTAAGCAGAGGTAAAAGACTTGTTTGTCCTGTAACACCAGCTTAGCAGCTGTGTCTTCTGGTTGGTTTTGTTTTGAAGCTTTATTCAACCTAAAGAAGAAATGTGTGGAATGTATTGTGACACAGACTCAGCCTTATGAGACAATCACAGTGAAGTAAACTTTAACTACTCTCATCTCTAGCATAAACTGAGTATTAAAATAATTACTAAAGGGCTTTTATATTATTTCATACATGACATAAAACAATAACAACATTCATATTAAGTATAATCTGCATAAGAACATACACTCATACTGGCAGTTATGAATACATTTTATTGATTGCGCTTTGTTTTTAACGTGTAAATATTCTGTGTACGACAAACCATTTAAATGTTTTAAAACTGCACATGCAGTCGCTGTAAGTTTATGTCCACACAAACTCATCATGTGTTTATGTATTCAAAATAAACAAGACACAGAAGAGTTTTACTGAAATACGCAAGTTTCTATCAACAGTTTCTATTCTATCTCTGAACCTCCACCCCCAAAAAATGCCAATGCTCATTCTCAGAACATTCGCAACTAAATTTGTGATATACAGGTGTTAAAAAAAAATATCTTGCCAACATTAGAGACATTAGAATTATTAATCTGGAGACAAGGTGCTTACACATATTATAAACTCTACCGATACGAATAATATAGCTACTCGTCTTTACATTGAACAAGCCTCCCGCTTTAAACTGTGGATGTGTGTTATCCTTTGTATTTCATTGTTTCGTTTTTTTTCTTTTCATTTGTGGCTTTTTAGGTTATACATATTCAACTCACTGTAAGCAGAAATGCATATGCCAAATAAATACTAAACAGCCATGAACCAGGAAATTAATACACATGATACATGGTATGTTACAAACCAAAAAACACAAGTCAACAATTTAAAACATACATGATAATGGGAAACAGAATAGGAACCCGTGTTTAGGGATGTAGAAAAAAAAATAATCAAGACATTTAATTCTATACATTTTATACATTCAGTGTCAAACTCAACTTAATCTGTTACTGTTCATCTAGATCAACAGCAAAACTAATATATATGAAAATTACACATTTTGTACTAAACAAAAAATCAAATCTGCCCAATTACTCAAAGAACTCTCACATGCAAACTGTAATATCTCAACATAAAAAAAAAAAAGATTAATTTAAATAAAATAGACATTGAGGTAAAATCATGACAGACCAGGAAATGGGACACATCAAGGTTTTGTAATTTGCACCTCACTTGCACCAGATCCATTAGTTGTGGTTTTGATTATGTATTGGGTTGTAGCCTGTTGACTGGCAGATGGCTGCTCCAGCGAGTCAGTGTTTACCTCAGTGGTGGTGGGTGGGACATTATCTTGTTTATTATCCAGCTCAGTCTGCCCCTCAGATATCACATAATGAGCCTGTAACACAAGCAAAATTATTTAAAGATCCTTACTTGCAAACATCATTATAAATGTCACACTTTCAAAGTTCGCAAATTGGAATCAAAGTTGACATAAAAGCCTGCGTTATGCTTCGTGAGAACTGCTTCTGAGATTCATCCACTTAAGAAATCCCCGAGTGTTCATAGTATTTCAAAACAGGATGGCATTTGTCTGTCAACTCAATGCAAAACAACACTTTGTGGTGATAAAGGTTTGAGGAGAGAGCATACGGACAGTCAAAGCTGTTGCCAGTTTCTGACCCTCGTTATTCATATGCTGATACCAGTCTATCAATGAGGAGGTTGATGGGCAGTTCATGCACTTCTGTTTTGGAGAGCAACTTTCCTGTTCTGCCAGATTCAGAGTGCCTTTCTGAGATTCTAATGGAGTCAGCTAGCAATTCCGATTAAAAAAATTAAAAATATAATCAAGCTCTGAACCCCACTGTTATCTTCAACTCCAATAAGATGTCAATAAGCATTCCATCAAGCCTAGCTTCCCTTTTCTTAAGCATGCAAACTGCACTTTTCTAAATCAGCAATTCAAGATATAGCACTGCTAGAGCTTTGTCAAATTAGCCTTTTAGCAGATGATTCTGCTAAGAGGTGAATTATAAGCATACATTTTACAACACAACTGGATTCCTGATACTTCTCTAATTACTTTGGTATGTTGTTACTTTGGAATGTGATGGTCTTGTTTTAATTTATGGTTTTCGTTTGGGTGTATAGTTGTACAAGTCGTTAATATGAAAAATCTGAGTTCTACAATAAAAGTTACATTAAATTTGTGTGGAAAAAAAAAAGTTAATCCATAAATAAACTCGCAGCTGCTCATGTCAATTACACAATTTGAAGCTGATAAATTGAGGATTACATACAGAAATTTACACAAACTCAGGAGCTTTTATATGAACATATTTCTGAACTAACTGGTTTTTGATGAAGATGTGTACCTTGTGTAAATGCTCCAGGGAATAACTGAAAGACACCTATGGAGAGATCTCTAAATTGCTGTTGCGAGAAGGCACCCTTCAAATCTGAGAGACCTGGAGCAGTTTTCAAAAGAAGAGTGGTCCAGAATTCCAGTCGAGAGGTGTAGGAAGCTTGTTGATGGTTATAGGAAGCGATTGGTTTCAGTTATTTTCTCCAAAGGGTGTGCAACCAAATATTAAGTTGAGGGTGCCAATAATTTTGTCCGACCTAATTTTTGAGTTTTGTGTAAAATGATGTCAAATTTGCCTTTTTTCTTCTGCTTTTTTGTGCTGTTCCAATGCACTTAAAGGTAATAAACATGTGTATACCAAAACATGGGAGAAATGGTGCGTTTTCTGGAAAAGCTCCAGGGGTGCCAATAATTTCGTCCATGACTGTATATTCTATAAAACTAAATTGTATAACAGACACGCATAAACTAAGACAGTGTACAAAACCAGACTGTAAGGTTTATTTAAATGTGGCTTAAATATCGATTATTGCTTAAAGAGAATTGTTTGTTGTGCTAAACAGAACAGTTGTTTATTCTGTGTGAAGTGAATGATTTAACATTATTAAAAAAATCATGCCAGAAACAACTAATAGCTTAGAGCTCTGCTTGCTGAGAAAATAGGGATGTGTGCTCTTCTATGTTCATTTACGTTCTGCAATTAAGCATGCAGTTCTAATCAGTGTTCTAAACAACGGCTGAACATCTGATTTTGAAATCCAGCTGCAATCTAATAAAAACACAATTGGAGTGCTTTTGGTTTCTTTTTAGAAACAGAATGCAAAGCTTGTTTTTGTGTTGAGATTGTGATTATCTTAATTATAATGAATACGCTCTAAGGCAATTATCTACTGCAAAATGAATCCATGCATCAAGGTGACTCTGTGTTCATACCAGCCAGTGACAAGACATTCATGTTGTTTACACTGTATTCCAATGCTGAAGTTACAGTGTGCTTGAAAATCTGTGAACCCTTTAGAATTTTCTATATTTCTGCATAAATATGATCTAAAAGATCATTAGATTTTCACACAAGTCCTAAAAGTAGATAAAGAGAATCCAGTTAAAGAAATGAGACAAAAATATAACGCTTCATTATTTATTTATTGGGGAAAATTATACAATATCTGTGAGTATATGTAAAGCAATAACTGCAACTAAACTTTTCCAGAAAGTGTTGATCACAGGATCCTCTCTGCCCCTCAGTGACTACGTTTACATGGACAGCATTAATCTAATTATTGTCCTTACTCTGATTAAGATAATAATGTGATAAAGGTGTTTACATGAGTCACTTTTAGAATACTTCTGTCAAGTACCCGTTTTACATGTTATAGATCATAATTATATTAACAGCCCGCGTCGTTACGTCACCGCGCCACGCCCTCCGACGTTACTTCAGAATTTCAAGTTTTGACATCTTCGTTATTGTACCGTATACAGTTTTGAGTGTTTTTATTTCATTTTTTTACGAACGCTTTAAGGGCAGTTAATTATTTGTCGTGCTATATGTGCTAATAGACAACCGCTTGAAGCCGTGGGTGTGTCCCAAATCGCGTAGTTACCGTCTATAGTAGCCAAGGTACATGTATTTTTCCCAAAACAGGCCTATAGTAGTAGTATGCGATTTGGGTCGCAGCCGAACTCTCTTGTTCGCCGTAAAGCGAGTTGCGCTGCCGAGTGTGATCGTGTCCTGTTGCATAATGCGGTGAAAACTCTCACATGACGTTCATAATATGATTAACGTGTTTACATGTCTGTAATACACATCCATAATGTGACTAAAAGAGGAGTGCTCCACCTGTCTTAATATGATTATTGCTTACTTCGATTATGACCTTAATTAGATTAAGGGAAGTAAAAATTGCTGTTTACATGGTAGTTTCTTAATTAGAGTATGGTCTTAATAGTATTAACAGTGGATTATTGTTGTCCATGTAAACGCAGCTACTGAACAGACCAGCTGCAGAGAGAGGTGTACTTGCAGCAGAAAAGCAGGACCTTGCGCTTGCAGGGCAGTAGTGCCGACTCTCTTCTAAGGAAAGTAGCTAACGTTTGTCCAAAAAGTCACCAGATTTGTTGCTAGAAAAAAAAAGTTGCTAAAGGGGTCTGAAAAGTGGACTGGTGCGGTCAGTCAAAATGAGTGAGTGTATAGTGGGAGGTGGGGGAGGGGCTGCAGCGGTTTGTCATATTTACAAGTAAAAGGACTGTATTCATGTTCTATCAAAAATAAACAATTTAAAGTTATTTAGCAAGTTCCTATTTATTGCCAGAGCCAGATCACAGTGCAGCTCTTGCCTTGTTTCCCACGGAAGCTAAGCAGGGTTGAGCCTGGCCAGTACCTGGATGGGAGACCTCCTGGCGTTGCTGGTAGAAGCAGTGTTGGTCAGTGTAGGTTCTAATGCCCCCAGTATAAGGACAGTGACACTATACTGTAAAAACAGCAGTGTCTTTCAGATGAGACGTTAAACTGAGGTCCTAACTCTGTGGTCTTTACAAATCCCCCAATGGCCTCCTAATAATCTCCTTTCCAGAATTGGCTATATCACTCTCCTCTCCACCAATAGCTGGATTGTGGTGGGTGTTCTGGTGCACTGTGGCTGCCATCACATCCGGGTGGATGCTACAGATAGTGGTTGAGGAGATTTTCCCTCATGCAATGTAAAGCACTTTGAGTATCTAGAAAAGCGATATATAAATCTAACAAATTAAATCAAGCACTTTTTAATCATAACTAGATAAAAATGCCTATTTTCAAGGTCCAGTACTTCAAGTATTTAAATTTCAAAAAGCCAAATTCAAGTACTTCAAGAACCTTGTATGAACCCTGTGATCAATCCTGCACATTAGCTTGGAGGAATTTTAGCCCATTCCTCAGTACAGAAGAGCTTCAACTGGGATGTTGGTGGGTTTCCTCACATGAACTGCTTGCTTCAGGTCCTTCCACAACATTTCTATTGGATTAAGGTTAGGACTTTGACTTGGCATTCTAAAACATTAACTTTATTCTTCTTCAGTAGAATATCTTGTATGTTAGGGTCATTGTCTTGCTGCATGCTCCACTTTCTCTTGAGATTCAGTTCATGGACACATATCCTGATATTTTCCTTTAGAATTTGCTGGTATAATTCAGAATTCATTGTTCCATCAATGATGGCAAGTCATCCTGGGCCAGATCTAACAAAATAGGCCCAAAGGATAATACTACCCACCACCATATTTACAGATGGGATAAGGTTCTTATGCTGGAATGCAGTGTTTTCTTTTCTCCAAACACTACTTCTGATTGGTCTCATGCATCCACAAAACATTATTTCAATAGAATTCTGGCTTGTCCACGTGATCTTCACCAAACTGCAGATGGGTAGCAATGTTCTTTTTGAAGAGCAGTGGCTTTCTCCTTACATCCCTGATATGCACACCATTGTTGCTCAGTGTTCTCAAGATGGTGGACTCATGAACGTGTGAGAGAGAGCTTTAGTTGCTTAGAAGTTACCTTGGGTTCCTTTGAAACCTTGTAGACTATTACACGTCTTGCTCTTGGAATGATCTTTGTTGGTTGACCACTCCTGAGGAGGGTAACGATGGTTTTAAATTTCCTCCATTTGTACACAATCTGTCTGACTGTGGACTGGTGAATATTTTAGAAATGATTATGTAAACTTTTCCAGCCTGATGAGCATCAACAACTCTTTTTCTGAGGCCCTCAGAAATCACTTCCACAAGCACGTGTTGTGAAGATCAGAATTTGATAGATCACTGTTCTTTAAATAAAAAAGGGTGCTCACTCATACTTGTCATCCCATTGTTTGTAAACACCTGACTCTAATTTCAACTTCAAATTAAACTGCTAATCCTAGCGGTTCACATACTTTTGCCACTCAGATGTGTAATACTGGATAATTTAACTCAATAAATAAATTTCCAAGTATAATATTTTTGTCTCATTTGTTTAATTGGATTTTCTGTCTTTTAGGACTTCTTTTAGAAATTCTGTTTAGGGTTTAGATCATGTTTATGCAGTAATATATAATATTCTAAAGGGTTCACAAACTTTCAAGCACCACTGTAAATGTAGTCATATATAGCTAATAATGATTAGTCCATATAACTTATCACTTTAAGGCAAACAACCCAAATTGACATACTTTTTGTAGTTAACCTGAACAAAATATTAGACAACTTGTCTCAATATTTCCCATTCTCAAATGAGTTGAAAAGTCATATTAACTAAAGATAAAGTTGTGTTAAAGTGTACTCAGTTTATAGAACTCTACCATATTCAAAATAGCAATCTAAAAAAAATCTTTCATTAACTTTCTGCTTAATGTTTGCATTTTTATGAGCTTAAAATTTTAGGGTAACCAGGTTACTCACTTGTTTAAGTTAAATCAACAAAGGTTGTTGTTTTTTTTACTGTGTAATCTGCACAATCCATCAAGCTCTTATTGTCCATGTCCAAAGTTTTAACTGATAAAAATGAATGCATCAGCAAAATTCTGACAGTAAAGTAAGACTTTGCGTCAATGTCTCACCGTTTTGACTTGGCTGCTGTTAGCAGCTGCAGTGACAGGTGTGCCCGCATCTGCTAGCACATACTGCGCATGAGGCAGAGCCATCATCTGTATCTCAGAGGCTAAGAGAGAGACAGTGAACACACTTAACAAAAGCTGAACATTTACAGTTGCACTCAAAATTATTCAACCTCCCCTGAGACTGTCAGGATTTACAAATTCAAGCTTTTCTAAAGACCAAGAATGTTTTACAATTACCTGTGTATCAGTTGATTGACATTCAATTTGATAGTGAAAATGTATGATGTCATACATCTGAGTAAAAGGATATTTTCTTAATCTAGCCATAATTATTCAACCCTATTCAGTACTTCTGGTTTGTAAATCACTTGGAAGTCTGCAAGGCCACAGCATTGTGCTAAAACACAATTAAGCCATTGGGAACTCTATAATAACACTCAAAAAGGCAAGATGTTCCAGACACTTACTGATAAGTTTACTATAAACACTCTCCCCTCTCGGTGAACAAACACCCCCAGCCCATTTGCGCATATATACATACCTTTCTCTTTCATGCAAATATGCGCTTCCCCCAAGCCAATCAACAGTTAACCCATTGTCTCCGTTGTGTGTCAAACATGATGTATACTTTGCCTTTCTTGGAATAAATAAGAGATCTTGTCATTTGAACTTTGTGTGTCATTTCACAAACTCTCCCAAGTCCTTGGTGTATGAAGTGTATAGCGGGGCGTTGGTGCTGTCTTTCTTGTGTACTCTCACGTTCTCTCTTCTTAAGAATCGTATCCCAGAGATTCTCCATTATCAAATCCTAACAGTTTTCTGGGGGCTCGTCCCGGGATATCGATTCTCAAATCATAATACTTACATTTCCAGGATCATAAGTTTAAAACTCATTGTACAGAAGCAAACCTGGGCATAGATGAAAGAGCTAAATTTCACCATGAGGAATCTGACATTTCTAACACAAAACAGCTGAGGAAAAAACATATTAGCATAATTATTTGGCAGAAATATGTTTTTTTCTTAGCTGTTCTGTTCAAATGACCTGATAAAGACAAGAACAAAAGTGTTGGTGAACACTAAGAAGAACACTACACAAGCAAGGACTTTCCCAGACACCTTGTCGTACTCCACTCTTGATCAAGAAGCACATAAAAACTTAAATATGCAAGAAGAAATGTGCACAGGCTATAAATCTCAAAGACAGTTTAATGTAGTGATGAAACTAAACATGAACTGTCTGAACCCACACACTAGAGGTTTATCTGGCATGAGAAAGGCAAGGCTCCATGGTCAAACACGGAGATGGGTCAGTCCTGTTGTGAAGGTCTGGACCAGGTGATTGGCCTCAGGGATTCTTTGAAATACCAGGCTATTTAGGGGAAGAATAAGATTCCTTTAGTGGGTAAATTGAAGCTCTGTGATCATCAGACCTTAGAGCAAGACAATGATCCCAAGCATACATCCAACTCAACCAAAGCTTTGTTCTGGGATCAGTCCTGGAATGTCCTTTAGTGGTCATCTCAATCCCCAGATTTAAATCCCATTGAAATCCCATCCCATCTATGGTGGGAATTAAAAGAAAGCTGTGGTGGCATGGAAACCAAGGAACATTAATAAGTTGGAAACTTTTACACATGAGGAATGGGCAAAGATTCCAGTAGAGATATGTTAGAAGCTTGTGAGCACCAACCCAATAAAGATGAGAGACATTTATTGAAGGTTATAAAGCGTAAAGGAAGCTCCACGAAATAAAAATTTGGGGAGTTGAATAATTTTGCACATGGACCTTTGTGAGAGAATGACCTTTCTTTTGAATTGTTAGCAGTAAAATCTACTTTACATTCTCAAAATCGCTTGAACATGTTGTAATAGTCTTTCTTTGGTTAATAATGCCTTGGTTGATGTGCAGTCCCCTCTGAACGTATTGGAACAGCAAGGCCAATTCGATTTTTTCACTATACATTGAAGATATTAGGGTTTGAGATCAAAATATAAATTTGAGATGATAAATCAGAATTTCATTTCCTGATATTTACATCTAGATGTGTTAAACGGCTTTAAACGTGGCAGTTTTGTGGCACACCACCCAATTTGTAGGCAAGCAAAATAATAGAACAGGACAGTCTTAAACTAAATAACACTTAATATTTGGTTGCATATGCTTTGCTTGCAATAACTGCATCAAGCTGGTAACTGGGTGACATCACCAAACATTTGCATTTTTTTTTTTGTGTTGCTTTTCCAGGCTTGTACTGCAGCTTCTTTAAGTTGTTGTTTTGTTTTGGTGGTGTCTCCCTTCAGTCTCTTCTTCAGGAGATGAAATGCATGCTCAACTAGGTTAAGATTTGATGGTTGACTTGGCCAGTCTAAAACCTTCCACTTTTCCCCCTTGATGAAGTCCACTGTTGTGTTTGCAATGCTTGTTGGGTCACTGACTTTGCTGAATGAAGAAGTTACTCCCAATTAGATTGGATGCATTTCTCTGTAAATTGGAAGTCAGATTGTTTCTGTAGACGTAAGATTCATAGATTGTAGATTCATTCTGCTGATACCATCATGAGTTACATCATCAATAAATATTTGTGAGCTCAATCCAGCACCATCTAGCCATAACACTACCTCTACCATGCTTGAATGATGAGCATCTATGTTTTGGATTATGAGAAGTTCCATTCCTTCTCAACACTTTGGTGTTTCCATCACTTTGGTAGGAATTAATCTTGGTTCCAGAACTTTTTGGCTCATTTCTATGTTTCTTTGGGAATTTCGACCTGGCCTTCTGATGCTTACTGCTCATGAGTGGTTTGCATCTTGTGGTACGGCCACTATATTTCCGCACTTCTTCGAATGGTGGATTGTGGTACCCTCACCCCCGCCTGTGAAGATTGCTGGTGATGTCACTAACTGTTAACTAGCTCTCACAATATTTCGGTCATCAACTGCTGTTGTTTTCCTTGGCTGATCAGTTCCATGTCTGGTTGTTAGTCTCATTCATATTTTGATCTCAAACCCAAAATGTCTTCAATGTATAACGAAAACAACAGTATTGGCCTTGCAGTTCCAACATCTCAGAGGGGACTGTAGCTTCATAATTACATTTTATTTACATCACCAGACTGACTTGCATTTTGAGGGAGTTGAATAATTTTGAGTGCAACTCTATAAGAATGAATAACTGACACACATGAATACCAACAAGAATGAATACTTACAACATTCAGATTTACTATAAATTGTCTACTGAATTCTGCAAGGAGCAAATGAAAAGAGAATACACAGACTCACGGTAACTCCGATAGTTCCAATTGCTAGGCAAGTAAGCATGCTGCACTGTCCCTTGTGTTTGACTGGTCGATGTTTGAAGGCGACCTGAATTTATCTCATGGGCTGCTTGTTGAGAGGAAGGGCTTAATGGCTGGCCAGTCACCTAATTGGGAAGAATAAACAAATCAGCCACAATGATGGACTGAAAATAATAAAGACATCCCAATCATGCTAAAGTAACTTATTATTTATGTTGATGTCAGAAACACCTAATTAAACTAATCCAATCCCAGTTCAGTGGTCACATTATCCTGGAATGTGCATTCTGAATATCAAGCCATACACAAATCTAGTCGGATGTGTTCAATCAGAAAAATTACTACATGGTGTAACTACTAGCGGTGGTACTCCAGGTTTGGGATTGAGAAACATTTGTCTAAAGGATAACAACTGTGCGCAACTGCAAACAATTTTTTTTTTTTTTTTTTTTTAAATATTGGTGCATGTGGACCTGCGTGCTGGCCTGCACAGTCCCCACAGCTTCAGAAACCTGGATGTGCTGCACCTGAATGGAGTGCTGAGAAAAGCTATGAGGATCCTGCAGCTGGGTCATATCCACTGTTGAGTGCTGGGACTGGGAGGTTGATGGCTGCGAGAGGGAAGTGAAAGATGTTAAAGGTCTTACAAACACACAGCTTGTTTCTTACTAGTATGTACATTCATGGAAAAAGAAAGTAACCCTCCATAAATTCTATGTTTTTATTTATCAGGGTCTAAACAACAATCCTCACCAAATTCTACAAATAAACAAATAATCACAGGTGACTTAAAAAAACAGAAAATATGTTTGTTTTCTACAGAAAATATTTACTCCAAGTTAATCGGTCTCTCACAGTGTTTTAGAGAACTTTTGGCCCAGTTTTCTTTACAACACTGCTTATGTTCATTGATGTTTAAGAGCATTCATTTATTCACAGCTATCTTAAGATCCAGTCGCAACATTGTTCTTCATTAGACATTTGCTGGTGTGTTGGTGTGACGAGGCACGATGGAAAAATGGTCCCACACAAAAAAAAATCATGGCAAGGCCACAATACCACTTTTGTGCAAAGGTGTTTTATTGACAGTGCTCCTATTTACAGTTCCCCAAATGTGCATAAAAATATGTACATCCACGTGAAGTCTAAATCCTGACTGATACATTTCATGAATGTTATTCCTACTAAGTACGAGCATAGCTGTTGTGCTACAACCTTTTCTAATATCTTGGAGGTGAAGGGGACATTTGATACAGGTCTATAGCTGGACAGTTGAGACGGGTCAAGGTCAGATGGCCTCACATTTGTCTTAAGAATATTCTGGTATAAAAGTGGAGTTTTTGTTGTTTCAATGACTCCAAGTTTCTCAGGTCCTGTGGCTTGACAGTTGGTATGGAGCGTTTGTGTTTGGTTTTTGCCAAACATGGTACTGTGCATGATGATCCAACTTCTCCACATTGGTCTCATCAGTCCAAAGGATACTGTTCTAGAACTTGAGTGGTTTGTTCAAGCCTTCCAGATTAATGAGCTGCAACAGTTGTTACTCTGAAGTCATGGCTGATGTCCTTTCTTCTTGCCATGACGTACACACACAACTGAGTGCTCCAGAACACCAAACTTCCAAAAGGTTCTACTTTTATAGAGGTTGTCACACTTCTTGATGATTAATTAATCTTGTACATTTAATTAGTAACACCTGGCTAATTACTCTCTTAATGATTGTGTAATCTGGAAGGGTGTACCTGTTTTTTTCCCCACCTGGTTTCTGAATGTTGGTGTACTTTTTGAGATAAAATGACTTCATATTGTAATCTGTTGTGTTTTTTGTTGTCGCCTGAGGTTATTTATTTGTTTATAGAAGTTGGTGAGGACTACACAATTGTTATTTAACTGAAAACAGTACTTTTTCCCCATGAATATAAGTGGCTATGCTCTTACCGGAGCAACCTGCACCACCTGTAACTGGATGTGCTGCGGTTGGGCCAAACCCCCACCAGCCTGAGTCACAGGTATATACTGGATCCTCTGGAAGTCTCCCTGCACTGTGCGGTAGTCTGTGGTCAGAGTCTGAGACAGCTCCGTCATTGCTTGTGTCAAAAGGTCTGTTGTCTAGGGAATGAAAGAGGGAGCATGAAGGACATGCATATGGATACACAAAATGGCATACCATAAAGAGAACCCTCATGCTGGACTTGTGCATAGTCATAGATGATGTGGAGTGAGCCTGTGTTGGATTTCATGAATATATACTTGGGGGTTCTTACCACCACAGCCTCAGTTGTAGTACCATCAGTTGCGATGACGGCTGGAGCGACGGTTGTAGCTAAAGGAGCCTGGATGCTGTTGGCTAGCTGTGAAAATTCTGGATGCTTTTTACGGATGTGCTGTACCATCTTTGTCTAAAAACAAGACAAAATAAACCACATTCCACTAGACCATTCATTTGGACTACAATGTATTGTTTTTATTATTGTATAACCAAAACCCAGATTTTTGAACTAGCATTCCTCATTTCCATGGAGCGGAGTGCTTTTCATTATAATATCCCAGATTCAGCTCAGGACATGATGATCAGCAAAACAAATGTAATAAATTATTTTATGGAAAACTCTTGTACGGTCAACAAGTGTTCCAAAACTGCGAGTAAGCAATGCTGAGTAAGACCTGGTAACAAACACACATACCTTACTGCTATACTGCTTTGCACAGTGTGGGCAACAGACAGGGGCTGTGGCGATGGTGCCCGTTAGCTGAGTGTGGGTGCTCAACATGGGGTCTGGCTCACCCGGCCTGGCCGGACGCAGCTTGCGGATGCTGGGTGGTAATTCTGCACCAGGGTGATTCTTTAGGATGTGAGCTTTGCGCTTACTTGCACTCTTATAAACCTGCAAAATCACAAAAAGCCAGAATACAGCTATTACAATATCTCATCATAATAGATTCCATTCAAAATATCTATAAGCTATATCTATAAGCACTTTTTCCTGATATAGCCGTGGGCAATATTTTCAAAATAGACAGATTTTGCTACCTTGCTCATGTTTTACTGTATCCAGTGTAGATGGATATTTGTCACAGGATACTAAGCTAAATTTGAAAATCTGAAAACTCTATCCAGTGCATACCTTATCACAATACTGACAAAAGTAATCTCTGTTGGGTTTAATGATGGGGAGTGTCAGCTCAGGGACCTCGTCGATTCGCATCTCAGGATGGCGCTTTGACAGATGATTAACCTGTAATAAATTAAGTCATTAAAACACTGATTCCTAGAAACATCAGTAAGCAAATTGGGTTTGTTATATTAGGCAAGATATTTAAGAGACGTGATATTTAGTTAAGGGAGAAGTTATCACCAGCATTCCTCTCCGTCTGAAGCCCATCATGCAGAGCCGGCATTTAAAAATAAAGCTCTCAAAGTCAGTGGTGGGCTCCTTTTGCTTCAGAGACTTTGTGCGGTGAATGCGATCCGCTTTCTTGGCCTCACGCTCTGGGTTGTGCATGCGCTGCATGTGCTCCCGCAATTTATCCTTCCTCTGCATAATAAACAGTAAACTTTTTTTCAGAAATCTTCTCATTATCAGTTCTAATCGAACCCACTATATGACTGGGTTTAAGATTACCCTAAGTCTACAGTCTAAGTCTAAATCTTTCACAGCCCAAGACCTCTTAAACTGGAAAACAAAAGGTTCACAAACTTTCAAGCACTACTTTATCATTTTTAATCCATACGATTTTATAATAATTACAAACTATACATCTGCATAAATATGAAAAACAGAGAAAAAAAGAGAACCAAATTAATCAAACTTTATCCAATATTACATATCTGAGTTGTGAAAGTATGTGAACTTGTCAGGTGTTTTCAATCAATGGGATGACAATCAGGTGTGAGAGAGCATCCCATTTTATTCAAAAAACAGGGATCTATCAAAGTCTAATCTTCACAACACATATCTGTGGAAGTGTATTATGGCATGAACAAAGGAGATTTCTGAGGACCTCAGAAAAAGAGTTGTTGATGCTCATCAGGCTGGAAAACCTCCACCAATCCGCAGTCAGACAGACTGTGTACAAATTGAAGAAAATCAAGCCCATTGTTACCCTCCCCAGGAGTGGATTTAAGACCTGCACGATACTTCAATTAAAAAAAAAGTCCATTATTTAATTTCCATAATTTTCCAAGAAAGGAAAAAATAGAGAGATGGATTACGGCAGTCAGAAGAAAAAAATGTGTCAAATTTACCATCACTCCATCAGTAGCTGTATTGGAAACCTGCTCCCAGCAGTGTTTGCTAATTTTTGGGATTTTTTTGGTAATTTACTGCCAGGGTAATGTAACAAGTAGTGTTGTAAATAATGTTTTCTAAAGAAATAAATGAATGAACAAATAAATAAATAAAACATTGGTATTTTGTAATATTACTATTGCACTGAATAATACTTAATATCTAATTTTTAGTTGGGGCACAAATAGTAATTTAACAATAGTAACGTATTTATGCACGTTATAAACGACTCACAGCACAGACAGAGATGAAATTGGTGTGGAGTGGAAGAGAACAGACCTGCTCCAGACCAAAATAGAACTTTTGAGAATGAGAATCATTATGTTTGGAGAAAGGAAAACACTGCATTCCAGCAGAATCTAATCCCATCTGTGGGTCATGCAGCTTATTCTACCAAAGAATGGTTGAAGAAGAACTTAATGTTTATTACATTTGTGATTTAATTAGCCTACCCGCCTTCTCAATTCTCTCACTCTTCAGCAGCCTTTTTGCAACAAAAAAAACCCAAAACCCTAAAATATATGGTTGAGACCTTTTTCTTTTGCAGCCCCTAAGCAATGGAATGCACTTCCTTTAGTCAGAAATGCTCCCACATTAAGCAGATTTAAGAAAATGTTGAAAACCAATCTTTTTAAAATAGCTTATACTGATTAATTTGATCAAACTTTTTTCAGTAGGGTGTAGAATTAATAATTGTTTGTTTTAGATTTACTGTCGTACTGTATTGTATTATGTCTGTATTTTATCTTTATTTCCTGTTTTTGTAGGACGTTAGGTATGGGAAAAGTCCATTACAGATAAAATGTATTATTATTATTATTATTATTATTATTATTATTAATGTTTTGGAATGACCAAGTCAAAGTCCTGACCTTAATTCCATAGAAAAGTTGTGGAAGCACCTGAAGCAAGTTCAACCCACCAACGTCGTCCCAGAGTTGAAGCTGTTCTGTACTGGGCTAAAATTCCTCAAAGCCAATGTGCAGGACTGATCAATAGTTACCAGAAATATCTCATTTCAGTTATTGGTGCACAAGGCTGGTCATACTAGGTAATGAAAGCAAAGGTTCACATACTTTTGCCCCTCACAGATATGTAATATTGGATCATTTTCCTCAATAAATAAATGACCGAGTATAATCATTTTCGCTTATTTATTAAATTGTCTCATTTGAGAACTTCTGAAAATCTGATTGTTTTAGGTCATATTTATGTAGAAATTCGGAACATTCTAAAGGGTTCATAAACTTATAAGCACCACATAAACCAACTACTCACATATTAAGCACATTATTTAAATTGTACAATAATATTTGGCTATTTATATAGCGTTTTCTGAAGTTCCCATCCATAGAATAAGGTTGCAATTAAATTCCAATTATATACAATTATTTATTAATTAATTATCACCAATTTAACAAAATGTAACAAATTATGGACCACCTGGTTGTGTTTCACAGACACTTTGAGAGCCATGGGTCGAAGATACACTCTATGGCCAAAAGTATGTGCATACATTATCATCATACCCATGTGTGCTTCTTGAACATCCCATTACAGAGTTGGTCTGCTTTAACAGTCACCACTCTTTTGGGAAGGCTTTCCACTAGAATTTGGACTGTGGCTGTGGGGATTTGTGACCATTGGCCACAAGAGCATTAGTGAGTACAGGCATTGATGCTGGAAGAGAAGACCTGATGTGCAGTCTGCGTTCCAATTTATCTCTAAATTGTTCAGTCAGGTTGAGGTCAGGGAGTCTGTTTCCTACTTGGCTTCTTTCACACCAACCTTGGCAAGCCATGTCTTCATGGACCCTGCTTTGTGCACAGGGGCATTGTCTTGCTGAAACAGGTTTGGGCTAGGCCACTCAGCGCAAGTGAAAGGAAATCATAATTCTACAGCGCGCACAGACATTTTCGACAATTGTGGCTACAATACGAGTGTGATGGTCAGGTGTCCAAATACTTTGTCATACACATTACATATCACATTATATATACACACAACAAGTGTTTTAACAAGTAACTTAATTATAAACACTGCTCAAAAAAAATAAAGGGAACACTTGGCGTGACATTGTGCTGTTTAAGTGTTCCCTTTATTTTTTTGAGCAGTATATATAAATCGCTTAGAAATATAAAGAGGAGCACTGCAGAAATCCGGTTACGGATCAGTGCAAGCCAGTAGTGGCAAGAAAAATCTCTGAGATGACAAGGAAAAATCCTTGACTCAAATCCTGTTTTCATATACATTGCAAACTCTTTTCATCAATAAATATCAACAAATTACTGATACTTATCTAACTTAAAAAAAAATCAGCAAAATAATAATAAGTGCACGTTTAAAAGCTCTTACTTTGAACTGCTTGCCACAGGTTGAACACAGAAAGTCTTTGCGATCAGAGTGGCGCAGCATGTGCAGCCGCAGCTTGTCCGGACGGCAGAAGGCTTTATCGCATTCCATACACTGGAATATCTTTTCTGAGTGGAAGCTCCGCACATGCTTCTTTACCTGCTCGTTAACAATAACGATTGAGAAGAGAAACAAGTTATTAAAAATAATTGACTCTATGGCTAGACTATATAGAAAACCAAGTCTAAATGTGCTGTACGAGACCTGTATGAAATCCGTGAATGTCTTCTTGCAGGAGGGACAAGAGAAGCAGCCATTGACCAAATGAACACTGACATGTTCTTTGAGCAGCTCCAGCCTGTCATAGGACTCGGCACAGAACAGGCAGGAGTAGTTGCGCTGCTCCAAGTGCATTTGAAGGTGTTCCTCTAGTACCGTACTGCTCAAAAAGCCTTTGCTGCATTGGTGGCAGGTGTATCGGCAGCCTTCCCGGCTGTGGTAGCGCATGTGTTGTTCTAGTTTATCCTTCTCCCGAAAGGCTTTTCCACAAAGTGTGCATTTGTAGGGACGGAAGGACTTCCTAATGAAGAGGTGCTGAAGGGCAGCATTCTGGGAGAGAGGAGTATAGGAGTGCGATGAGACAGGAACAAAATTGTAACTTGTGCCAAATTTTGTCATCACAAATTCAGAACAACCATATCTTATGCTATCTAATCGCATACATGTAAATGAACCGTTCATTGTGTTTGATTAGAATTCTGTGGCCAGGTGGAGTACAAAAACGCTGAAATAAAAGAGAATCATGAAGATACAGGAGTTGTACAATATGTTAAGAAAACCACAACACTATGCGGTTGGTCCTCATCTCTAGTCTACATTAGACCTACCTGCAAGTCCACCTTAACGTGCAGCGTTCAATGTAAGATAGAGAAATATACATACATGCTAATGTTAAACAACACCACTCTACTTAAAGCATTATATTTTAGAGAATAGGGGAGGGTAGATACTTTATGGGCCTACTCTTACCCGGATCCTCCGAGCACGCCTCATGTCCTGGGGAGTGACATGGGGGTCAGTAGAAACTGATGCATTTTGGTCATCCTTATCAGCCTGTGAATCATTGGAAGCTGAGATTTGGGATTCAGCAGCATTCACATCATTTAGAGTGTCAGTCTGTCCTGCTTGGGTCTCTAATGTGCCACCTGTAGCAGTTTCCACAGTGTCTTCTCCCAGCTCATCCACCTTCAACCCGTTCATAACCCTTCCTGCCTGTTCCTCATATGGGAGTTTTGAGAATGCCAGAAAGTCCTATAACCACAGGAGGTACAGGCTAAGTAAAAAAAAAAGAAATGTGAAATTAAATAATGCTAGCACCATCAGATCATACCTGGCTTTTATCTGCACCTTCTGCTGGAGTTTCCATCCGGATGAATTTGGGTCGTCTGCCTGGTCGCCTTCCAGTACTGAACCGTTTCCTGCCCCGTCCTCGCCTACGTGCTTTTGGCCTACAAAATGAAAATTAATTCAATGTATCCTAAAGCTAGACTACACGATGTAAAACAAAAAGGTTTGAACCTTTGTATGAGGTCCAGTTTGTCATCATGCATGTTAAGATGTTGTTGGAGCTGCTCCGAGCTCATGAAACGCCTGTTACACTCATAACATGGCCAGTTCTTCTCCTGCTCTCGTAGTACTAACAAGAACAGAACACAAGACTGGGTGAGTGGGACATTTTCAACACAAATAAAACAGTTTAACATGTATAAGAATACAAGAGTTTCATTTTGGTTAACAGTTTCCTATATTACCCACAATGCTGTTCAGCAACCTTATAATAGTGCTGCCAGCTTGAGTTAACTGTTGCTTTATTTCTTTGAAAAAGCTGCAGGTGCGACAGCACTTCAGTCCTTTAGTCTGTCCAGCTCTCTCACCTACTCATCTGTACACTATGATCAAACAGATCAGCTTTGAAAGCCTAAAGGTTCATGCTAATTCTGCCGTCAATGCCATTGTGTTCATCATCTCATAGATCAGCAACTACCCAAGTGTCTGCTGTAACTCAGAGCAACTGCATTGTATTCTGGGACTGTGGGTCCAGTTTTTGCATCAATGTCTCCAACTCCTTCTACACTGGATTTCTCATTAATATGATGTTGAACATCAGTGGAAAAAAATAAGATCTTACTCTTTTGTTTGTAGTGGCTGTATGTAAGATCTGACTATCCCTTAAGTTTAATTGTTTTTTCTCATTCAACACCTTTGTAATGTTTTGTGCCAGACATCCGCTAACGTCTAACGGGAGTTAGAATCACTAAACGCATTACAAAGATTTCAATATAAAATCTATCTAATGTGTTTCAGAATGGAGCTTTTCTTAGTAGTAAGTAAGAAGTAATAGTAACAGCAATTTTGTCCAGTTTTTAATAGTTCTTGGTTAGCTTTCTTAACAAGCTGAAAAACACACACACACACACACATATATATATATATATATATATATATATATAAACCTCCTTCCAAAATAAATAAATAAATAAAAACAATTAATTACCCTTCCTCTCTTCTTCTGTGATTTCATGAATTTTTTTATTCACAAACTCTGCATATGATGCAGCATACCAGACCTGCAGGGAAAGACATGAATGTCCACTTATAGCTGCTGAAGTCAGTAAAAACACCAATTTTTATACACCATACTCCCAGCTCATGCTCACCTTAAGCTCCTGTTTTGGTGGAATGTTTCTGATGGTGGTGTAGAAGATGTCGGGGCCATACTGATAGGCCACCAGGTTCTGCTCCAGGTGGTTTTCAGCAGGACGGACAAACATCATCCAATTACAGCGATCTTCATCAGACAGGTTAATCCACAATTCCTCTGATCGTTCGCTGTCTTTTTGAGGGTCCAACATGCATAACTATACATTAAAAATGTAAACAGATTTGTTAGAGACCAAGATTAGAACTAGATGGGTAAAGTTTGAGGATAAACTTTGATGATGGCTTGACAAAGCCGGTCTGAAAGCTTAAACTAGTTATCAGATTGAAATGTGAATGTAATGTGCAGTTTTAAGTAAGACAGACAGACAGATAGGTAGGGTATCAATACCTGCAGTGATGAATAGATAGATAGATAGACAGACAGACAGGGTGCCAATACTTGTAAAGTTGATTAGCTTTATATATAGGGTTCCAATACTTGTAGAGTTGATTGGATCGATAGTGTGCCAATATTTGTAGCGCTAGAGTGCCAATACGTCTAGTGTTCATTAAATAGATAGGGTGCCAAAACATGTAGTTTATTATAGCCAATACTTATAGAGTTGATTAGACAGATAGACAGACAGACAGACAGAGAGATAGATGAAGTGAGAGTCTGTTACAGGTACATACATGACAGAGAGAGGGAGAGAAGAAGGGCTTCAGTCCATGTGCACACAGGTGTGTGCAAGTTTTGACAGTTGGCGTTTGAAATCTTGAACATTCTGAATCAGACAAAGAGCATTCCATCAATGATCAATGGAACAGGCTGAAGGTAAATTTGGTGGATGTAACTTGAAAGCTCTAGGAGGAGTAGCAAATAAAATTAATTGTCTCAGAAGAAGAAAAAGCAGAAAAAAAACTAGATACTGTAGGTAAAGTTTGAGGACAAACTTTGATGTTGCTTGACAAAGCCAGTCTGAACATTTAAAAAAAGTTATCAGCTTGAAATCTAAAGGTAACATGGAGTTAAAAAAAAAAAAAAAGGAGACAGATAGGTTAGAGTTGATTGCCAATACTTCTAGCGCTGGATAGACAGATAGGGTGAAAATACTTGTAGAGTTAGACTGATAGCTATAGTGCCAATGCTTCTAGGGTTGGATAGACAGATGGGGGTGCCAATACTTGTATAGATAGGGTGCCAATACTTCTAGAACTGGATAGATAGATCAGGTGCCAATAGTTGTTTAGATTAGATACACACTAGTAAATTGATAGATGGAGAGAATGGTATAAAGACACCTGGAGAGACAGACTGATACATGCAGATAGATAGCAAGACTTTTAGTGTTTTAAAGACAGAAGGAGTGGGAGAGTGATACAGGTAGACTTATATAATGTGACTGAAATATGGAGAGAGAGAGTGTGTGCCAAGTGTGACATTAAAAGAGAGAGAGATGAAGTGAGTCTCTGTTACAAGTACACTGACAGAGTGAGAGAAGAGGAGCTTCAGGCCATGTGCACACAAGTATGTGAGAGTTTTGACAGTTCAGAGAAACATTCCAAGCCAGCCTCTGAACATTTCATCAATGTAAGTGTATGGGTGTTTTTGGGATATTTGATATTTGAAGTCCGATCAGTTAGGCAAAATAGAACATGATCAGACTGATCAGCCTGAAGGACTTTACTTTTTAGTTTGGTGGAAGTAGTTTGAATGCTCAAGGAGTTATAACGGTCACTGGCCAATTTGAGCTTCCCTGATAGGAATTCCATAATTCTAACAAATTATAATCATAACACACTAAGTCAGAACAGGCTGAAGGTCTGTGGTGAGTTTGGCGCATATAGCTTGAACGCTCTGGGAGGAGTAGTGTTTAGAAATTTTGGGTGTCAGAATAATAATAATTTTTTTTTAATAGATATGTACATTTCATGAAGAAAATGTGAGTGGGGCTTGCCATGGTAAAACTTTGCACTGGGCAGTCACTACCATGATGCAAGTGATTGCAAGGGAGCCAAACCATAAGTCTATATAATGTTTTGTTGCCTAAATTTGGCTTATTCAAGATGTTATATGGTTGCTAGGGTGCTCTAAATGGTGTCTAGAGTGCTCTGGATGGTTTGTAAGGGGTGTCAGCTAGCATCCCAATACTTTTGGCACTAGACAGTGTCCCATTACTTTTGGTGCTAGACACAGTCCCAATACTTTTAAGCTGCCAGCATCCCAATACGTTTAGGTGTCTGGCCGTGTGCACTCAGATGTGTGTGAATTTTGACAGTTATAGATCATTCCTGATCTATTCTGATCCGTTGTCTGCAACAGGAATACCAGGAGTCCGATCAGTTCGGAAAAACAGATCCTGACCATTGTGATTGGCCAGAAGGACTGGGCTGAGTTTGGTGGAGGTAGCTTGAAAGCTAAAGGTCAGAAATTTGAATTGCAAGTCAATGGGAATTTTGGCCAATTTGAGCTTCCATAAAGGTAATTCCGTAATTCCCATCATTTAGAAAGGTCACAACTCAAATCAGAACAGGCTGATGGTCTGTGCCAAGTTTGGTGCATGTAGCTTGAAAGCTCTGTGAGGAGTAGCAATTAATTCATTTTTGGTTCTCACAAGAATAAAAACAAAGGGTGCCTATGTCAAAGGGGAATGTAAGGCCCTTGCATGTCGTAGCCAGAGCCAACTGGTAAACATATGTCTCAGTTTAAAAATGTGGTGCAATAGGCACATCCATGTGATCAGTCCCCTATAACAAATAAAAATCTCAGTTTTGATCCAAGTCACACAATGCACAGCAAAGATATGATCAATATTGCAACACTTCCTGCTGCCAGTTGGTGGTGCTATGACCATGCCCTACATTAGTCACATCCATGTGTTCAGCCCCCAATACCAAATATAAATCTCAATTTTGGCCTAAATCACACAATGCAAACCAAAGATATGAGCTCTTCCAATAGCTCATTTATATGCCATAAGTTTATAGCCTCGCCAAGGCAACACCATTCAATTTATCAAAGATCTGTTCACAATTTAGCATCTTCAATGTCTTGGCATGATGTTTGCCATGTTTGATGCCTGTGACATAAATCCCCTAGGAGGAGTATTTCAAAATCCAGAACACGTGTTTTTCAAACAAACCAAAATGGCTGACTTCCTGTTGGGCAGAGCTAATACAGCCAATGGGGAAAATGTCTGCCATGGTGAGAACAATGTCCCCACCAAAACTTGTGATAATCGGACAAACTGTGTGGAAATCACAGCGATAAAATCATTCGAGCATGTTAGGGGGGGCGCTCTGGAGTCCACTGGCCAGACCCAGGACAAATGATGAAACAATTACAGAATATTGCCAATCTTTGATGGGTGTATCAAGTTTCAAGAGTTTTCGAGTGTTCGAAAGGCATGAAATATGCATTTGCGAACTAGGGGGCACTTTAGAGCCGATGAGACACATCGATGCTGAATAGCGATAACAAATCAAATTAAAGCTGCAAGCAGCGATGAAAGGGCCCTCGCACCCGGATGTATGTTGGGTCTGATCTGCCAGGGGCAGTAATTCCATTTTTTTAAGCACTTCTTAGCATTTACAGTATCTCACAAAAGTAAGTACACCCCTCACATTTTTGTAAATGTTTGATGATATCTTTTCATGTGACAACACTGAAGAAATGACACTTTGCTACAATGTAAAGTAGTGAGTGTACAGCTTGTGTAACAGTGTACATTTACTGTCCCCTCAAAATAACTCAACACACAGGCATTAATGTCTAAACCGCTGGAAACAAAAGTGAGTACACCATTAAGTGAAAATGTACAAATTGGGCCCAAAGTGTCAATATTTTGTGTGGGGACCATTATTTTCCAGCACTGCCTTAACTCTCTTGGGCATGGAGTTCACCAGAGCTTCACAGGTAGCCACTGGAGTCCTCTTCCACTCCTCCATGATAACATCACGGAGCTGGTGGATGTTAGAGACCTTGTGCTCCTCCACCTTCCGTTTGAGGATGTCCCACAGATGCTCAATAGGGTTTAGGTCTGGAGACATGCATGGCCAGTCCATCACCTTCACCCTCAGCTTCTTTAGCAAGGCAGTGGTCATCCTGGAGGTGTGTTTGGGGTTGTTATCATGCTGGAATACTGCATACTGATCATGCTTTGCTTCAGTAGGTCACAGTACATGTTGACATTCATGGTTCCCTCAATGAACTGTAGCTCCCCAGTGCCAGCAGCACTCATGTCCCAGACCATGACACTCCCACCATCATGCTTGACTGTAGACAAGACACACTTGTCTTTGTACTCCTCACCTGGTTGCTGTCACACATGCCTGACAACATCTGAACCAAATAAGTTTATCTTTGTCTCATCAGACCACAGGACATGGTTTCAGTAATCCATGTCTTTACTCTGCTTGTCTTCAGCAAACTGTTTGCGGACTTTCTTGTGCATCATCTTTAGAAGAGGCTTCCTTCTGGGACGACAGCCATGCAGACCAATTTGATGCAGTGTGTCGGCGTATGGTCTGAGCACTGACAGGCTGACCCCCACCCCTTCAACCTCTGCAGCAATGCTGGCAGCACTCATACGTCTATTTCCCAAAGACAACCTCTGGATATGACACTGAGCACGTGCACTCAACTTCTTTGGTGGACCATGGCGAGGCCTGTTCTGAGTGGAACCTGTCCTGTTACACTGCTGTATGGTCTTGGCCACCGTGCTGCAGCTCAGTGTCAGGGTCTTGGCAATCTTCTTATAGCCTAGGCCATCTTTATGTAGAGCAACAGTTCTTTTTTTTCAGATCCTCAGAGAGTTCTTTGCCATGAGGTGCCATGTTGAACTTCCAGTGACCAGTATGAGGGAGTGTGAGAGCGATGACACCAAATTTACCACACCTGAGACCTTGCAACACTAACAAGCTGTACACTCACTACTTTACATTGTAGCAAAGTGCAATTTGTTCAGTGTTGTCACATGAAAGGGTATAATCAAATATTTACAAAAATGTGAAGGGTGTACTCACATTTGTGATATACTGTATATGTTGTTAGGAGTGTATCACGATGTAAAACATGTAATTTCCTGTTGCCAGCAGTTGGTGCTATAACTAGAAATGAATATTGGCATGTAGATGTCTTCAGGTTAGAATTAGTATAAAACATATGAAGTTTGGAGCAGAACATTTTGTGCTAGAGTTATAAAAACATCCTGTTTAATAGCAGTAATAGCACAGTCTAACACTTGGCTAAGTGTTGCTAGCATGTTCTAACATATTTCTAGCATGTTGCTAACATGTTAGGAATTTGCTGGCATATTTTTATATGTTGCTAGGAATACATTAGTTTTTAACATATCACTTCCTGTTGCCAGCAGGTGGTGGTATAATGATGAATGAATATTGGTATGTAGATGTCTTCAGGGCAGGATTCGTATCAAATATATGATGTTTGGTGCAGATTGAACATTGTATGACTGAGTTAGTGTAAATCATGACACTTCCTGTTGGCAGTAGGTGGCGCTATGACTATAACTGAACAATGGCATGTAGATGTCTTCAGGCCGGGACTTTTGTCAAACATGTGAAGTTTGGAGCAGATTGGACATTCTATGTTTGAGTTATAACAACTTCCTTTTCATGGTGAAACATTGAAATTTGTGAGACCGCCACACCCACGTCGTGCAGCGAAAATCCAAAAGCTTCGCAATTTAGCATCGTCAATGCCTTTAGATAAGACTGACCATATGATGCCGATCTGAGGAAATCTCTAGGAGGAGTTTGTTAAAGTACCAGGCTTGGAAATGGCAAAAAAATGGAGCAAAATTTAAGAGAAAATTCAAAATGGCTGACTTCCTGTTTAGTGTAGAACATGGGTTCAAGAGACGTTTTTGTACGTATTCGCATCTTGCACATGTTTACCGAATTTCGTACATGTAGGTGAACCGTAGCGCGAGGCATTTTGACACACCTAAGTTAAATTATCAAATAAATCTAACATGTTGCCATACTTTAATAAGTGTGCCAAATAACTTTTATAAAATGCAAAATCACATCAATTAATGTCGTAAGATAAATGCATATGTAAAGTTTCATGGATTTTCAGCCATCTTAAGTCTCTCAAAACACTGCGGGAAACTTTGAAAATCCAACATTTCATCCAACATGGCCGACTTCCTGTTGGGTGGAGTCAGATACAACCATGTGAACTTTGTCGCACTTGAGAGCAATGACTATGGTAAATCTCGTGCACATCGGAGCAACTTCATTCCGACCATTGCCTGCATTCGGGGGCGCTATGGAGCTCCTCGATCATGCCTGACGTGACTATTACATTTTCACCAGGTTTGACGCCTGTGTCAAATTTCTTTACATTTCACGTGATGCGAATGCCTTAAAATCGCACGAATGCATGAAAAAGAAATATTAATTTATAATAATAATAAAATAATAATAATAAACATGCCGAAAACAACAGGGCCCTGCACCTCCGGTTTGCACCGGGGGCATAGCACCTTTGGTGCTCGGGCCTTACATTTACATTTATTCATTTAGCAAATGCTCTTATCCAAAGCGACTTACAAATGAGAAAATACAAGCAAAGCGATATATCAAGCAGAGAACAATACAAGTAGTGCTACCATACAAGATCCATTAATTGAGTTCTAGAAGAAGCAAAGTGCGCAGAGTAGGGGTGTAAGTGCCAGAGTAATTATTTATGTATTTGTATGGGTGGTCTTTAGCTGTTTTTTGAAGATGGTGGGAGATTCTGCGGTCCGGATTGAGGTTGGAACTTCATTCCACCACCGAGGAACAGTTAGTTTGAATGTTCCTGAAAGGGACCTTCAACGCCACGCTGAGTAGGTACTACTAAGCATCGGTCGTTCGATTGATTGCAGATTGCGAGAGGGAATGTAAGCCTTCAGGGGATACTTGAGGTAGGAGGATGCTGTACCAGACAAGGTCTTGTAGGTGAGCATCAAGGCCTTGAATTTGATGCGGGCAGCTACAGGAAGCCAGTGGAGGGAGATGAAGAGGGGTGTGACATGGGTTCTCTTGGGCTGGTTGAAAATGAGGCATGCTGCTGCATTCTGAATCATTTGAAGGGGTTTGATGGAGCTGGCCGGGAGGCCTGAGAGTAGTGAGTTGCAGTAGTCCAGTTTTGAGATAACAAGAGCCTAGGACTAGTAGTTGTGTAGCCTCTTCGGTGAGGTAGGGTCTGATTTTCTTGATGTTGTATATGATGAACCTACAGGACCTTGCAGTTGCTGGGATGTGGTCTGTAAAGGTTAAGCGGTCATCGAGAATTACCCCAAGGTTCCTGGCCGTCTCGGCTGGCTTGCGTGTGGTTGAGCCAAGCTGTACGGTGAAGTTGTGGTTGATTGAGGAACAGGCTGGAATGACGAGAAGCTCAGATTTTGCCAGGTTGAGCTTAAGGTGGTGTTCCCTCATCCAGACCGAGATGCCCTTTTAATAATAATAATAATAATAATAATAATAATAAACATGCCGAAAACAATAGGGCCCTCCAGTTTGGACTTGGGCCCTAAAAATAATTGTGAAAAAACATTATAAAAACAAATAGGGCTTTAGTACCTCCGGTGCAGGTCAAGGTGCAAATTCAACACCTACATGTGGCCGGTCAGTAGGGGGAGCTACGTGTGTGTGTTTGGTAAAGCATAACTATTTTGGCATATATTGGTATCTTTAATGATTTACCTAGTATTTTCAATAGGGCCAGAATAACGCCGTTTTCAGGACATTTCCAGGAGAATATTCAGAAACGTGATATGTACATGCTGAGTCTACAACCTAAGATGTACAAGAGGATATGTGATACGAGCATGTCAGCTGAACAACGTCCAAACTGCGACACCTGTGCTTTATTCCCCATTTATTCTCTATGGGCCAAAAACATGGCCACGGTTCGAACATCGTAAGTTGGATCGCTTACAAAAGTCATAGTGCACCTTTCCTCAATAAGCCGGTCAATTTGAGCCTTCATTCATGACGAGTTATGCACTGGAGGAAGAAGAAGAAGAGGAAGAAGAAGAAGAAGAACAGTATATTGGCTTTGTCAAGCCAACACAAGTTTAAACAGGAATACAGTAAATTTGCTTCATCAAGCCAACATAATAACTTTAAATAGAAAAACAGTATGTTGGCAATGGCATTTAAATAGAACATCATATACCTTAAGCTGAAAGTGGGTGTCCTGCAGTTCACCCTGTGGCATCAGCGGCCCCTCCACGGGTCCAAATTGAGTACGTTTGGGAATGCGCCTCTTGGAGAAGACACCTCCCTGGAAGTGGTCAATGTAGAGGATGAGAGGAAGGCTAGCACGAGCTTTGGACATCACAGGCCGGTTAACAATTGGGTAGAGAGGACCATGCTTCAAGCACACGCCTGGGTTGGCATTATTACATTCCTCACACCCTGTAATAAAAAAAAAAAGTTACAAACAATAGAGAAGATGCTGGAACTAAACACAAATTTAAAATCCATGTGTATTTTGACATTTTGCAACAATTTAATGTAATTTTAGAAATCTTTCATGTCAATTAAAAAAATGTATTCAGGATCATTTATTGTTAATGTAGCAGATTACTAGCACAGTGTAAACTACACTTTCAAAATCTCTGAATCGCTGCCTCTTTTATACTACAAAACTTCAATAACTTGTGATCAGATGTTTGGCGTTATACACACTACACCATCACATGCAGACAAGGCTCACACTCTGCATGAGCTTTTGGTGCATTCAAGTTTTCCCGGGAAGTTCATATTTACAAGCTGGGAAGTAATTATGACGCCAGGTGCGTTCAAGTCACTTCGGCGCAAGATGGCGGTGTACCGTCTCTCAATTAACTACAAGAATATAAAGGATTTTTGACTTCTTGAAAACGAAGAGCAAAGAATACATTTTTGAAGCCACTGTAAACTTTATTGTTGCATATTCTATAGTAATTGTATAATTCTATCGTATTTTGTGCAGGCAATTAGCTTATTATATTGTAAATAAAAAAGCCTGATAAAGTTAAGCAATTTGCTTATATTGCAATAACTTGCTGCATATATCAAACACATAATAACTGAAACCAGCTTCAAAGGTGAGTAAACATTAACTACAGTCGTGGCATCCACTCATTCCACCATGTTTTCTTACTGACACGTCACCAACTCAGAAACTCGGGGCTCAAAGTCAATCCAGTTTCCTACTCGTAATTATGACATTTTGGGATCATTCATGTGCATTCAACTCAACTTGTAAATATAATCTTTCTGACATGACTTGAACACATCGTTTCAACTGTAGAAAACCCTGCCATAGAGTGCCTGATCCCCAAATCCTGCTTCCTTCAAAAATAAACGTGAGAGCATTCAATCATCTGACTGTTACTATTTTACCGAAATAGAAAATAAAAATAAAGAGAAAATGTGGAGGAAACATCGATTGGGGAAAAACATGGGCAGCATATAGTAAAATAAAAAGTTTATTATACTGTGTATATTATAATTAAGTATATTAGTATATTATAAATGTATATTATACTGTGTGCCACCAGAAATCATCTCCTGTTTGTGCTTATTTTGTGCTGCTTCGGTTTTGGAGACATTAAAAGAATATTTATAGGTCATTCTGAGGTCACTCAGCTCCCCCACATGCCCCAAATTCACCCGAAATAGTCTCAGTCGTTTGTGCTCCGTTTGTGCGGATGTTTGTGACAGTTTCAGACTTCCCAGAACAGGAAGCACCCATTTCTGCTTTTCTGTCTACACTGCAAGTTGTGGTGGGTAGTGAATCGGCTCCTGTGATGATCACTGTTGCAACAGCTGCATCTTCTTCACCTTCATCTTTTGCAGAAGAAAAAAAATCGCATATTGCCCTCAATGAAGGACAGATGTTGACCCATGAATCGATCCACCTGAATAGGCAAGTTTTCATGTTTGAAAAGCCTGCGGTTGATGATTTTGAACTCTGCTTCAACATTGGCTGAACTTGCGGTGATGTTGGTGCTTCAGAAGTGAGGGATCGTTACCCCTATCCAGAGTGGTAAGTAACTTGCAAGCCAGATTATATTATGAATAATCTCAGGGAGGAAGAGCATATTATCATAATCACCGTTAGCCATGGCAAGTGACCTGCTCTCCTTACATATGTCTGTCACCCACTGCCGAAGGTCTGTCTGTGTTTGGTCACATGGATCCACTTCTTCCATGTCCTCTAAATGTGGAATGATTACACACTCTTCTGCAATTCGGGCTTTCAGGTATTTCTTGCATCATTTCTTGGATTGTGACTTGAGAAGCTGTGCCATTGACCTCACAAAGAAATCTTTAATGCAATGTGTTTTTTTCTTCAAGCAGTACCGTTGGCAGATCATCTTGATGTAGTGTGCAACATCAACCCGAACAAAACAAGGTGGCACTTTTGCTGACACTTTACCGAGTAAGACACCACAACACTCATTGATGTAGGTCTTCAGATCAGGAAGAGGAGTAAAAGCCTTGACCAGAGCTCCGAGCAAAGCCAGAGAGAAGTCACTCACAACCTCTTTTGGAATTGGTGCACCTGCACGTATCTATTCGGTCAGCCAATGTGTTATTGCATTAACATTGTCTCTCTGACAGCATTTGCAGCACCGGGACACTTAAAGATATGAACATAAGAAGATATGGCCAGACATGCCATTTGGTCTCTGTAGTTTCCTCACCACTGAGCCAGTTGCATCAAAACTCACAGTGGGGTTAGAAGACTTCTTTGATAATGACTTGTACATAAACATTTGTGTTTGACACCAGGAGTGACAGAACAGTGACAGTGTCCATTCGATCCCATGTCTTTAATGCTACCACTGTGAGGTGCACTATATTTTAACATCTGCAGTGACAATATAGGATCCTTGTCACCTAATTCTAAGTCATTTCTCTCTTGCTTTGCTTTGCGCAGGGTGGCCAAATTAGGCAGATGGCTTTGCTCAGGATCTCCGAAATCCATCAGCTTTGTTGCCTCTGATGCCCTCCATAAATTGGGTTCCATTCTACCCTCACACAGTTCCTTGGCTATCTGCGCACACAAGTTACCAGACATCGCATACTTGGGACAGCCAGTGCGCAGGGGATCAACAGTGTTTTTAATTAAACACTTGAGCACCATTGGACTGTTCATTTCAGGCTCTCGGTCACATTTTATGTGAATGTGGCCATGACATTCCTTACAGTTGCCTCTGATTTCTATGTATTTCTCTGTTACTGATGGATAGACTTTGGCTCTTTTAAAGGCAAATGTGCAGGGGCTTTTCACTTCTTATCAAATGTGATGATTTATCACACACGTCCAGACACCAGGCCTCAAAATTGTGTATTCCCTTTGTTTGTAATTTAGAGAACTTGTTTTTGTATTGAACTGTTTTAGGCATAAATTCAATCCATTTCTGAAATGGAACTGCAAGATCAAAAGTCCAGCAATCTTTTGGTCTTGGGGAAAGGGACCCTGGCTCAAAATCAGGGTCATCACTACTGCCACTTGTTTCATGATCACTTTCATAAATAAATCCTAAAGCAGTCCAGATGTTGTGTCTGTTTAACAAAAGTATATAGAGTCTTTGCAGTGATCCTGTTTTCTAGCTGCTCACTAAGCTCGGTCCAGATGCTCTGATTAGGAGTAGCTATGTTGCCATTTTGGACTATGGCCTCTTTTGATGAACAGAGGATTGTGAAAATGGAATCCCTGTCGACTGCTGCTTTCTTGGGCATCTAGGACAAGCAAAACATAATTACCCACTGAAATAATCCTGACTCAAGAAAATGTTATATATAGTATAAACATGTTTTCATGCATTACTGTATTTTCCCCGAATATAAGGATAATATAACGGACATAATATAAGATCTAATATCCTTATATATTATGACTAATATGGTCATGTTGACCCGTAGATGCACAACGTATTAAGAATAAGGAACATGGGTAGCATGTGCAGCTGTAATTAGCATTTCATAGCTCCATTAGCCATATTAGAATCAGCAATGAGTTTTATGTTCAATAAACATTGACAATCATAACTCTCTTGAATGTTTTACCATTATGACTGAAGTTAACTAATAATATTCTAACTGACAGTGTTAAAACATTGTACTTACACTTGCCAGAATTTTGATTTAGTAACTGTATTGACTTTTCCTATACTAACCACACTAATTTCCACAAGAGCATCTTGAACAGAAGTGTCACACCTAGTGATGGGAGTGAAGTGTAGCAGATGATACCCCTTGTAAATAAATGAAAAGTATCATATGATGATATGATTTGTCTTGAAAAAGTCTTCGGCAATTTGACTCTAAAAGTGTGCTCACACTGAGGAGATTTGCGCCTATAAGTCAATGTCTAATATTTTAAAAACAGAAGAAGCACAAACGAAACTTTTATCGGCACAAATGGAGCACAAATGATTGAGACTATTTGGGGTGAACTTGGAGCAGGGGGGCGGCCTGAGTGACCTCAGAATGACCTATAAATATTCTTTTAATATCTCCATATCTCCATGTTAATCATTTCAAGTAATTATTTCACAAGATTCATGTGTTAAGATGATCTCATTGAGCACATACTGGGAACTGGAATGTGTCTTTAGAGGGGCCTAGGAGGAAGTTTTATCTGTGTGCGGACCTTGAGTGAGCAACCTGGTACGATGTTTTAAGAAAGGGCTCTCGTATGTGTGTGAGTTGAGTTAAGCTTCAATAAACTATTCCTCTTCTCCACGTTTTGTTCCTGCTTGCATCTTTATTAAGAAGAAAACAGATCACAATCACAATCTATCAGCTCATATCTGTATTTCTTTGCCAATTCCAATGTGGCTTTCCGATTCTTATTGTTGATGAGTGGTTTGCATCTTGTGGTATGGCCTCTATATTTCTGCTCTCTTCTTCGACTGATGGATTGTGATACGTTAATCTCTGCCTTGTGCAAGTTGTTGTTGAGGTGTTGTTTTTTGTTTTTTCTTTTTTTTTTTTAATATTTTTATTGGAAGAGATGGCACATTGGAAAGACAAACAAACAGACTTTAGTGCACTGAGACCCAAGCATAAGAGGAGAAGAGGAAAAAAAAAAAATAAAAAAAAAAGAAGGCACAGAAATTTGTGTCGTCTCAGTGACTAGACAAATTGGGAGCCAACCCCCCCCTTTTTTTTTTGTACAAATTAGAACACATGCATACATCCAAACTCACCAAATAGAAACTAAGATAAAGTAATAAAAATAAATAATAAAAAACAAAAATGACGGAGAAAAAGAAGAAAAAAAAATAAGAAATAAGAAAAAAAATAAATAAATAAATAAAAGAATAAAATAAAAAATTAAGGGGATAAACAAAATAGTTAAACTAACCAAAATAAACTGGGGGGGAGGGGGGTGAGTATTCTCTCAATCTGAAGGCAAAGATGGCAAAGATTTGAAGAAAGTTAAGAAAGGCTGCCACTTTCTGTGAAACTTGCCAGAATCGGCCCCCCGAGAGTACCTAATCGTTTCCAACTTTAGAAGAGACATAACATCCCTAAGCCACTGAGTACTGGAGGGAGGCTTCGTGGATTTCCAATGGAAAAGAAGGCACCGTCTTGCTATTAAGGAAGTGAACGCCAAGAGATCTAGTTGGGTCGAATTGTACCTGTCATAATCCTCCGGAAACCCAAATATGGCAATATGGGGAGAGGGTTTAACAGTAATGGACAGTATTTCTGAGATGCTATCAAAATAATTCTGCCAAAAGGAGAATAACAATGGGCAAGAGAAGAACATGTGAGTGAGATTGCAGGGAGAGGCGTGACATTTATCACAGCGGTCAATGACGGTGGGATAAATCTGTGACAGACGTGTTTTGGAGAAATGAATCCTGTGTAACACCTTAAACTGTATCAAAGAAAGACGAGCACAAACTGTGCTCTTGTGGATCTTGCTAAGGGCACCGTCCCACCAGTCTTCATGTAGTGTCAACCCCAATTCGCCCTCCCAAGCAACCTTGATTTTAATGATAGGTGAGCTGTCGTAGGATAGAAGTTTATTGTAAATTCCTGAAATACGAGATTTCTGAAGAGGATCAGACAAGAGAAAATCATCCCACAGTTGGATTAGGGGTACGGAGGGGAAAGGTAGGAAACAACGATTTTGCACAATGTCTAACTTGGAAATAACGAAAAAGATGTGACGGTGGAAGTTGAAATTCCGACAGATCTGCAAATACTGCGAAAAGCCCCTCCTTATAGAGATCTTTGAAAGTTTTGAGACCTTTGTCATGCCAGATAGCAAATGTGGGGTCTGATATTGCCGGTTGAAATGAGTGATTTTTCAGTAATGGAGTTAAGAGGAGACGCGGAGACAAATTTGAAATTCTTCCTGAACTGGTACCAAATTTTTAGAGTTGCACGAACCACAGGGTTGTCTGTAAAGCCAGAGAAGTTGGTAGAAGTGGAAGAGGTGAGCAGAGCCATTGGAAGGACGAGCCGCATGAATGTACCTCTAATGTACACCATGGGGATTGCGCTGGTCTCAACCAAAATAAGATTTTATGAATATGTGATGCCCAGTAATACAACTGGAAATTTGGAAGAGAGAGTCCAGAATTGAGCTTACATCTCTGAAGCATAGACTTACTTATTCTGGGTGTCTTACCACACCACAAAAAGCTAGAAATGTCCTGATCTATAGTCTTAAAAAATCGCTTTGGTAAGAATAGAGGGAGACATTGGAACAAAAAAGAGGAACTTAGGCAGGATATTCATTTTTACGGTGTTAATCCTTCCTATCAGCGACAGAGGTAAAGACCTCCATCGCTGAAAGTCAGTTTTGATTTCAGACATCAATGGGGAGAAGTTAGCAGAGTAAAGTGAAGTCAGAGACCTGGTTATGTTAATTCCTAAATACTTAAAACCAGAGGGGCTCATTCTGGAAAGGGAATATCAGATTGAGTCATTTGTAATGCCAAAGTATTAACCGGGTAGCACTCACTCTTGGAAACATTAACTTTATAACCTGAAAACGAGCCAAATCTTTGGAGAAAGGACAGAATTCCAGGTAGAGATTGACATGGGTTGGAAACATACAGTAATAAATCATCCGCATAAAGAGAAAGTTTAAATTCCATGCACGAATCGAGATATCCCAGTGAAAGAGGAGGAGGACCTCAGATAAATTGACAAGGGCTCTATAGCTAACGCAAACAGTAAAGGAGAAAGGGACAACCCTGTCGAAAGTCGCCACGGATAAAGTAAAATAAGTTGACTGGATACCATTAGTGGAGATACTAGCTGGCGGGGATGTATACAGAAGGCGTATCCAAGAAATAAATGTGCCCCCAATCCAAATTTGTGCAATACTGTAAGCAGGTAGTCCCATTCAACTCTGTCAAACGCTTTTTCAGCATCGACTGAGATTACCACTTCGGGAAGTAGTAGAGCATTTGGAGTAGATAATGTTCAAAAGGGTGCGGACGTTATAAAATTATAAGACGCGGCCTTTTATAAATCCAGTTTGTTCTCCTGAAACTATGACTGGAAGAATTTTTTCCAAACGATTAGCCAAAGCCTTAGCAAGAATCTTAGCATCTACATTTATCAAAGAGAGGGGTCTGTAAAGCGCTGCAGAATTCGGATCTTTGTCCTTCTTTAAAAGTAGATTTATAGAGGCTTGTCGCAAAGTAAGAGGGAGAACGCCACTCTGCAGCGATTCCCTATATACAGAGTGCAATATAGGGGACAGTTTAGATTCAAATCTTTTGAAAAATTCTACCCGGGAATCCATCAGGGCCAGGAGCTTTATTGTTTTGCATGCTATTCACGGCTAGGTTGATTTCCTCTAAAGTTAATGGAGAGTCAAGATCTTTAGCAACTTCTGGGTTAATGGTAGGGAAATTGAGACCGTCTAAGAAAGCATTCATATCAGAAGTCCCCGCTGGAAAGTCAGACATATACAGAGAAGAATAGAATGAGCGCGAAGACTGAATTAATGGTATTGGGGTCCGTGTGGAGTATGCCAGATGAATCCTTTATTTGAGGGATTATTCGTGAGGCAGCTTGACGTCTCAATTGATGGGCCAAGAGTCGGCTCGGTTTGTCACCATGTTCATAATATGTGGAACGTAACGTAGCAGAAGGCGCTCTGCATCCACCGATGTAATAAGGTCAAATTCAGCCTGCAATACAACCCGATCTTTAAGTAAAGCAGAAGAGGGACCAGAGAGGCCCAATTGCCTATCTAGTTCGTCAATTCTCCGCAGCCTCATATGTTTGGCCATACGAGTGTTGTTCAGATGTGCAGAGTAGGAAATTATTTGGCCCCCGCAAGTATGCTTTAAGTGATTCCCACAGCAGGGAACAGGAAATAGGTTCAAGCTCGTTCTGATTGATTTCATTAAAATCGTCAATTGAAGTTGCAATGAATGTGTTAAATTTGTTGTCTGACAGGAGCAGAGTATTAAACCTCCACGGTGTTGAATATCGAGGTTGGGGGGAAAGCTGAATATCCAGAGAAAGCGGGGCATGGTCAGAAATCACAATAGGGTGATATTTAACCATCGACACTTTGGAGATAAGTTTGGCGTCAATAAAGAAATAATCAATTCTAGAGAAGGACTTATGCACCTGCGAAAAGAAAGAATATTCCTTGATTCTGGGATTATGGAATCTCCAGCGATCCACACAACCATTCTTAGACATGAAATCAGAAAGTGTACTCGCACATTAGTGAGGGTGTCAAGGTCTTGGAAGAAGAACGGTCCAACCTAGGATCGATAACGCAATTCATATCTCCTCCAAATATAAGGACTGTATTATGTAGTGAAGGGAGGCGCCCAAGAGCTTATTCATGAAGTGTGGGTCATCACAATTTGGGGCGTAAACATTAACCAGTAATACCGGACATGCAACAATTTACCTGATATTATTAAATATCTCCCATTTTCATCTGATATTACATTGGAGGATGAAAAGTGAATTGATCTACCAATTAAAATGGCAACCCCCCTGGCCTTAGAATTGAAATTAGAGTGAAATATCTCAGAAATCCAGGGGCACTTAAGCCGTACCTGGTCTGTAATGCGCATATGAGTTTCTTGTAGAAACACTATGTCCGCATTGAGCCGTTTCAGATGGGCAAATACTCTGGATCTCTTCATAGGACTCCCCATACCTTTAATGTTCCAGCTCACAAAGTTCACATGCGAGCCAGATTTTCCAGTATTAGTGGACGTCTATCAAGTGTTTATGGCAGGAAATGAATGAAAGTGAAGCCTTACCTCTGAGAGAAGGAAAAAAGGGACAGGAAACAGGAGGGGGAGAAAAAGGACAAAAACAAAGATAAAATAAGAAAAAGTAAAAAGTGAAAAGAAAAAAAAGAAAAAATAAATACAATAAAAGTAAGTGATAAACCAAAACAAAAGAAAACACACTCCAAACATACAGTGAACCACCCCATCCCACCCCCCTCCCCATTGCACTTACGCGTCCCCATCCCCAAACGATGGAGAACCCAGTGCAGACTCCACAAGGAGTCAAATCCCCAACAGGAAAGCTAACAGCTGTTGACCCGATAGTAATAAACCCCCCAGGCCGGGCCCCTGCAAACTAAACGAAGATAAATGTCAAGGCACATAAACAGTCAATACTCCCTCATGTGTTGTAGAGTCAGTAGTGGTCCATTTCACTTCTGGAGACGGATTATCAGTGTTCTCACTTGATCAGTGTCTTAATAAACACCCCGGCGGCCTCCGCGGATTTAAACTCCCTCTCGATTCCGTCGTGTGTAACGCGGGAGGCGCGCCGGGATAAAGAACAGACCGAACCGTATTCCCGGTATCTCACGGAGCTGGCGGCGGCAGTCATTGAAGGCAGCACGAGCGGGCTACTCTTGGCGGTATGACCGGAAAGATAGAGATGACCATGTCACCAACCTTCACCCGTTGTTGGGCTCTGGCCCGCCGCAGGATGTCCACACAGTCCGGCGTGGTAATGGAGTTGGGCGATTATAGGCCGGGGCGTTCCCGGGTTTGGGCCTCGGCTGCAGAGTGCGATGAACGCGGTCCAAAAGTGGCTCTTTGTCCAGCCCAAAAACCTCCTTAAGCAGAGTGGAAACGGCTGCCGGTGTAGACGCGCAGGTCGAGTCTTCAGGGACACCTACGATCCTCACATTGTTGCGCCGTGATCTAGCCTCGAGATCCTCACACTTGTTTTCCACCCTCCCCAGCTCGGTAGATAGGCGCTCCACTTTAGCCTGTAGCGTAGCTATGTCATCGCAACAGGTAGAGAGCGAAGTTTCCATTTCCCCCACTGTATGCTTCAAAGTGCTCACCTCTGACTGGATAACCGCAATACTGGCCGATAATTCTGCCTTTACGGTCTGTAGCTCTCCCTTAATCGATGTGAAGTTTTCACCCAAGGCCACCTGGAGCTCAGATTTTAAAATGGCCGCCATTCACTGGCGGAGCGCAGCGAGGAGCTCATCCTTGAAACCGGGGGATAGCGGGCCGAGAGGGGTCACTACGCGGCGGGGATGCAGCGTGTGGAGCAGGCCGCAGAGGTGTAGCAGCCAAAGCATTCGCGCTTTTGGATTTTGCCGGCATTTTAGACATTAAACTAGAAGTTTACGGTGTTAAACAAGACTTACAAACACAAATGCTACCAAACACAGTGCCTATCATTTAATATTAATAGTTGTTGCAGGAGCCCCGAAAGTTGCGACCTACTCCATTTGTCACTCAACCGGAAGTCCGTTTTTTGTTTTTTCTTAACACTCCAACAAATGTGCGTTGTTCCATGTTGTTTAACACATCTACATACCATGTAGATCTGTAATTGCAGAGGGGTTCACACTACACAATTCATCGCCAACAAAATCAAACACTCCTGATAATACCAGTGCCTCTGCGACTGCACTGACCCATTCATGATGCAAAAGAGGTTGGAAAAAGTATATGGTGCAGCTAGAAAGTTTGTGAACCCTTTGAACTGAAACATAATCAGTTCTAAAACTTGATAAAGAGAATACAATTAAACCAATGATGCAAAAATATAGTTTTTACATTTATTTATTGGGCATTACATTAAAAATCTTTGTCAAAAAAAAAAAGTATGTGAACCTCTAGGAGTACAAGTTAATTTAAAGGCCTAACTGAAGTCAGGTGTTTCAATCAAGGGGATCAGGCATGAGTTTAGCAAGCCCTCCCACGTTTCATGAACATAAACTTGGATCGTCACTATCAAAGTCTGGTCTTCACCATACAGGTTTATGGAAATGTGCTATGCCTTGATCAGAGGAGCTTCTTAAGGATCTCAGAAAAAGAAAGAGTTATCAATGCTCACCAGGCTGGAAAATGTTACAAAACCAAAACCAAACTAAAGAGACCACCAATCCACTGTGAGACAGATGATATACAAATGAAGAAAATTCAGCACCTCAGCATTTCCCAAGGAGTGGCCATCCAGCAAAAAATCACAGCAAATAATATTATGGGAAATCACATAGAACCCCAGGGTAACATCTAAAAGACCTAGAGGCCACTCTTGCATTGAGTAATGCCAATAATTATGAGTCCACCATCAGGCAATTACTGAACAGGAACAGAGTGCATTGCAAGATAACAAGGAGGAAGCCAGTACTCTCCAAAAAGAACACTGCCGATTATGTGAAGTTTGCTCAAGACCACATGGATAAGCCAGAAAGCTATTAGGAGAATGTTCTATGGACAGATGAATCCAAATAAATGAAAAGTGTTATATTTGGTGTAAACATAAGAAACTCATCCCAACTGTGAAGCATGGGGGTAGCAGCATCATGGTTATGGGGATGCTTTGCAGCCTCAGGTCCAGCACGGCTTAGCGTTATTGATGGACCCATGAATTGTACCAGCAAATTCTACATCAGCGTATCCATCTGTCAACTGAAGCTTAACCATAAGTGAGTCATGCAGCAAGGCAATGACCCTAAGCACATCAAGTCTACAAAGTAACAGTTGAAGCAGAAGAAATGTAACATTTTGGAATGGCCGAGTCAATGTCCAGACCTTAACCCAATAGAACTGCTGTAGAAAGACCTAAAGAGCAGTTCAGGCAAAGAAGTCCACCAAAATTCCCCTAAAAGTTATTGTTTCTAAAGGAGGGGGACACCAGTTACTGAAAGCAATGGTTCATATACTTTTTCTGGCAAAGATATTTTATGTTTTGGTCAATAAATAAATGTAAACACCATAATATTTACATTTACGTCATTTGTTTAATTTAGTTAAAGGCTAGTTTTAGTTTTAATATCTAGTTTTAGGACCTAGATGACAATGTGATCACATTTCAGGTCAAATGCATTCAGAAACTATAAAATAAAAAAAATAAAAAAAACAATAAAAATTGCCTACCAAAGTGTAGCATCTCACATTCAGCCTGTCAGCTATAACTAATGTATCAAGGACACATGGCACAAAAACTTTCACACTCTAAATTACATTACTTAGGTTCTGCACTCACAGAGATGCTGAGGGGTGAATGGTTGCGGTGGCCTGGGTTCCCAATCATCCAGTTCTGAATCATCTCTATTATCATCATCATCATCATCATCTTCTTCTTCTTCTTCATCCTCAGAGTCCACAGTAGAGTCTGTAGCTGCCAAGGGACTGACTGAAGGCTCTGTGATGGTAGGGAGAGTACTCCTGGGCAGCTGATTCTGTGTGTGAAAGGAAAAAAGGGATCCAATTCTTGACAATCATCATTTAAAGGAATAATGAAAAATAAATCTTTGTGAAAAAAAAAATTAATTCTCCACTGATTCACTCCCATGTACTTGATCAGACAGCACAGGATCAAAGTTTGTTCGTTTGCTTTTATTTTTCTGCACTGAGCAACAAAGCTAATGTGGCTAGGATATAATGAGACTCAAAATATTTTCTATAAATATCTGCGTCAACCTATACAGTTTTTATTGTCACAGAAAGTTGTCGGTCTGGTTTAAAACCACTATGACACTGTAAAATATAAAAAATTAATAAAACTTTAGTTTGGCTGAACAGACTGACACTTTTTGTAAGCCTGTTTATTCTTCTTGGGTCAAATATTAGTCCTTTTTTCCCCTCAGCAAACAAACTAAAGAAGTGTCTCTTCTCTCTGGTAAGGCCTGGGAAGGTGTGTTGTCATTGCGGGGAACCTGGGCATTTACAGGACCAAGGTGTGGGTGTTGGTAAGGGTTCCCAACACGCCACAAGCTTCCCCCATTCGACCTTGGATGTACCACATACTGGTGAGTATTCAAGGGGGTATATACACCATGCACTGGTGGCTTCAGGCTATAATTAAATCTCAATTCACCCATGCCTGGTTCAAGGTGAGGCACTGAATACAATATGCCAGGTGAAGGTGGTGTGTGCATGAATATCCACTAGTTGCCATCATGATTCAATTCAAAACATAAAAGAGTTGGCAGTTAGTCTGTATCTTACCTATCCGCTAATTTTGGGGATAAACCGGCCTCTTTTTCAGACCATGTTAAGGGTAATGTGTGTTGATGAGTTCTGCAACAGTGTAGCATAGGAAGACAGCATCAGTAAGGCATTGGGGGGGCTGCCCACTCTCCCATTGGGGGAAATGCCCTCATTGATTTCCCCTTGGAGCAGACACAAGACAAAACTCTCAAACAAGTCTTTGACCAAGTGAAAGTAATTGATGGTCAGCTGGTCTATCCACAGCAATATTTGCAGGTGCTGTGTGACATGTTACGATTGTCAGCTGGTGAATCTGCTGGCCACCCCAAAAGTGCCACACCCCTTTCAATAATTGAAGTCCTCTTGAAAAAAAATTGGTATCTGGCCATCGCAGCAGACTGCAGGAGGTCATCGCTTTTTGTTAGTCCTGGCGTATTACACAAAGCAATACCCAGAAACCATGCCTCTTTTCAATCTCAGGAAGCAGAGTTGTGGAGGCACTTTACAAAATAATCTCCCAGGTCAGGATGCCAAAAGAGATACTGTCTGATCAAGGCACCATATTTATGTTATGCACATTTGCAAACAATATTAATTATTAGGAATTCCATAGATGCTCACCAATGTTTACCACCTGCAGACGGATGGCCTGGTCGAACGATTTAAACAAAAATTGAAAAATATGATTTGGAAATTTGTGCACCATAATGTTTGAATTCGGATAAGTGGATCAAACCTTTGAGGTTTGTAAATAAAGTAAAATAAAGAGCACTTCTGAGTTGTCCAAAGCCTGCCTCCTGTTTCCTTGTTTCTGTTTTCTGATGATCACTCAATGGTAACTATACGAAATGCTTACTGAAAGCTGACTGACTGACTGATGGCAGTGATGTGTTTGAAATAATCAAGCCATCATTAAAAATCCACTTACAGAAAGCACAATGATACAGTACACCAAATTCATCGTAATAGGACATATGGCTCCTAAGAAACAGATATATGAGTTTAGCTCTGCCCCCTTTGTATGACCATACCCCAAATATTGGTAGCCATATTGTTTACAAAGGTCCACATTTTTATTAGTTACTGGTTTGCACTATATATAGTTTGATACCAAATTTATGAAGATACACCAAATTATTAGTGTGACACTGTGATAGTGTGAAACCTAGAAAAGGATTGAACCTAGGTTTCACATATTATGCAAATTAGCAACAAAAAAAAATCATCAGGTGAATAACCAAAATGTGTTGTGTGCTGACACAAAGACGGCTGTAGTTAAACCAAATAAAATAAAAATAAAATAAATTGGGGGAAAAAATTGTGCTTTTGCAATGAAAGTACATAGAGGTTATCACTCAAAAAAAAGAAAAATTAAAACCAGTCAAGCTGTCACCTGGTGTGGAAACGGCACAATCGCGAGAGCGAAAAGCAGAAAGAACGACGCGGAGCTATGAAGCAATAGGCTGCATGAAACGTGAGACGTGCAAGGTTCAGGCGATCGGGCGAACAAGATAAACTGGACGAGACAGAGACGTAGTCGAAAACCGTAAGAAAGAGTCGAGGTAAACTAGGAAGTCAATCAAAGTAGAAGGGCTTGGTATCGCAGAGAAGCAAGGTCGCTAAGCGTATACTTCGCGATGACTCTGTGGCAAGTGATTCCCTAAATACTAGTGGTGTGGGTGCATGTGTGAGTGTGTGTGATTGGCAGCAGGTGTCTCAGATCAGAACTCCGGGGACTTAGAGCGCGCATCGTGTGCGACCGATGCGCGTTGCATACTGGGATCTGGAGTCCTGATCTGACGGAGCTGTGACAGAACCCCCCAGAGGGCTCACTCCGGGAGCCGACCTCCCTCTTGGCACCCCGTGCCCGAGGGCCTGGGAGTTCAGGATGCGTGCGGAAAGTCCTTGGTCAATTCGGGATCTAGAATGTCCTGCCGGGGGACCCAGCATCGCTCTTCAGGCCCGCACCTCCCCCACTCGACCAGATACTCCAACTTGCCCTGTCTACGTCGGGACTTGAGAATTCTCCTGACGAGGTACGCCGGTTGTCCCTCAATCTCGAATGTGGGCAGGTGGAAGTTCAGGGGGGACCTCTGCGGGTAGCGGGCCATCCACCACTGGCTTGAGTCTAGACGTGGAAGGATGGGGAGATGCGGCTATAGTCTGGAAGTTTCAGGCGATAAGTGACTTCATTAATCTGCTTGAGAATCCGAAATGGGCCCGTGTACCTCGGGGTTAGTTTCTTGCAGCTGTTGGGTTTACTTAAGGTTCCTGGTAGATAGCCACACTCTATCGCCCGGCTGGTAGTTTGGGTGGTCACTGCGATCGGCTCTGCTCTTGTAGATCTCGGAGACGGTTCGTAGGCATTGGTGGGTAGCTGCCCAGACCTGCTCACTCCGCTTGAACCACAGGTCGACGGCCGGGGCTGCAGTGGGTGAGGCGTTCCAGGGGAACAATGGTGGTTGGTAACCGAGCACACACTGGAAGGGGTGAGGTTGGTTGCTTGAGTGCCGCAGGGAATTCTGGGCATACTCAGCCCATGGCAAGAACTGTTTCCAATCCTCCGGTTCGGGCTTGGAAAAGGTACGGAGGAGGCGCCCTAGTTCCTGGTTGACTCTTTCTACCTGTCGCGTTGGCTTGAGGATGGTAGCCAGACGTGAGATTAACAGTAACCCCTAACTTAGTCATAAAGCTTGACCATACCCGTGACGTGAACTGTGGGCCTCGGTCGCAAACAATTTCCTCAGGTATGCCGAAGTATCGGAAGACGTGCTGGAACAGGAGTTCGGCGGTCGTGAAAGCGGTGGGCAGCGCGGGCAACGGGAGGAACCGGACAGATTTGGAGAAACGGTCCACAGCCACCAGAACCGTGGTGTTCTCTTGGGATTTGGGCAAATCAGTAACAAAATCGATGGAGATGTGAGACCAGGGACGTTCGGGCGTGGGCAGCGGCATTAGTTTTCCTGCGGGAAAGGTTCTCGGTACCTTATTCTGAGCACATGACGAACAGGAAGCCACTACTGCTCTAATGTCCTTTTCCATGTGAGGCCACCAGTACCTCTCCTGGAGGAGGTGGAATGTCCGTTGTGCCCCGGGGTGCCCTGTATCCAGTGCCGTGTGTGCCCAAGTGATAAGATCTGACCGGTACTCCGCTGGTACAAATAGTTTGCCAAAAGGACAGTTGACTGGAACTCTTGATGAGGGCACTTCCTCTAATCTCTGATTCAAATCCCACTCTAACGCGTTGACGATACAGACTGGTTTGATGATGTAGTCTTCCTGATCATGGGCACGTTCAGAGTGGTCGCGGCGGGAGAGGGCGTCTGCCTTTACGTTCCTGGATCCGGGGCGGTAAGACAGAGTAAAGTCGAATCTGGTGAAGAACAGAGCCCAACGTGCTTGGCGTGAATTTAGTCTTTTGGCAGTGCGTATATACTCCAAGTTCTTATGATCTGTGAAAATAACGAAGGGGTGTGTCACTCCTTCTAACCAGTGCCTCCACTCCTCCAATGCCAGTTTGATGGCGGAAGTTCTCGATCCCCTACGTCATAATTTCTCTCAGCGCGGATTGAGCTTCCGGGAGAAGAATGCTACTGGATGGAGTTTGGGTCTTTCTCCAAACCTTTGGGAGAGAAGTTCCCCACCGGTTTCAGATGCGTCCACCTCCACAATGAATTGACGGGCAGGATCGGATGTTTAAGGATCGGACTGAGCCTTGGAGTTCCAGGCTAGGCGCTTGGGTTTTCCCTAAGCATGGCTGTGAGGGGGCTAGCGATGGTACTGAAGTTCCGGATGAATCTTCTGTAAAAGTTGGCGAACCCCAAGAAACGTTGCAGCTCCTTAACGGTGGTGGGCATGGGCGCCACCCATGACGGGTCGTTACCTTAACTTGGTCCATGGAAACTCCCTCTGGGCTGCATCTACGCACCCCAAGAATGAGATGGAGGTTTTATGGAACTCACACTTTTCGGCTTTGACATATAACTGGTTCTGTAGTAACCGTTGTAGAACCGTACGAACGTGGATGATATGGTCCTCCAAGGAGTTGGAGTAGATGAGAATGTCATCTATGTAGGCAATGACGTATCGGCCCAGCATGTCACGTAGCACGTCGTTGATTAAACACTGGAATACTGAGGGCACGTTTGAAAGCCCATACGGCATAACCAGATATTCATAATGGCCGGAGAGCGTGCTGAAACCTGTTTTCCATTCATCCCCCTCCCTAATCCGAATAAGGTTGTAAGCACTGCGTAAATCCAGCTTGGTGAATACAGTGGCGGTACGTAACTGTTCCAGGGCCGACGGTACGAGAGGTAAGGGGTAACGATACTTCACACAGCACCGGTTTAGCCCTCGATAGTCAATACATGGGTGTAACCCGCCCCCCTTTTTCTCCACGAAGAAAAACCCCGCAGATGCTGGGGATGTAGATGGCCGGACATAACCTTGGTGCAGTGCTTCTTGGATATACTCCTCCATGGCCCGTTGCTCAGGGAGCGATAAAGGATAAACCTTCCCCAGCGGAGGTGTTGCACCGGGCAGTAAATCAATGGCACAATCGTAGCTGCGATGTGGGGGCAGGCCACTAGCTTTCTTTTTGCTGAAGACTCCTCTGAGATCATGATAGACCTTGGGGATCGAAAGGTGGACTGTGCTGTCCGGGCTCTCTATGGAAGTTGACGCGAGCTGAATCGTGGGAATGGGGAGGCAGTACTGTAGACAATGAGGGGACCAGTGAGTGATCTCCTTCGTGTCCCAGGAGATACGTGGGTTGTGTTGTGCCAACCAGGGGAATCCCAGGACCACTGGATTTCGTGTCGTCCTGATGAAATAGAAGGAGATCTGCTCGTGTTGTAGAGCACTGGTGTGAAGGAGAATCGGGTCTGTGATCTGGGTAATGATGCCGTCCCCTATGGGGGCTCCGTCAATGGCCTGGATGCGACGGGGACTAGGGAGACTGCGGACCGGGATGTTGTATAGACGCACTGTTTCCTGGTCAATGAAATTCCCGGCCGCGCCGGAGTCAATTAGTGCATCTAAAATACAAGAAACCTTAGAGTATTCCAAGACAATGGGAATGATCAAGGCACCCTGAGTTATATACCGGGCAGGAGGATCAGGACGTACCTTAGGCGGTGTAGTGTCTAAACCGGAACTTTCCTGACGAGGTTTACGTGGTCGGCGAGCGCACTGTGGTATAATGTGGTCCCTCGCGCCGCAGTAGAAACAGAGATGCTCCCGGCGTCGTCGCTCACGTTCTTGTGGGTTAACGCGTGTTTGTCCCAACTGCATGGGCTCCTCAGGGCTCTCCGTTAAGGACCTCTCTGCCTCGGTTCGTATTGGCCTGCGATTCCGTAGAAGACGGTCCAGATGGATGGCCATGGTAATAAGTCCATCAAGCGATGACTCATCGTCGCGACAGGCGAGCTCCTTAGTGATGTCGTCATTTAGCCCACGTCGAAATATTGTCTTAAGCGCAGGCTCATTCCATCCAGTCCGTGCGGCCACCGTACGAAATTCCAGAGCATAATCTCCCACGCTGCGTGGACCCTGGACCATGGATAGTAACTCCTCCCCTGTCTCTCGGTTGTCTGGAGAATAATCGAACACGGTGCGAAAACGTGCAATCACTTGGTCATACGTGGTAATATTGTTCCCCTCCCATTCCGCAGTGGCCCATAGTAGAGCTCTCCCAGTAAGGAGCTCCATGAAGTGAATGATTTTCCTCTCGTCCGGTAGGTCGGGGTAGGCGGAGAAAAACAGGGAACACTGGAGAAGAAATCCTCGACAACGCGCAGGATCCCCATCGTATTTCTCCGGAGATGGAGGAGTTGGTAAGCGGGTGGGCGTGGTCGCGGGAGGTAGCGCGGCTTGGTTTAACTGGGCTACCTGCGCGTGTAATTCTGTGAGGCGTTGATCATGTTCACTAATTATCCTGCCGTGTCCCTCGATGGCGCGAGCCATTTGGGGATCTCCCGCTGTGTCCATCAGTCGGCGAAGTATTCTGTCACCTGGTGTGGAAACGGCACAATCGCGGGAGCGAAAAGCAGAAAGAGCGACGCGGAGCTATGAAGCAATAGGCAGCGTGAAACGTGAGACGTGCAAGGTTCAGGCGATCGGGCGAACAAGATAAACTGGGCGAGACAGAGACGTAGTCGAAAACCGTAAGAAAGAGTCGAGGTAAACTAGGAAGTCAATCAATGTAGAAGGGCTTGGTATCGCAGAGAAGCAAGGTCGCTAAGCGTATACTTCGCGATGACTCTGTGGCAAGTGATTCCCTAAATACTAGTGGTGTGGGTGCGTGTGTGAGTGTGTGTGATTGGCAGCAGGTGTCTCAGATCAGAACTCCGGGGACTTAGAGCGCATGCGTGTGTGCGAGGTGCGCGTTGCATTCTGGGATCTGGAGTCCTGATCTGACGGAGCTGTGACACAAGCAACCATCTCAAGGGTCAAGTTATTGGACCACTTCAGATGGAATGACCCAGCACTACATGCATGGAATTCTAAATAAATAAATAAACCTACTATACACATAAAGCAATGCACCTAAACATTAACCCTTTACTCTCTAACATTACTCCAATGATTTTACAGAGCTTCTACACAAAAAAACGCATAATGGCAAGTCTGGTAATATAATATCAGCGATAAAGGTCACTGGATATTGTAGCAATGAATTATCATGTAGGATTGATAATATGCTGATAATATATAACACAAGCCTATTGTCTGTTAACTGTAAATAGTAGTTTCTTGATTTGGAAAAAACATTGTTGCATTGAAACAATATACTTTCTGACTTGTTTACATTTGATGGAACTAAAATAATCAACAGCAATATCTAACAATATTTTCATACATAATATCCTATTCTTCTGAGTCTACAGCATCCAAACAGTCATTTCTGTGATTAAAATATTGGCAAGTCTGCTTAGACATACCTTGTAATCATGCCCTTTTTCTTACCTGTGACACAGGCTCTAGTATAGCCTGTGGGGCATCTGCTACATTACTGAGCACATGTAGATTTGTAGCATTCATGTTCTGACCACCTGGCAACAACACTGTGACCTGTGGCAGAAAAAAAGACAGGGACCTATAAACCAGTTCTCAAAACTTTTTTGCATGGACCAATTTAACACTAAAATTAATAGCATGAACACACAACACATTTTTATGAAGATAATCCAACTATCTAAATGTTATGCATATTATTTAAAATGTGTACAATAGTGTTTTAGCTATTTAGCAATAGAGGTTTTTTTTATTATTATTTCCACTGAACACAGAGTCCAAGTTGACATTATTTGCATGTTGAACTGTTTATGAGAATTTGATTAAATCAATTTCAAGCAAAAAGTAAAGTAGGCTAATACCTAAGAACTCAATAATGAATATAGTCACAAGCAGTGATCTGCAGGATTCAAGCAACCTTGGCCAATGATGGGTTGTGATTTCCACCATTGCAAAAACAGACAAACAAACAAAAAAACATCACAGACCCCTGGCTATAGATAACAGCCCTCTAGGGGTCCCAGAACCACTGCTATAAACAACAGGCTAAATCTCAGTAAAGTAAAAAGGCTTGTATACCTGTTGAGTTGTACCATCCTGCTGAATGTATGCCACTTGGGGCTGGTCTGTAAACACAGCCTAAACAATGACAAATAAAGCCATTAAGTAATCCTCAAATATAAATAACATGCCTGTTCGTTTATCAGTATGTTGTGAACCAGTGTCACACTACAGCCACTCCAGATACAGTCCCCTCTGTAAGTATTGGAACAGCAGATGTAATCATTTTGTTTTGGCTATACACTGGAGACATTTGGGTTTGAGATCAATATGAATATGAGATGATATCAGAATGTCAGCTTTAATTTCCTGATATATACATCTAGATGTGTTATACCACTTAGAACATGACACCTTTTCTTTGAACCCACCCAATTTTAAAGTGATAAAAAATTTTGGAACAGGTGCGACTGACAGGTGTGTCTGCTTGCCAAGGTGTGCCCTGTTGGATCGCCTGTTTAAAGAATGAATACCTCTGAATGTCTACTCTTGGTTTGAGCTTTAGTAGTGATCTGTCTATCAGAGAAAAGCTGAAAAAAGAGGGAAAAATCAAGCAATGAGCATAGCCACTACAATGATATGGAATATTCTGAAAAAGAAAGAAACCACTGGTGCATTAAAAACCATACATCAAACAGGTCGTCCAAGGATTTGATAACAGCTTCTATGGCTATATTCATGGCAAGAGCCAGTTTATTTATTCAAGAGTAAAACTAGAATATGTGTTTAAGATTCATTTTTCCTAAAAACCTTAAAACCAAGTTTGCATTTACTTGGTTGAAAACCTTTTCAAACATATCGACAGAATAATACAGATTCCTCAAGTGTGTAGAAGCATTACAGTCCCGTAAGACATGTTTAATGGATAGTGAGGGAACTTTGGTGAATTTTTTTAGAGATATTAAAAGTTAGTGTGAGCCCTGTGTGTCTTACCTGGCATTGAGTGCAAATGACTTGATCCCAGCAATTATTAAAGGAGAATACGTGTCTTGTCCCAACAACAGGATTTATTTCCCACAATTTGTTGTTTAAACACTGATCCCATTCCGACTGCCATTTGTTTTTAGTGTATATGTTTAATGTTGGCTTGAGGTCTGTGAACGGAATGGAGCATTTTACTGGTTTTGAGGATAATGATTCTTTGGCAGCTCTATCTGCTTGCTCATTAACAGAGATTCTGAGAGGCCAGGTACCCAGCAGAAAATGGTACTAAAATTCTTTGATTCCAGAGACGACAATTTGTTTAAAATCTTCAAGATTGTTGGGGGATCAGTTTTTATAGATGCCAATGCTTCCAGACATGATTAGGAATCAGTTATCATTAAAAAGGATTTCTGTGGAACAATCTCAATGAACTTCAGTGCTGGTAATATAGAATTTGCCTCTGCAGTAAAAACTTAACTTTGGTCAGTGATGCATATGCATCCCTTTGCAACAGTTGACTAGTTGCAAAGGCTGATGCTACTTCATTTCCAGATTTGGATCCATCTGTGTATAATGGGATATGTTGTGGGAACACTACTCTTATATTTTCATAGTTTTTGATTTTTGGTCTCTCATTAAATCGAGATGGATTTTGGGCTTTTTGAGATCCCATGGGGAATTTAGCAAAAAGGTGTCTGCTCCAGAACGTTTAAATCCACTTTCAGGTTCTCCAGGTGGGTTTTTATACGTAGGCCAAATGGACAAATGTGACTTGGTTTTCTTTCATATAGTATTGGATGTTAAGTTGAGAAAACTGCTGTATAGGCTGGATTTTGTTTGTTGGTTTTCAGTTTGGTTGCATATTGTATGGCCAGCTTTAGGCATCTGATTTCCAATGAAGATTCATTGGCTTCCACATATAAACTTTGAATTGGTGATATCCTGTATGCTCTTAAGGCCAGTCGAATATCTTGATGAACAGTACAAGTTGTATATACCGTATGATGCTTCCATAGTTCAGCTTTGAGCAAATCAAGGTTCTGTACAGATTCATAAGAGTTAAACTGTCTTTTAAAACATTCATAGCTTTAAAACATTTCTTTTTCAATAATTTAATATGAGGGATAAAAGACAGGTTACACAGGAATGGAGCTGACAGAAATGCATACAGACAGTTTTTGTTAGTGAGAACTTAAAACCATTCCGAGTTGACCAGGAGAGCATTTTGTTGATTTTCTGTAGCAAATGCAGATGTTGTCTACATATAAACTATAATGTAGATTAGAAACAATGACTTTCGCAATGCTGTCTATTTTAATATTAAAAAGAGAGTTACTGATCAAATACTACCTTATTACGTACTCCTAGTTCTTGTTTATGTAGATTAGACAAGGTGTTTGCTATCTTTACTCTAAAAAGTCTGTTTTCAATGAAGGTGACCATAAAATTCATTCTATACAGATCCTTTAAAATGCCATGTTTCCACGTCGTGTTATAGGCTTTCTCCAGATCGAATAAGACAGCTACAACATGCTCCTTTCTAATAAAAGCATCACGAATATAGCTTTCATGACAAATTAGATGATCTGTAGTGCATTGGCCTTTCTTGAAACCACATTGAGCATTACTTATGTGATGTTCAGATTCCAGAACCAAGACCAGGCGATCATTGACCATGCTCTCCATTGTTTTGCATAAGCAGCTGGTTAAGGGTATAGATAATTTATGGGATCACTATGGTCTTTTCCAGGCTTTAGAATAGGTATTATTTCTGCTTCATGCCAAGCAGGTGGAATTTTTCCAGATAACCAGATGGAGTTAAAAATTCTAAGAAACATTTCCAGAAAGAGGTGGGGTAGGTTCTTTATAAATTGACAGTGGACTTTATCTGGTCCAACAGCTGTATTGTGGGATTTTTAAATAGTTCGCTGTAGCTCTTCCATGGAGAGGGGTTGGTTATAGGGCTCTGCATTGCTAGAGCCAAAGTTAATCTTCTCTTTTTCTTGTTGAGCATGTAATATTCAAAAAGCAGGAAGACAGTTCTCAATAGATGAATTGCTTTTGAAAGTTTTTGCTAGAAAGTTTGCAATTTCTTGTTTTGATCACAGGAGTGTACCATGCTGTTTGATGTGTTGTATTTGATGGCCATTGTTTGTCCCGTCATTATCCATATCAAGATCCATATTTGGTTTGATGAAGTACTTGTCAGGTTGGAAACCAATCTTCTCCAGCTTTCTTTTTTAGCTTCATTTATGATTCTTCTTGCTCATACTCCACTTATCTTGAGTTTGATCAAATTTTCAGTTGACTGTGTCTGAAGAAAAGCCTTCCAGCTTTCTTCCTCTCTTTTATGGTTTCCTTACATTTATTATCAAACTATGGAAGTCACCTACATTTCAGATTCAAAGATGTTCTTGGAACTGCATCAGTGTTTTAGTAAATTCTGCATAGCATCATAGCTGTCTTCTGGAAACCATACAAGCCTCTCATAAGAGATGGTTTGAAACTGAAATCAAGTTGCTTATTTAAATGTGCTATCTTTGTACATTTGTTTCTTCCTTTCTTCATTTGATGGTTACAATGATTGAGAAGTGGTCACTACCACAGAGGTCATGCCAGACTCTCTATGATCGGTCCAAGTACAATCCAAGCTGACAAATTCTTAAGTCAATCGTAGACTATGTTCCATGTCCCAGGTGTAAGTAGTTATTTGATGTATTATTTAGAAGGCATAAAGTATGGTTAAATAATATATAAAATCTTCAATCTTCTTACCTTTTTTATTGCAATGATTGCTGCCCAACAGGAAGTTGTGACTATTAAAATCACCCATGAGAATATAGAGAGGTGGGAGCTGAGCAACCACGTGCATCAAGTCTGAGTTTGGAGGAATGTAGATGGAAACGGCTGTGATGGTTTTCTACAGAGTCAGCCGTACTGCTTTTAATATTTATATGACTATGGATCACAATTTCTCATTAAAATGGCTGTACCACCGGAAGCCCGCTTGTCACTGGGACCGAAGGTATTAAAAAATTTTAAAAGAGAGAGTACAATCTAATGGTAATTGTGTTTCCTGAAAACATATGGCTATAGTGCATTACAGCTGACACCTAGATGAACACTTATGACCAAGTCATCCCCTTCAAATGCTATTGAAGTTAGAAACATGTATACCAATATGTAACTGTAGAAACGGTCCCTTAATTTACGCATATCTGTGAATACCAAACATCCAAAGTCAAGCCAACTTCATGCCAGTCTGCTAGGCTCATCTTCTCTCGTGGCTTGTCAGCACAATCCCACCACTAGAGGCTGGCCGAGAGTAACATGTTACAAGGTACATTTATTGTTGCAGCTATTGTATCAGTGACCATACCTTTTGAAAGTTGAACCCCAGCACAGGGTTGGGTACAAATAGGTCCACCAGAACACTTAGGTATTCAATTAGAATTTTTTCTGGAAATAGCAGTTTATCAAAAGTGAAGATGTACATACTAGTTTTGAGTGTTCACTCTTCTCTCTTGATTATTATTCTCATTAACATTCGTTACTCCTTGAGTCTTGAGCTCAAGTGTTATTTCTTATTCATCCACATCGTCCAGGACTCTAGTGCGGATTACTCCTTTACTGTAATTCAGAGTTGGATGAGGGAAGGTCTTTATCTGTACTCCAGCTATCATGCTGGAATGTAATAGGTTTTCAGCATTGGCCTTTTTACTGCACTCCACAAGAATCTAACCAGATCGAAGCTTTTTCACTTTTTTTAGTGTACCTGCAATTCCTGCAATACCCTTTTGTATAGCAAAAGGGGAAAGCTTACTGATTGGAAAGTCTGGAGCAGCAGCTTCAATGATGACAAATTTAAGCCAGTTATCATTATTCGGTATAGAGGAATATTTGATTGCTGAAGTATTATCAGTGTCTAAGTCCAAAAAGAATTTTTTGAGGTGTGCTTTGTAGCCATGTTTTAGGTTTTCAGTTTCATCATCTCTGCTCCCAACGCAGCTTAGAGCCAAAATTACAGGGATACACAGCTCTGCGGATCTCCAGCAGATTATGCACCAGGGATATAGGGATGATGTACTCAAGCAACCTGAGAAACAATAAGCTCAATTTACTTGACTGACCCTTAGCCAACACCTACTGGGAGTCTGAGAAATATTTGACGTTCAGTTATCCTACTTAGTGCAGTCCCAGATCAAGTCTTGACAAACTGACTGATTGGATAGAGCCATTCCAACCTCATTCCTAGTTGAAGTAGAAGCCAATGTACAGCTTTGAAATAACGGAGTCCGCAGCAAACCGTTATTGATGATGTAACTCATGGTGGTAGCAGAATGAGAGGGGTATGCATTTCACCACCCAAAGAGGAGACTGAAGGGAGAAACCCTCTAAAACAAACAACAACTGACATAAGCTGCATTATAAGCCTGTAAAAGCATCAAAAAAGAAGAATGCTAGAGTTTGGTGATGACAGTGGACCACCAGCTTGATGCAGTTATTGCAAGCAAGGGATTAAAAACAATAATATATGTATATATAATAAAAAAAAAAAAAAAAAAAATATATATATATATAATTTTTTTAATCCCTTGCTTGCAATAACTGCATCAAGCTGGTGGTCCACTGTCACATATTATTTTATATATATATATATATATATATATATATATATATATATATATATATATATATATATATATATATATATATATATATATACACACACACACATACATATACATGTTATTGACTTAAATTTTCTGCAAGATAATCTTTTCCAAAACATTTGATCTAAAATTAGGGTGGTCTGCAATCAAAGGTGCCAGGTTCTTAGATGTTTTACACACAACCACGTTCAATAAATGAACGCTTGCCATTCCAATTTTTTCTTAGGGGACTGTATATTGCAGACATGAAGTGTCTTCATATAGAAAACTGAGGGGGGTTAAAATCTAAAAAAGGTTAACCTATATCACCTGTGCTCCATCAGCAGGGTGTATGTACACCAGCGTGTGTTCAGCAGTCTCCACTGAAGTATAGGAACTTCCATCTGCAGCATATACAACCTGCTGCTGTCCTCGGTCTGGCTGTTCTCCACTGTACACAATTTGAGCCACGGTTCTGCCCTCAAAATGCACCTACAGATGACCGTGAAAGCCTACAGTTACAAACCTATAAAAACTCAACAAGATCCACTAGCATATATACAACATAAAAATTCACTGAACATGTATTTTTAAAAAAATAGATAAAGCAAGTAAACAACTTCGGGGGCACTAAAGTACTTTCCCAAAGTACCAGAAAAAATAAAAATAGCACAGGTGTTGAATGTATGAAAATAGATGGGAAGGCTAAATTTTTATAGCTCAAAAATATTAATATTATGGTTGAACAAAAATAAAGAAAAATAAACAAATAATAACAACAACAAAAACAACAATAATAATCATAATCATCATCATCATTAAATTGCTCTGGATAAGAGCATTTATTAAATGTTGTAAATATTATTGGGGGAAATTAATGCACACACCCATGGACAGGTAGACATGGACCTGCTTCAGTGACTCATACATTTCTTTTTTTGTGTGTGTTTTCAAATTCATAATGCTCCACTGGCTTCCTGGCACGTCTCCTCCTAATAACAAAAACAGTCGACAGAAAAGTTCTGCTGATGACATATACTGGACGAGTCATTAAAATGGGCTAGAATATATTCCAAACGGAGATCAAATCTAGGGCTCACTCATCTGACAATTGTCACTGATTGTCTCGATTTATAGAAAAGTTTACACTCTGCTGTTAAAATTTTTGTGATGTAAAAAATGAAACCAAGGTAAATCATGTCAGACCTTTTCCCACATTTTACGTGATATAGCAAACATAATTCAAGTGAAAAACAAAGCAAATTCATTTAAGGGGGGGAAAAAGAAAAAAAATACATTAAACTTATAGTATGTGTGCTCACATGCTTTAACTAATAATTTGTTAAAGCACTTTGGCTTTCACTTGATCTTTTTGGTTGAGAATCTACCAAATATTCTACAAAATTGGAGATGAACAAAGTACTTCCTACCAACTTAGCACATACTGATTGGGCAATTTTATTCCACTGTTCATTGTAAAAATTATCCAGCTCCATCAAACTGCGAGGGGATATGTGCATCTCCTGAGCCCAGCCCTCTTCAGGTCATTTAACAGGTTTATGATAGAATTTAGATCTGGGTTCTCACTGGGCCATTGGACAACTTTAATCTTCTTTGGATTCTTCTTCTGCCATTCCTCTGTTGGCTTGGATTTGTGCTTTAGATCAAAGTCATACTTGAAAGTGATATGGTTTCTTCCTCTTCAGCTGTGTAACAGAGGTCTGCAGGTTTTGTGCCAAAGCTGACTGGTATTTGGATCTATCCATGTTTCCTTCTATCTTGAATAGACCCTCAGTCCCAGATGAACAGAAGCATCTGCATAGCAGTATGCTGCCACTACAGTGGGTGTGGTGTTCTTTGGGTGATAAACCTTGTTTTTAAATTATTATTTTTGTGCCCAAACTATTTTTACAATTATGCCCAAAAAGTTGCATCTTGTGATTAGACCATAACGCATTTTGCTACATGGTTTAGGGTGATTTAGGTAGGCTTGGATGTTTGTTTGTTTTTTTGTGAGAAAGGGCTTCTGTCCAGCCACCCAAGCCTATAGCCTAGATATGTGAAAAATACAAGAGATAGTTGTCACATGCGGGGAGTTACCAGTACTTGCCATATATTTGTGCAGCACCTCTAATGTTGCTGCAGGTCTTTTGGCAGCCTCAATAAGAAGATTTAAATTTAGTCCTTTTCTCAATTCTGGAGAGACATCCTGTTCTTGGTAAGATCACTGTGGTACTCCATTTTCTCCACTTGCTGATGGCCTTCATGGTGTTCCATGGTAATCTTATGTTTTGGAAATTCTTTTGTATCCCTTGATCAATACCTTTCAACATGTTTTGTAAGCTCTTTGCAGCAGTTGGATGAAACCAAGAAGCTGAGAAAATGCTACAAAAAGAGCTGATCTTTATTTGGGGTTGATCAGAATCACTTCACTGATGGCAAGTGTATGATAAATTTATTTTGAACATGAGTACAAATGTGACTGGTTAATTCTGAGCTTAGTCACACACCCCATTATAAAAATTGCATGCATGCTTATGCAACCAGTTTATTTAAACTTTATTTTTTACATATTTTCCTAAAACATTTATATTTTCTTATGCTTGAATTTTATTGGCTGCTCTATCAGATGGAAAAGGGTGTGACATGATTTATGTAGGTTTACTTTTTTTTATTTATTAGAAAAACCTGCAATTTTAAGAGGGAAACGTAACACTTTTTATATCCTATTTATCTTTATTTATGTTTGCAACATTGTTTGTACATATTTATAAGTACGAAATCAAACGACATTGTGCGTGTAAATTTGAAACGGACAGCATGCAGTAGAAGTATATTGCATATAAAAAAAAAAGTATCTGAAATGTTTATTTACCCTCACATTGCATAGCTGATAATGGCAGGGTAATGCCGTTTAAAGCAGTTTATGGTCACTGAACTGTGTCCAGGTGGTGCATCAAAAACAAAGTGGGCTTCATAGATAATTGGGAGTAGTTTTAAGGGCAAGGCCTGTGAGGGCGGGACAGTATCCATCCCACTCGGGAAGGTGCTGCTCTCATTTCTTGCAGAAAAGCACATAGTCACAGAACAGGCCTAGTTAATCTGTGACAATCCAGAACCAAGGTCAGGGAGCAGGCAAGCAGGCTAAACCGTACGTCTGCTAGCTGCACTGTCAATCAGGTACCAAAATATCAAGACTGTTTCTTTCCCCCATGCTAAACAAAAATGTAGAAATAATCAGAAAGTTTGTTTTAGTAACCTAATTAACATAAAATTAGATCATAATGCATACCCAGCCATCACCTTTGATCTGAAGCTAGGACTTTAGATTGCTTATGTCTAAAGCACTTATTGTTAATGAAACCATTAATGATCAGGAGTTCTATTTCATTTCTACTGTGCTTTCAGCACCTGGATGTCCATCACATGTACGTGCAGGTCGAGTGTTTGTATCAAAAAAAGTCACCTGTGACCTGGGTGACGTGTGCCTTTTGCCATGGTACTAAAGGCACGTTCACACCGGAAGCGACCTCTTGTTATCTTCTTGCGTTGGTAAGCAGGTTTCAGGAGTGCAGGCACTGCTGATAGTCTTGTAACCTGAACTAGGATTGGAGCTACAAACGTTCGTCCTCCAAAGACTGCGGTCAGCCTTTTTTTGTGATTATTTAACTTCAGACAGTGCGCCATCAAGCAAGAGGTAAGAGACTCTGCTATCAACGACATGTAGGAGTGGGCACGCGCCAATTCGGCAAGCTGCAGTTTACAGTTCATAATCAGTTTGGTGTTTCTTGCCTTAACGCTGATACAATGCTAAAATACTTGAGGTCGGGTTGGAATCCTCTCCCGTAGTCTTCTGTTTATACATATCGTGAAGTTATTCCCCACAATTTTTGGTTGTTTCATTTTTTGAAAGCGCGCTGTCGGTAAGCAGCCCACCCCAAATGGGCTTCATTGATTTGTTTTTCATCCCCATGATTTAGTTTGTAAGTTTATTTAATTATTGGCTATAGTGTGAGCATGTTTGCTCTTAACTGCACCATATTGCATCACAGTGCAGAGTGATCATAGAGGGACCATTCTCCAGTATTTTCACTGTTAGTTTCATAATTGACTCGTTGGCAGTAGGACAGGCTACAGAATGACCCTGATTGGGGTCGATTGAAACGGGTGATTGCTTTCGTCCGAGTGATTTAGTTTGTGGATTTCTTTCATTATTTGGAGAGATATGGCAAAGTGTACATATTTCTCTTTTTCGTGCTCAATTACCACCTGGCAAAATGGTCACATGCGGAAAACCACATGGATAGTAATTACTGCTGGTACCCATGTTTGTGACATGTATTGATTGCCTGGCCCCTCTGGAACTAGAGGATGGCCATGAGAGATGTCCCTCTCGTCTGGGGGTTGACCAATTCAGAGAGGGATTGACTGTGCTGGCATGTATGAATTACAGCTCCATGAGTTTAGCAGCACCACCAGCCAAACAGGCCCAGCTAGAGGGCAAGTTGGGCACTCAACCGCATCCTACACAGGCCATGTCTCCAAGCTCTCATAAGTGCCGTAAGACCGATTCGCGGGGGGGCCCTGGTAAGGGGAAACGCAGAAAGGTAGACCCCCTAGCCCAGAAGGTAGATACCTTGGCTTCATAATTTGCAGAGATTAAGTCTCTCCCTGCAACCACCCAGTGCAGAGCCTGCTAGTGGTCCCGCTGCAGCTGCACTACAGTCTCCTCCCATGGTCACCACCCAGAGGATGCACTCTCCACTAGGGCCTCTGAGAGCCTAGTTTTCGGGGGAATGCTCCCATTCATCTCATCCCAATTCGTAGGGGACGAGCCACAGTACACCGAAGGGCTCGGAGACCAGTCAGACATCAGTCAGGGCTGTGGTAAAAATGGCCTAGATCCAAATCCGGCTTTAAACTTCCCACAACAGTATTACGGACCTGCCTGGTGTGTTCCTTGGTCTTCATGATGCTCTTTGTGCTTTCAACAGAACCCTGAGACTATCACAGAGCAGGTGCATTTATACAGAGACTTGATTACACACAGGTGGATTCTATTTATCACCATCAGTCATTTAGGACAACATTGAATCATTCAGAGATCCTCGCTGAACTTCTGGAGTGAGTTTGCTGCACTGAAAGTAAAGAGGCCGAATAATTTTGCACGCACCACTTTCCAGTTTTTTATTTGCTAAAAAAGTTTAAAATATCCAATAGATTTCGTTCCACTTCACAATTGTGTCCCACTTGTTGGTGATTCTTCACAAAAAATTAAAATTTTATATCTTTATGTTTGAAGCCTGAAATGTGGCAAAAGGTTGAAAAGTTCAAGGGGGCCGAATACTTTCGCAAGGCACTGTAAGCTCGTTGAACATACACCTCAAGGTTTTCAAGTTCCACATGCAACGTACAGTGGACGTGCTGCAAGGCATCAGGCAAAACTATTGATTTACAACCATTGACCTGAAAGTTGCATATTTTCACGTTCCAATCACACCCCAGCACAGGCAATTCCTCCGTTTCGCCTTCAAGGGAAGGGTTTACCAGTTTTGTGTGCTCCAGTTCGGGATCTAACAGGTGGCAAGGGTCTTCTCCAGGTGTGTAGCAGTGGTATGGTCTCCATTACAGGTTAGTGGGGATGCAAATTTTCCCATACCTGGACAACTGGTTGATCTGTTCCCAGTCAAGGGTAGATGCCCTCAGAGAATCAGCATTTCTGGTCTCCCATGCTACCAAGCTAGGGCTTACAGTGAATTATCGAAAAAGCTCTCTGATGCCCAGTGAATATGGATTATTGGTATTCAGTTGGACTCATGATGGCTACCCACGTTCAATGGCAAGTCAACAACATCAGCTCATCATTCACTTCAGAAGAGGCAGGGCTCAGGTCCTCAAAGCAATTGAGAGACTGCTAGGTATGCTCACAGCAGCCTCATCAGTGGTCCCTTTGGGCCTTCTGTCATTATGGCCTCTCCAGATCTGACTGAACGACCTCGGCTTGCATCCCACTCAACACAGGCATAAGCTGGTCAGGGTCACTGCCAGTTGCCTAAGGTGCCTACAAGGAGAAGAGCATATTTTACCCAGGGAGTTCCCTTAGTAGTGACCACAGATGCCTCCTTGGCAGGTTGGGGAGCTGTATGGCAATGCAGGGCAGTCAGAGGCCAGTGAAGTCCTTGGCAGCAGGAACAACACATAAATGTGTTGGAGCTACAGGCAGTGCGGCTCGACATCAAATAATTCCTTACAGTGCTGTTAGGAAGGAATGTCCTTATAAGAACAGACAACTGTGATCTACCATATAAAACACCATATAAACCACCAGGGGAGCACCAGGTCCAAACAATCCTTGAGGCTGGCCCAACAGCTGTTATTGTGGGTGCATCCTCACCTATTGAGCCAGAGGGCAATGCACTTACCAGGCACTCAAAATACAGCTGCAGATTTCCTATCTCAGCACAGTCTCCACCCTGGCGAATGGAAGCTGGACCCAATGGCCAGGGAGGTTGTGGTTCCCAATATTACACCGATTACTGTACAGGGAGCCTTGGTGCCTCCCTGTGAGGAGGGATCTCCTCTCACAGCTGGAGGGTCGAATCTGGCACCCAAACCCATCCCGGCTGCAACTTTAGGTCTGGCCTCTGAACGGCATGAGCCATTATTAAGTCTGTGTGATCAAACAGTTGTACAGACCATACACAACTCCCATGTACCTTCCACCAATGTGTTATACGCGAACAGATTGAAGTTCTTTTCTGAGTGGTGCAAAGCACAAAATCAGGAACCAACACGCTGTTCCATACCGGTAATCCTCGGCTTTCTCCAGTCCCGTCTTGATGGAAGCCTTACAGCCTCGACCATCAAGGTATACATAGCCTCCATCTCAGCCATGCATAATAGAGTAGATGGCGTGACGATTGGGTCCCATACCCTTGTGACCCGCTTTCTTAAAGGTGCTCAATGACTGAGACCTCCTCAACAAAATCCAGTATCCTCTTGGGACGTGCCTCTTGTATTAGAGGCACTGTGTCAGCCTCCATTTGAACCATAGAATGGTCAGAATTGAGGTGGCGGTCCATGAAAACAGCGTTCCTCTTAGCCATGGCATTGGCTAGATGAGTGAGTGAGTTGCATGTCTTATCATATAGCTGAAAATGGCTACACTGAGGTTCTGGGACCACAGGGTAATATATGGCCGAACCCTTCATTTCTCCCAAAGACCTTTTCTTCATTCTATATGAACCAGCCCCTCATTCTGTTAGCTTTTGAGCCTTCAACTCAGGAAAATGAGCAGATGTCGAGTGTGAGCCTGTTGTGCACTAAATAATTATATCCAAACAGCTGCTGAATTCCGGCAGTCAGATTCACTGTTTCTCTGCCATAGGGTGAATGCAATCTCGTACAACCCAGTGGCTACAACCTTCTTTTCCCCCGGCTTCACAGCCATTGTTAAGGGGCACGTAGAACTTCCTCGTGACCTTGTTGGTATTACTCATCCAGGTGCTGAAAGCACCGCCACAGAAGGTCAGTAGAAATGAAATAGAACAATGGTTACAAATGAGGGAAAGAAGTATTTGACCCCCTGCTGATTTTGTATGTTTGCCCACTGATAAAGACATGATCAGTCTATAATTTTAATGGTAGATTTATTTGAACAGTGAGAGACAGAATAACAACAAAAAAATCCAGAAAAACACGTCAAAAATGTTATAAATTGATTTGCATGTTAATGAGGGAAATAAGTATTTGACCTCTCTGCTAAACATGACTTAGTACTTGGTGGCAAAACCCTTGTTGGCGATCACAGAGGTCAGACGTTTCTTGTAGTTGGCCACCAGGTTTGCACACATCTCAGGAGGGATTTTGTCCCACTCCTCTTTGCAGATCTTCTCCAAGTCATTAAGGTTTTGAGGCTGATGTTTGGCAACTCGAACCTTCAGCTCCCTCCACAGATTTTCTATAGGATTAAGGTCTGGAGGCTGGCTAGGCCACTCCAGGACCTTCATGTGCTTCTTCTTGAGCCACTCCTTTGTTGCCTTGGCCGTGTGTTTTGGGTCATTGTCTTGCTGGAATACCCATCCACGACCCATTTTCAATGCCCTGGCTGAGGGAAGGAGGTTCTCACCCAAGATTTGATGGTACCATTAAAATTATAGACTGATCATTTCTTTATCAGTGGGCAAACATACAAAATCAGCAGGGGGTCAAATACTTCTTTCTAAATCTAAGGAATTATTATTATTATTTAAAATCATTCGTAAACATGTTATTAGCTTCTACTGTTGTGCTGTTGACACACATTTATGTCTCAGCAAAGCCAGATGACAGACACCAGCTTAATAAAGTTGAGGAATGTTTAAAGGACATCAGACACTGGATGCTTATTAGCTTCCTCTCACTTAATTCCGACAAGACAGAAGTACTTGTACTAGGACCACATGCAGCTAGAAGTAATTTTTCTGAGTACATAGTAACTCTGCATGGCCTTTCTGTTTCAACATGTGCAGCAGTAAAATACCTTGGTGTGATTATTGACTCCAGTCTTTCATTTGAAGCTCATGTAGATAATATTACTAGGATATCCTTTTTTTCATCTCAGAAATATTGCTAAGATAAGAAATATAATGGCACTACATGATGCAGAAAAATTTGTTCATGCTTTCGTCACCTCTAGACTGGATTATTGTAATGCCTTACTGTCTGGTTGTTCCAGTAGGAGCATAAACAAACTCCAGTTAGCCCAGAATGCAGCTTCAAGAGCCCTTACTAGAACCAGAAAATATGACCACATCACCCCGATCTTATACACACTGCATTGGCTCCCAGTAAAATTTCACATTTATTATAAAACACTACTATTGATCTATAAAGCACTAAATGGTCTCACACCACAGTACCAGAGAGAACTGTTGGACTTTAATGATCTGCCACGCCTACGTCAATTAAAAGGTGCGGGGTATTTGTTGGTACCTCGAATTGTGAAGTTATGGAGCAGCCTTCCAATTAGTGTTCGGGACGCAGACACAGTCTCAGTGTTCAAGTCTAGGTTTTGATTAGTCAAGCCTTTTATAAACAGTGTTTCTTGGGTAAGGGAACAGATCTAGAGGGCTTAGGGGTACAGAGCATTCGGGTGAACTGGGATGTTTGAATACTGTCTCCCGGAAGCTAAGCATTAAAAAATAATGTTCCCAGTATTCAGTCATGACCCTATTTTATTCAGAGGTTTGTAAGTAAGAAATGTAAAGAAACCGGACACAAATTTATTTGAAAATCCTGCATGAAACTTAGAAGACAGTATTAATCTGGAATTTATAAAGTATCCTGGAACTGATGTACCTGAGTTGGATTGTTGGTTTCATTACTGGGGTTCTGATTCCACACGGAGGATGATTCCTGGTCCTCCATGGCCATCTTTTAAGGAAAGCCTCAAATCCTCTACTGCACCCACTCACTTAACCACCAATGAGCAGTCACGTCATGCACTAAAAAGGGAAATAAGACTTGCAAGAAAACATATGGGATCACATTATGTTGCACTGTGCCATAGTGCAAAAGAATACAGACACGAACACTCACACACACACACTGATCAGCCATAACATTAAACCCACTGACAGGTGAACTGAATAACATTGATTATCTTGTTACACTGGCACAAGTCGAGGGGTTTGATATACTAGGCAGCAAGTGAACAGTCAGTTCACAAAGTTGATGTGTTGGAAGCAGGAAAAAATGGATGAACAAGCATAAGGATCCGAGTGAGTTTGAAAAGTCTTGTGGGGTGTTCCTGGTATGCAGTGGTTAGTACCTACCAACAGTGGTCCAAAAAAGGACCGGCAACAGGGTCAAAGGCTAGCCCATCTGGTCCAATCCCACAGAAGAGCTACTGTAGCACAAATGGCTAAAAAAGTTAATGCTGGCAATAAGGGCTGTAACTAGCGATTATTTTCATAATCGATTAGTTGGCCGATTATTTTTCAGATTAATCGATTGATCAGATGGGGGTGGGGAAAGCTTTCAGTACCATTTTTTTGGTTTATTTAAAATAAAATCCACAAACGGAGTGTTACAAATATAAACTTCAGACTAAAACTTGACACAACTGTTTGTCCAAAACAGAAAAGAACCCAATACACACACACACACCAGAAGATATATTATTAATGTAGGACTGTAGTTTAATTGGGCTTTGTGTGCATCCAAAAAAATACTGCATAAATACTATAAAATAATAAATAAATATATATATAAGTGCTGTCAATCAATTAAAAATTTAAATCGAGTTAATCACAGTCATGGGCTGTGATTAATCATGATTAATCGCAAATTTAAAATACTAGAATTCACTTGTAAATGTGCAGGTGTTGAAATAAATCAATGCATGAGAAACTGGTTTAAGGAAACAGATCCTTCAGTTTTATTATCGCAACCATGAACATGTTTAACAAGTGTTCAATAACAATCTCAAATTGTTGAGGCATCCATTTGAACTGCAGACATATTTAGCAGAAACCAACAACGGTTACAAAGTAATGTCTGCTACAAAGTCACAAATAGCTTACCTGTAAATTTTTTGCATAGTAACATCAACTGAAATGAATGCAACAATAAGTAGGCCTATTTTAGAAATGGAATGCCATAATATCTGTGACGAGACAGAGTGAACAGTCTCTAAATTCTTGGTTAAAGATAACTACTTCAGTCAGTGTGCATCTGTGCAACATGCCTCCTGTCAACCAATCATAGAGTTAACTTCTTTCAACCAGTCGCTCAGGCAGACTAGCTTGTTGACATTTTCAGATGACAGAGCTGACCTCTTCTTCTGCTGAATGTGGCCTGCCAAAGAGAAATGTCTCTCACATGGCACTGTTGAGGCAGGTGTAGCCAAGCACCTTTTTGCAAAATGGGTCAGCTTACCATATGTACCTGCTTGTGATGACTACCACTGTAGTGGACATGTTTCTATGCTGAGACAGGGCTCTGCCTTGTACCTCTCTAGAGATTTATCTGTGGCCAGTACCTCTTCATCAGACTCCGACTCTGATCCCATGAGTAGGGCCATCTTCTTCTTTGGTGGCTCTGGCTCCACTTTTTCTCCAGAGGTCTGTGGTGCAGGTTCACCATCCTTCAGCATCTCGCTCAGCTTTTGCTATACCTCTCCCCTCTCTTCTCTGGGCTTTTGAACCTAGGATCTAGAGCAGTTGGCAACTTTAACCACCACAGATCTGAGTTCTCCGTTCGCCCATTGAGGTCCTTTTTGAATGCAGCCTTGAAGCGCGCTATGTAGGTAGGGTCAACATCAGAGACCTCTATTGTACGCAATCAATTACTTTTCACCACTTTAGAAGTTCATTCATGTTCCTACAGTGCAAACAGAGCACCACACAATTGACAATGAAAACAGTTTTCATTCAGATGGCATCTATTTAGGGTATAGGCCTTAAACTATGTCTAGATGACTTACAAATGACTTATTTTTATCAGTAGAATTGGAGAAGACAGAAATCACATTACCTGCAGGGCTCCAGCACCGTTTCCAACTTTGCCAAGCTGTCATATTCAGCTGAGGATAGCACGGCGAAGTTGTGCTTCTGCTGTGCCAGCACTGCTTTCAGTGGATCTTTGTTGTGTTGAATCCGCCTCATCATTTCAAGAGTTGAATTCCTGCGCGTCAGTACATCCTGGATTTAGGGACTCCTCTATTAGTCCATGAGAGGCTTGCTGAGCTTTCAGCTCTTCAGTGTTGGCGAGACTGTGTCTGAAGTGTCCTACTATTTTACGGCACTTGGCTAAAATGCTGTCAAATCTGCTGTCCCGTAAAGCCACGGTGATCACCTTTTGTATCATATGCGCTACACACGGCACATGCTCAAATGGCAGACTCCTTGCAGTGGCAATCATATTGCAAGCAGTCTTAGAGGACTTGGAGGTTACACACTTTCTTCCTCAGTCATGTGACGATTTCGCCTCCATCTGTTGGTGACGGAGGTCATGTTGGGAATAAAAGGTAACGCTGATAGAAAGTAAACTGAAGAAGGTCATTATTGGTGACTCTGGGTGTCTGCTAACGCAAGCGTGCGTATGACGTCATGCGTCGTCGTGGCTTATACTTCCGGTTAGTTCAAAAAAAAAATAAAAATAGTGTTACATTTGAGATGATATTACCTTTATTACCTCTATTACCTTTCTACTTTTATATGTACCACCAACCTAAATATTGTTACAATTGATCAAGTACATCCCTTCATGGCAACAGTATTCCCTAATGGCAGTGGCCTCTTTCAGCAGGTCACTTTGACTGGTCTGTGGCTATGCAATCCCATACACAGCAAGCTGTGATATACTGTGTGCACTGACACCTTTCTATCATAGCCAGCATGAACTTTTCAATCTGTGCTGCAATAGCTCTTCTGTGGAATCGGACTAGGCCGCTAGCCTTCGCTCCCCCACACACACACACACACACACACACAAACAAACACACCAGTGAAACTTGGACACACAGGACCCTGTCGTCAGTTCACTGGCTGTCCTTCCTTGTACTACTTTAGATATGTACTAACCACAGCATACTGGGAACACCCCACGACACTTTTGGAGATGCTCTGATGGCTCGTCTAGCCATCACAATTTGGCCCTTGTCAAAGCCACTCAGATCCTTACACTTGCCCATATTTTCTGCTTCCAACACATCAACGTTGAGAACCGCCTGTTAACTTGTTGCCTAACACAGTCATGTGAAAAAATAAGTACACCCTTTGGAAACTGTTGGCATTTTGACATATTTGCACATGGGAACATTTGATCATCTTTGAAACAGTGCCTATTAATAAAAGGTGATATACTTGAACAAACCCACAAGAAACATTTGCTTTTTCAATCATGTATTCAATAGAAATATCAATACCATATTCCTCTGTGGAAAAAGTAAATATGGTAAGTAAGACTTCAGAAGCTAATATTGCCCCCTTTAGCAGAAATAACTTTTTGAAGGCATTTTGCATGGAAGAGTGGTCAAAAATTTCTATCAAGCCGGGTGGACAATTATGCAATGTTCTTTCACTTGTAAGATGTTTGAGGGTTTTCTTGCGTGCTCGTTTCAAAACCCCCACAACATTTCAATGGGATTCAAATCCATGCTTTGACTAGATCTTTCCTTAAAAGTCCATTTCTTCTTTTTGAGCCATTCCTTAGTGGATGTGCTGGTATGTTCAGTGTCATTATCCTCTTGAAAAGGTCAATTTTTGGACAGTTGGTCTCACATTATCTTCAAACACTCTTTGATATGATGCAGAATTCATAGTTCAATCGTTGAATGTAAGCTATCCAATCCCTAAGGCAGCAAAGCAACCGCAAACCATAACATTTCTACAACCATGCTTCACAGTTGATATGAGGAGTTCTCCTGAAAAGTGGTATTTGCTCTACACCAAACATGTTTGCTGTTACTGTGGCTAAACAACACTACCTTTGATTCGGTGGTCCAGAGCACATTATTCCAAAAGGTCTGGTCTTACCTATACACATCAGGCTGGAAAAGGTTACAAAACTCCACCAACCCCCAGTCAGACAGATTGTGTACAAATGGAAGAAATTCAAGACCATTGTTACCCTCCTCAGGAGTGGTCGACCAACAAAAGATCATTCTAAGAGCAAGATGTGTAATAGTCTGAGAGGTCACAAAGGAACCCAGGGTAATTTCTAAGCAAATAAAAGCCTCTCTCACATTGTCTTATGTTCATGTTCCTAAGTTCACCACCATCAGGAGAACATTGAACAACATTGGTTTGCATTGCAGGGTTTCAAGGAGAAAGCCACTGTTCTCAAAAAGGAACATTGCCCATCTGCAGTTTGCTAAAGATCATGTGGACAAGTCAGTAGGCAATTGAAAAATGTTTTGTGGATGAATGGGACCAAAATAGAACTTTTTGGTTTAAATGAGAAGTGTTATGTTTGGAGAAAGGAAAACACTGAATTCCACCATAAGAACCTGTGAAGTATAGTGGCGGTAGTATCATGGATTGAGCCTGTTTTGCTGCATCTGGGTAAGGAGAGCTTGAAATCATCGATGGAACAATGAATTCGGAATTATACCAGCGAACCCTAAAGTAAACTGTCAGGACATTTGTCCATGAACTACATTTCAAGAGAAGTGGTTAAAGTAGGATAAAGTTAATGTTTTAGAATGGTCAAGTCAATGTCCTGACCTTAATCCAATAGAAATGCTGTGGAAGGACCTGAAGGAAATATAGTGTTATTGATATATTGAGAAAATATATATTAGACTCTACGCTGCTTCACTGCTGCAGCTTCCAGTGTAAAATTTTAGAGGTGCAGCGCTTACAGCAATTACAACCTGCAGTTTTGTCGTCATTCCACACAAGAGACATCTTTACACACCGCACAAAGTCGATGTGTTTCCCTGCCCTCTTTTGATTGACAGGATATCAGCCCTGATCATCAGATGTTTTTAAACTATCGGCCAAAAAATAGCCTTTATCAGCCGATACATTGATGCATGTAATTTATTTATTTATATATATGCACATACACACACACAGTATCTCACAAAAGTGAGTACACCCCTCACATTTTTGTAAATATTTGATTCCACCTTTTTGTGTAACAACACTGAAGAAATGACACTTTACTACAATGTAAAATAGTGAGTGTACAGCTTGTTTAACAGTGTAAATGTACTGTCCTATCAAAATAACAAAGTGTGTACACCCCTAAGTGAAAATGTCCACATTGGGCCCAATTAGACATTTTCCCTCCCTGGTGTCATTTGACTTGTTAGTGTTACAAGGTCTCAGGTGTGAATGGAGAGCAGATGTGTTAAAATTGGTGTCATCGCTCTCCCTCATACTGGTCACTGGAAGTTCAACATGGCACCTCATGGCAAAGAACTCTCGGAGGATCTGAAAAAAAGAATTGTTGCTCTACATAAAGATGGGCTAGGCTAAAAGAAGATTGCCAAGACCCTGACACTGAGCTGCAGTACGGTGGCCAAGACCATACAGCGGTGTAACAGGACAGGTTCCACTCAGAACAGGCCTCGCCATGGTCCACCAAAGAAGTTGAGTGCACAGAGTCAGCGTCATATCCAGAGGTTGTCTTTGGGAAATAGACGTATGAGTGCTGCCAGCATTGCTGCAGAGGTTGAAGGGGTGGGGGGTCAGCCTGTCAGTGCTCAGACCAATTGCCGCACACTGCATCAAATTGGTCTGCATGGCTGTCGTCCCAGAAGGAATCCTCTTCTAAAGATGATGCACAAGAAAGCCCGCAAACAGTTTACTGAAGACGAGCAGACTAAGGACATGGATTACTGGAACCATGTCCTGTGGTCTGATGAGACCAAGATAAACTTATTTGGTTCAGATGGTGTCAAGCGTGTGTGGCGGCAACCAGGCGAGTAGTACAAAGACAAGTGTGTCTTGCCTACAGTCAAGCATGGTGGTGGGAGTGTCATAATCTGGGGCTGCATGAGTGCTGCCAGCACTGGGGAGCTACAGTTCATTGAGTGAACCATGAAAGCCATCATGTGCTGTGACATACTGAAGCAGAGCATGATCAGTATGCAGTATTCCAGCATGATAACAATGGTAAATGTGCACTTATATAGTGCTTTTATCCAAAGCGCTTTACACTGTGTCCCATTCACCCATTCACACACACACTCACACACCAATGGTAGCAGAGCTGCCACGCAAGGCGCTAACTTGCCATCAGGAGCAACTTCGGGTTCAGTGTCTTGCCCAAGGACACTTCGGCATGTGGAGTCACACGGGCCGGGAATCAAACTGCCAACCCTACGAGTGGACAAAACAACCCCAAACACACCCCCAAGACGACCACTACCTTGCTAAAGAAGCTGAGGGTGAAGGTGCTGGACTGCCCATGCATGCCTCCAGACCTAAACCCTATTGAGCATCTGTGGGGCATCCTCAAACGGAAGGTGGAGGAGCACAAGGTCTCTAACATCCACCAGCTCCATGATGTTGTCATGGAGGAGTGGAAGAGGACTCCAGTGGCAACCTGTGAAGCTCTGGTGAACTCCATGCCCAAGAGGGTTAAGGCAGTGCTGGAAAATAATGTTGCCCACACAAAATATTGACAGTTTGGGTCCAAGTTGTACATTTTTACTTAGGGGTGTACTCACTTTTGTTGCCAGCGGTTTAGACATTAATGGCTGTGTGTTTAATTATTTTGAGGGAACAGCAAATTTACACTGTTACACAAGCTGTACACTCACTACTTTACATTGTAACAAAGTATCATTTCCTCAGTGTTGTCACATGAAAAGATATCAAATATTTACAAAAATGTGAGGGGTGTACTCACTTTTGTGAGATACTGTATATACATACACACACATACATATACAGTGGCAAGAAGTCACGTTGAGGTCATGTCTCCGCCCCGTCTCGTCATGTGTTGTCGAGTCACGTGTGTTTCGGTATTGCCCGCAGCTGTTAGCAGTTTGGCTGGTGTGTATATATACACCGGGAGCCATGACACACACAACGCGGGTCATTAGATATAGAGTTAGAATTAGATAGCGAATATAGTTAGAGTCTTTGTTCATGCCATGTGTCTTAGTTCTTGTTCATGTTTCCTAGCCATTGCCATAGTCCATGTCTGAGTTCATGTCAAGACTAGTTAGCTTATAGCATAGCTTATAGCTTAGCCTGTAGCCTAGTAGCTTATAGCATAGCTTATAGCCTAGTAGCGGATAGTATAGCTTAGAGTTGTATAGACTTAGTTTAGAATATAGATGTAGAAGTGGTTTATAGAGTATAGATATAGAGTCTTTGTTTCATGTCATAGTTAATGTTTAGGTTAGTTGGTTTAGTTAGCTTAGTTCATTGAGTTGGTCATGGTTCTTGTTTCTCTTGAGTCTGCTCTCCTCTGTTTCAATAAAAGCTCTCGTCCTAACTGCACCTGCATCCGTCCTGCTTCGTTTACGTCACGAATCGTGACAGTTACAACGTGGACACCTGCGGCTTATAGAGAAGTGCGGCCTATATATGTACAAAATTGTTCTTCTTTTTAAAGTTAGTGGTTGCAGCTTATATTCAGGTGCGCTCAATAGTCAGAGAATTATGGTAGTTGAAATTCTGATCTATAGTCTCATATCCATTTTTTTATCTCAAATATGTATACAGGGTTGCCAACTCACATTTGGCTCTGTCTCACGCTCTCACGCTGCCCAAGTAAATCTCACGCCAACTGAAATATCAAGCCAATGTAAAAATGCAGCATAGTCACAACCCAGCTGACATGATTTTTTTCTGTCAGTATCGAGGTGGTGTGGAGTTCATTAGAACAATGAAGCCCTACAACTTCTTGATTGGACCAGTCTGAATCAGTTGGGTCCTGTACCAATCACATTTCCTGCCGCACTGTGTGAGGACACTGTATATAAGCTGTCACCTGCGCCACAATCACTGGAGACGAAGATGTTGAGATGTTGTGAAACGTAAGCATTTGTCCACACAAATCATTTGATCTTCATGTCTAAAATAGTCATCATTTATTCATTCATTCTTTACTGGAAATTTAGCCTGCGTCAGACAGTTTTATTGAAATTTGAAAAACAGTTGTGATCATTATGACTGCAGATGAGTATTCTAAAGTACAATCCCAATTCCGAACAGGTTGGGACTGTATGGAAAATGCAAAAAGTCATTTGGAAATTCAATTCACCCTCCAACATTGAAAATACATTATTAACACATTATTAGATGTTTTGCTTTGAGAATTTCATTTTTGAAAATATACAATCATTTCAAATCTGATGACTGCAGCACACTCCAAAAAAGTTGGGAAAGTTGACCATTTACCACTGTGTAACATCACCTTTTCTTTTAATAACACTTATTAAGAGTTTGGGCACAAAAGACACCAGTTGGTTATGTTTAGCAAGCCGAATTTACCCCCATGCACCCATTATGAATTTCTTCAGCTGCGCAATTGTATGGGGCCTTTGTTGCCTTATTTTGTGCTTCATAATGCATCACACATTCTCAACCGGAGACAGGTCAGGGCTGCAGGCAGGTCATGGTAGCACCCGCACTCTCAGCTTACGCAACCATGCGCTTGTAATCTGAGCAGAATGTGGTTTGCCGTTGCTCTGGATGGCAGCATATGCTGCTTCAAAATGTGTACATACATTTCTGCATTAATGGTGCCCTCAAAGATGTGCAAGTTACCCATGCCATGGGCACTAACACACCCCCATACCATGACAGATGCTGGTTTCCGGATGTGACACTGACCACAGCTTGGATGGTCCTTTTCCTCTTTGGCTTTTTTGTACAAAAACTATTTGAAATGTTGACGCGTCGGGACACAAAACACGACTCCACTGCGCTACTGTCCACCTCAGATGAGACCGAGCCAAGAGAAGTCGGCAGTGCTTCTGGACAGTGTTGATGTATGGTTTCTGCTTTGCATAGTGAAGCCTTAACTTGCATCTGTGGATGCAGTGGCGAATGGTGTTGACAGACAAAGGTTTACCAAAGTATTCCTGAGCCCATGTCAGGATATCCATTACAGACCCATGACAGTGACGTCTGAGGGATCGGAGATCACACGCATTCAGAAGTGGTTTTTGGCCTTGCCCTTTATGCCCTTTAGATTTGACCGGACTTCTTGACTCTTTTAATTACATTGTGCACTGTAGAAGGTGAACTGCCCAAAATCCTACCGATGTCTTTGGAGAATGTTGTTCTCAAAATGTTGGATTATTCGCTGACGCATCTGTTGACAGATTGGTAAGCCTTGACCCATCCTTGCTCTAGAAGGACTAGGCCTTTTTTGGAGGCTTCTTATATACTACGATTATAGGATTTCCTCACCTGTTTCACATCACCTTCTTATTTCAACATGCTGCATCGCTGTAAGTCCTAAACTTCCCCATCCCAACTTTTTTGGAACGTGTTGCATGCATCAATTTCAAAACTATGAAAGGTAAAACATCAAATACCTTGTCTTTATACTTTTTTTGTTTAAATACAAGTCCAGATACATTTACAAATCACTTCTCATTGTTTTTATAGCATTTTCCATACTGTCCCAACTTTTTCAGAATTGGGGTTGTATTTTAAGAAAAGAGAGGATAAAGACACTGGAGAAGACGGACAATATTTTAAAGTCCCCATGAAGTGCTTTGAAACGCACAGCATTATTTCATGTGTTGACCTTTTTTTTCCCCACTGAAACAGAAAGTCAGGGCAGGACATAGTGTGGCTCCGCCCCCTTTTTAAATGGGCAATAGTGTTTAGCTTACCTCACAATGCCAATTAGGCCATCCCTCTCTCTCTCTCTCTCACACACACCTTTATTGTATTTAAGTCAATAACATGGTCAAATACAAAGCAAAAAGAAGTCAACTGCATTGTTTAACAGTTCAGAGAATGTGAAAAAATAAAAAAAAACAAAAGTAACAACAGCAATAGAACAGAAAATATTAATGCTTGAGCAGTTACATGTATCTGAAAAGTTTTAGAATTTTTACTATTTTCATAAGTTTCTTGTTTTGTATTCTCATGTTTCAAATTATACATTAATATCAGTGTTACAGAAGGTAATATATTAAGGGGTTTGTTTTTTTTTGTCTTCTTGTCTTGTAAATGTAAAACTTAATAACTTAATAAAATAATTAAAATATTCATCAAGTCAATTTGTTTTGCAGAAAAATGTGGGTTTTGTACAAAGTAAAACATCATATGGTTTTAAATTTATGGTTTTGCTAAATTTTGTAGTCGTCAATTTTAAATTCAACCCAAAATGAGGTAGAGATAACAGATTTATATTTATACGGCAATGTCCAGATGATGGTGAGGTTTAAGCCATCTTGATTTACACGGAGGATTGGATCTGACAACAATGGAGTTTCTTATAACTCATTTTTTTAATGTTTATCAAAAATGGAAAAAGTTGGGGACCATGTAAGGTTGAATCATCAATATCACCTGAAGATTTGGTTAAAGTATACCACTGGGGATAGTCTTAATTATTATTATTTTTTATAATTATTATTCATTTACAAGTGTATAATCGCCCATTCTAGTCAATAAGCTGGTTTATAATTAATATGTTATGCTGGAAACAATTAATGTATAATGACATTTAGTTGTTCTAAGTGATATTACCATTGTTCCAGGAAGAGAAATCGTGTTTGTACACAAGTGACCAGTACAGTAACGCTTGTTTGAGAGAACTAGCCAGGCTGAGCTGTACTTGACCAGTGCTACCATGGATTTTCATAATGGAGGGGACACAGGACACGGCATTTGATCGGACAGAAAGTCTTGCGAGAAGCCGAAATGCAGAATGATGTCACCAAAACTGTTGGTCTGCATTGGTGTTTGAGAGAAATTTTGAAAGCATATATCTTCTAAATGTGAATTTTGTCATTGTTTTCGAGCACACTAGCTTAAAGGTAACCTTAAGGCTAAAGTGTTCATATTAAAAGCTACAAAACGTGTTGGCTTCATGGGGACTTCATACAAAACCATTCTGATTTCACGGGGACTTTCGTGAAAAGTACTGACAGCAATGGAGAGCAGAAACAATCAAACAGGAAAAGTCATGTCTGACGTGACACACATTTTACCCCCTAATTCTCATTTCTGCACAGCAAAAAATAAAATCTAATAAAGCTCATATGATTCATAAATCTCACTTGGCAGCCCTGTGTATAGACACACATGCTTTTAACTAGAGCTATAGACCTGAAATACAGTTCCATCATACACTGCTGTTCTCCACACTGGACCAACTGTAGCATGAGGACTCGGCAGTGCACCAGTAACTAGCCACTAGAAATAGTTGGAACATTAGTAAGCTAGTTAGGCCTGAATCAATCAAATGACAATCATTTTTAAAAAAAGGTCATTAATTTGAACTTGGTCAACAAACAGGTTACTTGTTTAAACACTGTACGTAATACAGCCCTCCTATGTAGTCAGCTACCTGTGTAGAATGGTTTGTATTCATTATTGGATATATGGAGAATATGAACGTGTAGCTCTAGCTAGCTGGCTATCACAATCACACGTAAACCAACTGTAATGCTTCATAGTGGAAAGTTTGTACTGGATTCACGGACATCATCACTCGAGCAACTGGAGACTGACGATCACTATGGTATTAGCGAGACTGCGATTTTAAAGCAACGGCCAGTCTATTATTTCTCTGGGGTAGAAGGGGGAAGCGCGATGAATTGTCAAGGAAATGGACCGAAATGTGCATAAGCCTGCTTAAATCGATGTTCAAAAAACAAACAAACAATCCAAAAAAACGACCGATAATCAAAATGTCTGATTACGACATGTTTGACTTTTTATTATTCTTATTTCCCCCTGCTTTGACCCGTCAGATTCAGTGTTCCAACCGGACCATACCACAAAAACCATAACTGCAGAAACACGGGTTTTTTGCTGCACCGTGATGCCAGCATAATCGGAGATAAGTAGAGAGAGGCAGCCATTAACGGTACAGGAACACGAATGCGGTCGTGTTTCTTTCGCTACATCGCGTCACTATAATTTTGAACAAACCGAGTGTCGTTTGAAATGATTTTAAACGCTGGTAATAGACCATTCGGTCCCTGCTTATAGTTGAGCCCATCCCAGTTTCTTCTGTAGAACAAGGAAGGAACGTCTCCATTTTGGGTGGGACTACACAACAATCTAGTCAAACAGACCTTTAAGATGTATAATGGAGAATTAAGGGTATTACGGTCGGTCGGTGAAGCTTTAAAATTACGAACAGATACATAAAGCTTGTATAAGGTTCTAAATTGAGCTCACAACATGTTGGATTATTTAAACAAAACAATTCACGTTGGTCTTACCTCGGAATGGTAGCTGCAGAAATGGCCGAGTATTACCATAATCTGCCTAGCAACAACCGGCAATCGGATTAAGGATCATATATATATAATCTATATTTAGATATATAAATAAGTCAAATAAATATATATTTTGCGATGTTGAAGAGAACTGCTTTTTGTTTTTGTTTTTTAAACACAAATTTCTGGGTATTATACTGCTTCCATACAAGACTTTATTTTCTGATCAACATGGTATTGTGAACAGCATGGCGGTGGATTGCATCCACCACACCGGACCAATGGGAATGTTCCGCCATTTCTTTTGACCAATAACAAAAAAGTCTGTATCACCCAATGAAGAGTCACCGTGCCCTTGCGTCGCCCCCTTACAATGTTAAATTCATACAATCACTTCGATGTGTGGTGTGTGGTGTTCAGTAGTCCTCAAGAATGCATTTTTAAAATGAAGTAGTCATACCTATAGATATAATTTGACAGATATGTAAAGAGCACATAATTAAATTCACATTAAAATTGTTTATAGAGTTCTGAACAAGACGAAATGTATATAACCATGTGGCAAGGTGTGCTAACTATCCCACCCCCCAACTACAGAAACCCTAAGCCCTAAGCATTATTTAAAAAATAAAAATAAAAAATTCTGTGGTTTTCTCATGATAACGACATAATTTTCTTATGATCTCGACATAACCAAAAGCTGTTTTCTCAAGATGTAAGTTTATCCTGAGAAAATCTCACGCTTTTTGAATGGGACTGGTGTTACATCCAAGTTGGCATCTTCGCCATCATGAATGTAATAATTGCCCTCTGTAGAGATGGACTTTATCTCTGCATTGAGAGACGTGTCCCTTTCTCAAGTGTTGGACACTAATGTGGAAGTTGTCAATCCTGCAGGGATGACATTTTTTAGGTCACCCCAGAAGATAGCATCACCCTGGTTCCCTCAACAAAAAGCCAATAGGATTTTTCCATTAGCTTTTGGATTATTGGTAAAATAATCTCTGTGACCAACAAAAGTTTATGATTCTTACATGTTTCGTTCATTAAGATAAGATTCATAAGACTTTGAAGCCTAGATACACTCGCAACAAGAAAAAGCTAATGTTAGGCTATAAACTAACCATTGTATTTCTCTCATTTGTAAGTCGCTTTGGATAAAAGTGTCTGCTAAATGAATAAATGTACATTGAAATGTAACTCCACCACGGTCGCATGACTCTGACTTCAACGTCACCGTCACTAAGCTACCGACAACTCTTTCAGTCTTTATTTTAAAAAAACAATACAATTGGGAAATACTACAAATTGATAAATCTGCAAGAGCGCGAGTATAAACACAGAGAGGTTGTAGTAGATGAGTGTTCCTGTTCGGCGTGATGACGTTTAATGTCCCCGACAACTTCTGTAGTCCCAGTAAGCCACTTGTTAGCAACTGTGTTTTTCAAGAAATGTAAAAGCTTTTTAAAAAATCATGAGTGGGGTACTACTGGTGTATTTGATGGTGTACAATAAAACGTGAACATATCTTGAGCTTCTGTTAACCACAGACCTTATTTCAGGCATTTAACCAAATAAACCCATTCAAAAACCCCATTGATTTCCGGATGATTAATGTCCAGTACACAGGAAAATTAAGTCGAGATCATGAGAAAACAACTTTTGTTATATTGTGATCATGAGAAAACAACAGAAAAAAAAATAATAATGCATGGCCACTTAGGGCTTCTGTACCAAACAGAAGTACTGCACATTTTTTCACTCTGGTATCACAATGATCCAACACTCCAACAAACTATATGAGAAATCCACGTATGGTGGTCCATGTACCTTTTGGTCATTCAATTTTCATTCAATGGTCATTTAATTTTCAAAAAACCCAGCTAAAACCAGCATAAGCTGGTTGGCTGATCTTAGCTGGTCTCCCAGCCTGATTATTGCTGGTTCCGCAGGCTAGTTTTTTTGACAACTTTTTTTTTTAAATCTGGTCAGGTTGGTCTTAGCTGGTCACTGTTGGTGATGCTGGTCTTAGCTGGTCAGTGTTGTTCAGGCTGGTCATAGCTGGTCATTGTTGATGAGGTTGGTCTTAGCTGGAAACTTTCCACAGGCCTAAGAACTGATGAAAATTTACATTTGTACATGTACGAAATTCGGTACACATTACGTACAAAAGTCTCTTGGACTCATGCCCTAAACTCAACAGGATGTAAGTTATTTAGATTTTTCTCTTAAAATTTTGCTCTGTTTTTACCATTTCCAGGTCTTGTACTTTAACTAACTTTTCCTAGAGATTTCATCATGCAAAAAAAAATGTAATGGCATTCCCCTGGAAAATCTTCCTGGCAGAGCAGCTCCGATATGCACCCAGGTGGGGAGGGCCCATTCATCGCCGCTTCCAGCTTTAATTTGTGCTTCTACCCCATTCTAACAACTGTGTACAAAATACTTAGTTGGAATGATTAAAACTATTTCAACAATTGTAATTGTATTTCAGTTTCAGTTCACATTTTCATGTTTCCTTTCATTCATGTTTCTTGTATTTTTTGGGATGTGTAATACTCCACTAGCTTCTGCCTCTTCTCTCACTCGCTCTCTTTTTTTGGGTTCCTTGGGTTTGAGTAGATTAGTTCGTTGAGTCACTGAAGCAGACTTGAAAGTAAAAAGATAAATATCAGATATCACTAATTTGTCTCTTTTGATAGTAAAACTAGTTAGAAAGGAACACCATAGGGTCAGATGTAGTCTTTTTTTTTGTTGCATATTTTGCCTTTTTTTAAACATTCCAAATAATGCCTCTAATAGTTGTTCCTCTTATTTATTGCTCATATAAAGATAAAAAGTTAGTGTAGTGTAGTGATCTTTACTTTATACCCCATGAAGTTAAATATACAGTATCTCACAAAAGAGAGTACACCTCTCACATTTTTGTAAATATTTGATTATATCTTTTGATTATAACATTGAAGAAATGACACTTTGCTACAATGTAAAGTAGTGAGTGTAACAAAATATCGACACAAAATATTGACACTTTGGGCCCAATTTGGACATTTTCACTTCGCGGTGTACTCACTTTTGTTGCCAGCGGTTTAGACATTAATGTCTGTGGGTTGAGTTATTTTGAGGGGACAGTAAATTAAAATAAGTTAAATATGTCGAGATGCATAAAAAAATAGATTACCTCTCCAAACTTGGAGGGTGTCAGGGGAGGCTTTGCAGAATTTTTATTTGTATGACACCCCTTTCCTTTTTAAAGTGTTTGTCCCCCACAATGCCACAGCCATCTCTTTGACAAACAGACAATCTTTGGCAGCTGAATCAGTTTTCTTCCTCACCTCTTTTTTGAGCCAGATGTTGTTTTCTCTGTGGATCTTCAAGACAGAAAATGTTAACTGAGGATTTGCTTTAGGCACCTCTTAAATTAAAGGCCATTTAAATGTCGATATTTATAGTGCTTTTTCAGATCCCCATTGACTTCCATTGTATGAAAACAAATCAGCTCAGAGATTCTTCAAAATATATTCTTTTGTGATTCACAGAAGAAAGAAAGTCATATAGGTTCTGAAGGTCTTGGGAGAGCTCTTTGCTTTTACCCATCATGAGATGTTTTGTTGTGTGACACCATGGTAACGAATAATATTTTTTATAGACCATCAATTTATTAACCCAGCTGTTATTAATTTGCACAGATAGGGGATATAATTACTTATGGATTTCAGCTGGGTCCTTGCCTTGGAGAACTGCTTTTTCTTGTCATTCCACATAACTTTATTTATGGGCGTTAATGTTGTGAATTCTTTATATTTCCAGATTTCCAGAGTATGTATTACAAATGTATGCAAATTTTTGCATAAATTACTGCATTAATGCAGCATGGCATGGAGGCCTGTGGTACTGCTGAGGCATTATGGAAGCCCAGGTTGCTTTGATAGCAGCCTTCAGCTCGTTTGTATTGTTGGGTCAGGGGTGTCTAATTTTCCTCTTGGCAATACCCTATAGATTCTTTATGGGGTTCAGGTCAGGCGCGTTGACTGGCCAATCAAGCACAGTAATACCATGGTCAGCAAACCAGTTACTAGTAGTTTTGGCACTGTGGGCAGGTGCCAATTCCTGCTGAAAAAGAAATCAGCATCTCCATAAAGCTTGTCAGCAGATGGAAGCATGAAGTGCTCGAAAATCTCCTGTTATATGGCGGCATAGACTCTCGACTTGAGAAAACACAGATGACATGGCACCCCAAATCATCATTAATCTTAGCAGATCTACAAAGCAATTTACACTATTTCTCATTCACTCATTCACACAGACACTCACATACTAATGGCTGCAGAGCTGCCATGCAAGGCGCTAGCTTCAGTGTCTTGCCCAAGGACACTTCGGCATGTTGAGACATGTGGGCCGGGAACCACCAACACTATGATTAGTGGACAACCCACTCTACCCCTGACACTCTAAACTTCCTCTCCACTCTTCCTCCAGATTCTGGGACCTTGATTTCTAAACGAAATGCAAAATTTACTTTCATCTTCAGACTGAGAGATCAAAGGCTCAGGAAACCTTTGCAGGAGTTTTGAGCTAATTAGCTGAGTAGAGCTCTTCTCAGGTCTACATTTCTGTATTATAAATGTAAGGGTCCTTTCACTGGTCCAACAACGGTATCCAATGACGTGGTAAAAGGATTCCCACATGTTTCTGTCTTTTTGAAGGGAGGGGAATACATTTAGATTATTAAATTTGTCATTCCATTTCAAAGGACCTTGCTGAAAGGCAGTCTGTTTGTCACTGTCTATTAAATTGATTAAGACCCTGTTTTTTTTATGATTACACTGTTGTCCAAATATGATGAGTGAAAGTGTGTCTATGTGCTTATTTGTGTCTCTGTATTTATTTGTAACTGTGCTGCTGCCACTTGCCAGGACACTCTTGTAAAAGAGATTTTTAATCTCAAGGAGTTTTTATCCTGGTTAAATAAAGGTTTGAATGAATGTTTGACTCTCTTAAATTTAATCTGACTCCAATTGTAAAAACCTCAAATATTGTATTTGTTTCCTAGTTATTTGTATTTTGATACTTTTGATCTTTTACATTTGATTAATTCTAGTTTATTCTATACTTTAAATTGTGCTCATTCATTTGGAAAACTGGTTGACTGCACTAACATTATATTGTCACAGTCTTGCTAATCTGTCGGTTGGTGCATCGGGACAATGGAAAGTTATCAGATGGAAAGTACATGTGCACAAGACATGTACACAAGCAGGTATCCAGGTGATTCTCCCCACCTTGTGGTTATTATACGTGACACAGAAATGTTGATGTTATAACAAAGTTGGGAATGAAGAACGACTGCAAGTAGTGCTGTCACGATTCGTAGACGGAGGCGGATGCAGGTGCAGATTAAACTCTTTATTAAACATAAATATAAAACTCAAAGCAAACGTGGTCTTTACCGGGAAACAATTAACGTGGCATAGACAGCTATCCTTCTTGGCATGAACGACCGCTACAACAGAATCAACGAATAATACCGAGCGACGTCCTCAGTAACCACGGCATTTAAATAGCCAACATAATCATTACTTAACTACAAACACCTGTGACAAATGAGGGTGGTTCAGCTAGTGCTCAACCGGGAAGTGAGTGAACCAAAACAAAGTCATGTGTCTTGTCCGAAGACGAGCCACAGTGCCCTCTGCTGGACATAATGTGACAGAACCCCCCTCCAAACAGTGCTCCTCCCGGAGCACCAAGGACCCTCCTCCAACGGGATTCCTGGGCCCCTGTCCGAAATGTCTCTCACTGCCATTGGAAACGAGGCAGCCTCCATTGGCCAGCAGATGGGCGGAGCAGCACCTCCACCGGAGTTGAAAGTCGGGGTGCCGCCCCCGGCAGCTCTGGAATGCAAAATTGCGGAGCGATGTCCTCGGCGGAGCAGGACTGCGGAGCGACGTCCTCAGTGGAGCAGGACTTGGCTGTCTGTGTCAGTAGACTCGGGCATGAGCAGAACTTGGGTGGTGAAGGCCCTAATCTAGCCTATTACCCAAAGACAATTAAAATTAGAAGCAAATACTCACATCCGTAAACCCAATTGAGATAGAAAAAGAGACGATTAGCCGTGAGTGAGGAAAGGCAAGGGTCCAGCTTTTATTTCAGTCCACCACACGAGATCCACACCAATGAGAATTCCCAGAAGTGATCTGATAACTGGAGCTTAAGCTCCAGTATTTATAGTTTATGTACAGAGAATATTACCAATAAATTTCAGAAAGATTAGGATCTCATTACCAATAGGGTTAAAAAGAGCTCATCTACATTTACCATGAGGATTAAAAAACCCTCCCCAACAGTTACCATTAGAACAGAAAACAATCCACTTGCGATAACCATGAGGTTGCAAAAAAGGCTTATCACGATTACCATGAGGATAAAAAACCTTCTCAAAAATTTACCATTAGGTTTGGAAGCCGGAAAGCGAAAAAAGTAAACAATTTGAAGCAACGAGAGAGAAAAAGTAAACAATTTGTAGAACGACATTGGTCACACAGGTGCAGTGTGACGCAGCTATTCGTATAAATAGCTCTTCATGGTTCTTATGGTTCTTTTAAACATCTAAAGCCCCCTGTCTACAGCACGACCCACCCTTCCAGAGAGACAAGACTCTTTTCTCTTCAGCATTATGAGTAAGTTCCATTTACCTTTTACTCCTATTTGTCTGGTTTATTATTTACTTTTATATCTGTTTTATATTTCTATTTAACTATTATATTAACTATAATATATATGTATATATAGTTAAACTACTTTCACATGGTTTACAGTACTCCCGACCTCATAATATTAAATATTATCCTAATAATATCTATCTTTATCTTAATACTATTTATTCTTGTACAGTTCTAATGGTGTGTGTGCGTTCGGGCCTTCGGCAGGGGGTGTTAGAGAGAGAGGGAGAGACAGAGAGTGTGTGTGTGTGTGCCATGTCTGCATGCCTGACCCTGAACACGCAAGAGTGTGTGTGTGTGTTATCTATGTGTGTGCGCCTCCCTAACTCTCCTTCTCTGTGACTATTAAACCATAGTGTGTCAATCCCAAAATGTGAATCCTGTTTATCAATATCCACCTAATTCCTCCTCTATGTGTCTAGGTGCCCATTTATTGGAAGGGCTGGATTTGGATTCGAGCACCCGCCAACAAATCGTGCATCTCACTGCTGATTGTCAATAAAATTACCTATTACTCCTATTCGGTCTCCCTCACGTTTATTTTATGTATATGTATATTTTTTAACCACAACATTGGTCATGTCGGTAATCTTGGACGTGGACTGAACTTGGACGGTCGTGTCGGTAATCTTGGATGTGGACTGAACTTGGACAACGAGTCAGTAAACTTGGACATGGACTGAACTTGGATGACTGGGTCAGTAAACTTGGACATGGACTGAACTTGGATGACCGGGTCAGTAAACTTGGACGTGGACTGAACTTGGGCGGCCGGGTCGGTAGACTTGGGCGTGAGCATGACTTGGTTATCAGGCTTAGAGGTGACATCAGGAACTTGAGACTTGACTTGGACGTTAGAGGCTGGAGACCTGGCTTGGAGGTCAGAGACTGGAGACCTAACTTGGACATCAGGGACTTGAGACTGGACTTGGGCTTTAGTAATTTGAGACTGGACTTGGGCTTCAGGGACTTGAGACTGGACTTGGACTTCCGGGATTGAGACTGGACTTGGGCATGGATCTCAGGGACTTGAGACTTGACCTGGACTTGAGACTTGGCTTGGACTTCAGTACGCTCATCTTTTTAATCTGCTGCTTCCTTGTAGAAGGCTCGGTATTCTGTCACGATTTGTAGACGGAGGCAGATGCCGGTGCAGATTAAACTCTTTATTAAACATAAATACAAAACTCAAAGCAAACGTGGTATTTACCGGGAAACAAGAAACGTGGCATAGACAGCTATCCTTCTTGGCATGAACCACTGCTACAACAGAATCAACTAATAATACAGAGCGATGTGCTCAGTAACCACGTCATTTAAATAGCCAACATAATCATTACTTAACTACAAACACCTGTGACAAATCAGGGTGGTTAAGCTAGCGCTCAACCCCGAAGTGAGTGAACCAAAACAAAGTCATGTGGCATGTCTGAAGACGAGCCACAGTGCCCTCTGCTGGACATAACGTGACAAGTGCTGGGCAATTTTTATTATTAATTTAGTTAATTTGAGTTAATATTTTGAAAATTGCTTTAAAACATTAATTCAAATTAACCAAATTAATCCTGAACATTGTCAAGTACTACATGCAGTCGTTCTTCCCTCCCCATTTCATATGTGTAATCCTATTTCAATAGTAACGACTTTCAGACTGGCTGGTGTAAACACTCATTCTATTGTTAGGTACAACTAATGGTTCAATGGTACCAGTAACCCAGTATAAGGATCTGAATATGGCAGTATTCAAATACTTACAGTATCTCACAAAAGTGAGTACACCCCTCACATTTTTGTAAATATTTGATTATATATTTCATGTGACAAGACTGAAGAAATGACACTTTGCTACAATGTAAAGTAGTGAGTGTACAGCTTGTGTAACAGTGTAAATTTGCTGTCTCCTCAAAATAACTCAACACAGAGCCATTAATGTCTAAACTGCTGGCAACAAAAGTGAGTACACCCCTAAGTGAAAATGTCCAAATTGGGCCAAAGTGTCAATATTTTCTGTGGCCACCATTATTTTCCAGCACTTACTTAACCCTCTTGGGCATGGAGTTCACCAGAGCTTCACAGGTTCTTTTTAATTCTCTCATAAGGACTGTTTAGACTGTAAGTGGCAATGAGGAAACAGCCAGACTGGCTGAATTTTGAAAACCTCAGGGAATGGCTGTTATATCTACAGTCACAAGGGAACCCAGAAGCAGAACAAGGACTCAAAGGTTGAGGTTAAACAGGCTTTATTGACGATTGGTGTAAGTAGGATTGTGTGAGAAAGAGCATGGTTGAGGCCGGGATTCGAACTTTGGTCGGCAAAATGGCGGTTGGATGCCCAGTTTAGTGGTTCACAATGCCCATGTCAAGTCCTTAAATGGTTAGCCAGAGTGAAATTGAAGCAGAGCTTCAATGTAAGCAACAAGAAACCACTTGTGAGAGAGAGAGAGAGAGAGAGAGAGAGAGAGAGAGAGAGAGAGAGAGAGAGAGAGAGAGACACAGACCGACCCCGACCATGACTGTCTGAATGAGTACAGCAGTTGAGAATACCATGAACTATTCCAATAGATCCAGTAAATTTCCATTTATATCCTGGATAAAGCAAATATCTGTTTGACCAATAATATATGCAAGATAGTTAAAAAGATAGAAAAATCTTATTTTTTTATGTTATACTGATACTTAATAATAACAGTTGTAGTAGTAGTAGTAGTAGTAGTAGTAGAAGTAGCATTTGCAATGAAAACCCAATTTTGAACGTAAAGTTTTAGGACTGATTCAAGCTCATCAAGTACTCTGGAACAGTACTTTGTCTCAGAATTTACATGGATCAGAATGTTATTTTAGCATAACAGTACAAAAATAAAGTCGTTCACAATTTTTTGAAATTGAATGTCATTTGTAGTGTAAGACCATAAAACAAAAGCAGGTCCTGAATATGTTATAATATCAAATCAATTAACAATGTGTACTATAAAGCTGTGCAATTTTGAGAAGCCTTCATATTAAAATTTATTATTTGAAATATAAGGTATCACAAGCAAAGATAATTGAATCAAAATAATCAAAACCCCCAGAGATAAAACCTCAACATTTTTCACATTTTAGTATTGATAGGATTGTCAATGTCGATGGCCACAAAGCCATGATTATCAAAGCCATTTGTGGAGCAGTGATAATGATGGTTACCATCATTGATGCATCTGGCTGAGCCGGCAGTCACTGTTGGCTCCACTTTGGCAAAATTAGAAAAGTCCACATGATACCTTCGCTCTTTTCTGCAAGAGATGATGGGCAGAAACTTGTAGCCCCACATAATTTCCTGAGGTAAGTAAGAAGTCCTGACCTGGCAAGAAGAGCTGGTGGACTCAGCTGTTCCATCCAGAAATACCACCAGCTCAAACTCCTGTTGATTTAAAGTCTCCACTGACATCTCAAAGAATGGACTTGCCTTGTCAATAACATGATATAAGGTCAAGGGACATACAAAAAACAGGTTATCTTTTCCAACATCTACCAGGAAGTCAACATTGACATGGTTCAGGATGATGGTTTGACCTTCAGGAGTTATTGTTGTTCTAAGCAGCTTTCCATAGATCTGGCTGCCGATCATCAAAGATTTACGCAAGTTAGCCACTCTTATCTGCAAACAGAGAACTCCTCTGTTTGGACAGATAACTGCCATCTCACTAAATGTTATGGTCTTGACCCTTTTCTTGGGCAGAGAAATTTTGGTCATGACCACTCCACACCAGAAACAGTTAATGATTGCACCCACAAGAATCTGGATAATGATGAGAACAATAGCACTAGGGCAGTATGGGGTGATGTCTCGTCCCCCAAACCCCACAGTTGTCTGTGTTTCCATGGAGAAGAGGAAGGCAGTGGTCAGTCCAAAGAGATTACGTACACATACTTTGTGGTTAGCTGATGGATTTTGCCATGCTAAATCTCCATTGTTGCGGGCAATCCAATACCATAGGAGTCCGAAAATGAACCAGCTGAGAGTGAATGAGGCCACAAAGAAAACAAATACAAACCGCCAACGGATCTCCACAAAGGTGGTCCAGAAGTCTAGTGCATAGGCAAAAAAGTTGCTGTACCTCACATTGCCATATTCAATGTTACAGTGGCCATCCTTGGTCACCAAGCGTTTTTGACAAAGTCTGCGTTTGACCTGGTAGTTTCTGAGCATCTGTCTCAGGTAGCACTTCATTTTCAAATGACTGGAATCTCAATCTAGGAATAGATGATATAGGTATAGTCATATACAGTATATCACTGCAAAAAAATGTCTGTATTCAGGGCGTATATTAAGTCTACCATTACTCTGGGAATTTGTGTTTACTACTTCATAAACCGTACTGTAAATTGTAACAAATGAAATAAGTATTGAACGTGTCAACATTTTTTCAGTGAACATATATCCAAAGAGGCTATTCACACAAAATTTTCACCAGACAATAGTATTAACTCAAGAAATCGGGAAATAAAAAGAATTCACAACATTAAACTCCATAAATAAAGTTATGTGTTATAGAGTGGAATGACAGGGAGATAAAAAGTATTGAACATGCTAAAAATAAGCTGTTCTCCAAGGGAAGGGAAGGAACCAGCTGAAATCCTTAAGTAAATATACCTTCTATCTGTGCAAATTAATATAAGCTGGGTTAGTAAATTGATGGTCTATAAAAAAAAGGCTTTTTGTTACCAAGATGTCAGACATGAAACATCTCATGATGGGTAAAAACAAAGAGCTCGCCTGAGACCTTTGCAACCTTATTGTTGCAAAACATATTGATGGAATCAGATACAGACATATTTCAAAACTTCTGAATCCTTCAGTAAGCACCATCAGGGTCATTATCCACAAGTGGAAGCAACATCATTCCATCATCAACCAGCCACGCACAGGAGCTCCTCCAAAGATTTCAGACCAGGGAGTCAGAAGAATAGTCAGAAGACTAGCCCAAGAGCAACGGACCAGTCGGAAAAAGAGCTCCTGAAACACTTGGAGGCAGCAGGTACCATCGTCACAGAGAAAACAATAGGCAGTGCACTCCACTGTTCACGCTCACCCCACAAGACTCCATTACTAAAGAAAAGGCATGTCAAAGCTTGTTTAAAGTTTGCTACAACTCATTTGAACAAGCCTATGAAATACTGGGAAAGTGTAAGCTTGTCAGACGAGAGCAAAATTTAACTTTTAGGTTGTCATAGTACACACCATGTTTGGAGAATAAATGGCACTGCACATCACCCTTAAAACACTATACCAACAGTGAAGTTTGGAGGTGGAAGCATCATGGTGTGGGGTTGTCACATGGTCCTGGCAGACTTCATCTAATTAAAGGAATGATAAATGGAGCTCTTTACCAGAAGATTCTTAGGAAAAATCAACGGGCCAAAATCACATCTGAATACTGCGGTTGATAATTTCTTCATATAGGAAGCATCTTGAAGCTGTCATTACAAACAAAGCCTTCTCCACTAAGTGTTAAATAAATTTAAGTTAGTGTGTTCAATACTTTTTTCCTGCGTCATTCCCTTTTATTACACATAACTTCATTTATGGACTAATGTTTGGGTTTCTTTATATGCGTGGATTTATTGAATTCACACCAAAGTCTGCTGACAATTTCATGTGAATAGCCTCATGGGAAATATATTTACTGAAAAAAAGCATCGTTCAATACTTTTTCCCACACTGTATCATTTGCCCACAAGTCTAAAAATCTAATGTACGAATGCAGCAGTTCTGAACCTTTTTCCGAATGCAACCCAATTTTAAGAATGACATAGTTCTGAGACCCCCCCAGCCCACTAGCTCGTTAGCCCCTGACTCTCCCCCAGCTCCACTCCCTACCCAATCTTTCTGACTACTCATTCAGGGGGATGGTTGCTCTTGGATAGAGGATGCGAGGTGGTTCAATCGTGGCTGAGGAAAAGACGCAAACTATCTTCAACCATCAGTCTGGCTCTATACTTGTTCTTCAGGTACACTAATCCCCCAAGATATTCCTCAAATCACATTGGTAATGCAACCCTAATCCCTAATTTCTCCATCTGGGGATTAATAAAGTATTATCTAACCAAAGGGTGGTAGGTTATAACCCTAGCATAGCCTCAAGCACAACCCACTCACAACTTCACAACTATTCACATTTTAACCCCTATTTATTCTCATATCTTTAATGTTAACCTTGAAAAAGAGATTCTCAACTGTTCTTAAACAATAAACAAGCAGTACAGTAAACCATAGGTATATTAATTATTCAGTACAATGTATAAGTTATTTGGGCAAATTTTTAGCTGGACAGTTTTATTGTGGTTGACCCTGAGATAACCCTGAGAAACCCTGTTCTCTCCAGTGTAGACTGGATTATCTCAGTAATCTGAAACAATGAAATCTTTTCCAGTTCAGGTTGATTGTTGTTGTATCTATGACATGTTAATGTTTGAACAGAATAGAATAAACAGTCATGAGAATGAGTGTAGGGTAAACTATGGAATATGGAGTAGTGTGCATGCCAAAGAATCTATCAACACCTTGTAAAATGGACTGCATTAACCAGGAAGGATTTACATGGAACCATTCCAAAGATGCGCCCATAACAAATAATAAGCATGTTAACACCTGTGCCAGAATAGTTAACATTCAGAGCAGAAATCTGATTCAATCAAAATTGGAGTTTCTTGGGGAATTCTGGGAAGCTGTCTTTTGGGTCTGATGCACCATTTAATGGTACGCACATTGAACCCTATCAACTCTGAGAGTGTGCTGTCCAAAGAAGTATTTTGTAATGTTCTAACAGTAACGCTAACGGTAAATATTCGATGATGAAACAAAGCAGCTCTGTACAAATTCATTGCAGATGAGAAAACGTGGCGCTAAAGCATGAATTCCAAATGATTTGTATGTTTGCCCAACTAACATATTAAATGTAATTATTTAATATATGTATCATTTAATTGAAAATAGAGGTAGAATATACATAGATTCTTTTATTTTTTATTCTTTTATAAGTAAAAATCTTCAGTTTGAAACTGTCCCATGTCCCAGCACAGATGGTATATCTCTAACTGCTGGGACACAAAGGGAATCTCTAATTTGTCCAACTAAAGGATACATTGCCTATGGCTGAGTAGTGCTTGTTCTACCACTCAATAGCTTAGTGGGGTGTAGCCAACAGACTCATCAAGAAAATATTTGCTTAGACACTACTTAAATAAAATGATACCAAGCTCTGTTCAAGGCATTCCCTTTCTTTCCACTTGATTAATTTTGAACTTGATTAAGAGCAACTGAACATGTTGTTTTGTTGTTTTTTTTTTAATTCATGAAGAATTTACTTACTTGTTATAGAAGCTATTAGTGGATATCCAAGTGAAATGATGTCTTTCTTTCTTTTTGGTCCGTATTTTTTATCATTCATATCTCAATGAGACATATCAAATATATAATTCATATATATATAATTCATTATTCTACTTACTCACAGGAATATAGTCTCAATAGACACTCCTCTGTCTTTCACAAACTCCAAAATGATGCTTCTCCCACCTTGTTTCTGAGGTCTGGGACTGCCCTGCCCTGCCTATCCACCCTCCTACTTTTAAGACTGTTCACTGAGCAGCTACTGTTTATTGTAAACACAAATCATTAGGCATGTACCTTTAAAGTTTTATGCAACAATCATGAACTTTCACAAGACAAAATCAGCATTATATAATATTACAAAATTATGAAATTGAGAAGTGATTAATGTAATGACATGCTTTAGATTAGTGATCAGTTGAAGTTTGAAGACCTGCTACATGTATAATATTATAGAATATGACATTCCAGGTCAGTTTTAGAGACAGTTCAATAGTTTAAATAATAATATCACTAAAATTCACTCCATGAGTAGTCTGTTCTTCCACGTTATTAAGCAGAGGTGTGTTTGGCAGCATATTTAAACAAATCATCTCAAAGACACATCATTCATAAATAACAAAGTAATATAAATAAAAATAGAAATGTGTGCTTACTGAGAAGCTAATATAAGATGTGCAATCCTACCTTCACAAACGCAAAAACAGAAACAATAGGATATATTCCCCATCTCCAAGTTCCTCATCAGTTAAACCTGTACAGTACCATGTATCTGAGCATAAAATATTAATAATACCTTTGCTATGATGTCATACTGTTGGTGAAAATCAATTCTTGTATAATCACCCATACAAAGTATCTTACAAAAGTGAGTACACCCCTCACATTTGTGTAAATATTTGATGATATCTTTTCATATGACAACACTGAAGAAATGACACTTTGCTACAATGTAAAGTAGTGAGTGTACAGCTTGTGTAACAGTGTACATTTACTGTCCCCTCAAAATAACTCAACACACAGACATTAATGTCTAAACCGCTGGCAACAAAAGTGAGTACACCCCTAAGTGAAAATGTCCAAATTGGGCCCAAAGTGTCAATATTTTTAGTGGCCACCATTATTTTCCAGCACTGCTTTAACCCTCTTGGGCATGGAGTTCACCAGAACTTCATAGGTTACCACTGGAGTCCTCTTCCACTCCTCCATGACGACATCACGGAGCTGGTGGATGTTAGAGACCTTGTGCTCCTCCACCCTCTGTTTGAGGATGCCCCACAGATGCTCAATAGGGTTTAGTCCATCACCTTCACCCTCATCTTATATATACAGTGTACATATACAGTGGTGTGAAAAAGTGTTTGCCCCTTCCTCATTTCCTGTTCCTTTGCATGTTTGTCACACTTAAGTGTTTCGGAACATCAAACCAATTTAAACAATAGTCAAGGACAACACAAGTAAACACAAAATGCAATTTGTAAATGAAGGTGTTTATTATGAAAGGTGAAAAAAATCCAAACCATCATGGCCCTGTGGGGAAAAGTGTTGACCCCTAAACCTAATAACTGGTTGGGCCACCCTTAGCAGCAACAACTGCAACCAAGCGGTTTGCGATAACGTGCAATGAGGCTTTTACAGCGTCCTGGAGGAATTTTGGCCCACTCATCTTTGCAGAATTGTCCTAATTCAGTTACATTAGAGGGTTTTCGAGCATGAACGGCCTTTTTAAGGTCATACCACAACATCTCAATAGGATTCAGGTCAGGACTTTGGCTAGGCCACTCCAAAGTCTTCATTTTGTTTTCTTCAGCCATTCGGTGGTGGACTTGCTGGTGTGTTTAGGATCATTGTCCTGCTGCAGAACCCAAGTTCGTTTCAGCTTGAGTAACCGAACAGATGGTCGGACATTCTCCTTCAGGATCTCTTGGTAGACAGCAGAATTCATAGTTCCCTTTTATCAGGCGCAAGTCTTCCAGGTCCTGAAGCAGCAAAACAGCCCCAGACCATCACACTACCACCACCATATTTTACTGTTGGTATAATGTTCTTTTTATGAAATGCAGTGTTCCTTCTACGCCAGATATACTTGGACACACACCTTCCAAAGAGTTCCACTTTTGTCTCATCGGTCCACAGAATGTTGTCCCAAAAGTCTTGGGGATCATCAAGATGTGTTGTGGAGAAATTGAGACGAGCTTTGATGTTCTTTTTGCTCAGCAGTGGTTTTCTCCTTGGAACTCTGCCATGCAGGCCATTTTGCCCAGTCTTTTCCTGATGGTGGAGGCATGAACGCGACCCTTAACTGAGGCAAGTGAGGCCTGCAGTTCTTTGGACGTTGTTGTGGGGTCTTTTGTGACCTCTTGGATGAGTCGTCGCTGCGCTCTTGGGGTAATTTTGGGCGGCCGGCCACTCCTGGGAAGGTTCACCACTGTTCCATGTCTTCGCCATTTGTGGATAATGGCTCTCACTGTGGTTCGCTGGATTCCCAAAGCTTTGGAAATGGCTTTATAACCCTTTCCAGACTGATAGATCTCAATTACTTTCTTTCTCAATTGTTCCTGAATTTCTTTGGGTCTCGGCATGATGTGTAGCTTTTAAGGATCTTCTGGTGGACCTTACTGTGTCAAGCAGCTCCTATTTAAGTGATGCCTTGATTGTGAACAGGTGTGGCAATAATCAGGCCTGGGTGTGGCTAGAGAAATTGAACTCAGGTGTGGACAACCACAGTTATAGTATGTTTTTAACAGGGGGGCAATCACTTTTTCACACAGGGCCATGATGGTTTGGATTTTTTTCACCTTTCATAATAAACACCTTCATTTACAAATTGCATTTTGTGTTTACTTGTGTTGTCCTTGACTATTGTTTAAATTGGTTTGATGTTCCGAAACACAGTGTGACAAACATGCAAAGGAACAGGAAATGAGGAAGGGGAACAAACATTTTTTCCACCACTGTATATATATATATATATATATATATATATATATATATATATATATATATATTTGTGTGTGTGTGTGTGTGTGTGTGTGTGTGTGTGTGTGTGTGTGTGTGTGTGTGTGTGTGTGCGCGTGTGTTATATTATATATATATATAAACACTATCCATGCTATACAACAATGCTGAGAAAGTTTAAAAATGTGCATGAAAAATGTGAACAATTTTCTAATGTTCAAGTCTATTCAAAAATAATGTTCTAATTCTAATGTTCAAGTCCTTTAAAAATAATTGCTATACATTGTATTATACAGTACTGTAAAAGTTTACAGTAAACAACTGTAATATCTTAACATTGTATAAAAGAACACATAACCCAGTGCATTTGCTCATTTGCTTGATGTAGTATGCAACTGACCTAACAGTTAAGGGTTGGGAAGTGAACAACCCAGTTTGTCAATAAATTACTATAAAACCATCACTATTTAAAAAAAAATTAAATACATTTACAATTTAGGTGTCTTACAGTTAATGATCCCCATAAAAATGCTCACATGACCCAAAACAAAAGGCTGAGGTTTTTGAGGGTAGGTGTGTATTGTGTGTCACTTAAGCTTGTGCACATGAGGTGTAAAGAGACAAAAGCCAGATTAAACTTTTTATTTATTCCCATGGGTTGAACAAATTCATGTCTCTTCTTGCACAACATGACACAGTAATAGAAAGAAAATGGGTAGCTTGCACATCTGAAAAGGCACCATCCATACAGGTTTTAGAGCAACATATAAATATACAGATTCCAAACATATTCCATCCCATCTTTACTTCCGAGAGACTCTGCCTCTCTAAGATTCACTTTTTATACAAATGCAGATACTTTCTAACCTGCACTCGTTTCCGTCTCTTCCATTTATTCTGTTTTTCTTTGATTACCTTGAGAATCAACAACCCTGGGTCACTGCTACCAACTTGTGGAACAACTAATTAGTGCAAAAGAATAATATGTACATGTGTGACCTGCGAATACAAAGTACACAGTTAGATAAATCTGGCGCCACACGTACAGCATGCATGTACTCTGCTGAGGATGAACTTTGCACACGTGCTGTATACTGTTCCTGGTGTACGCTTAAAAAATTAAGTATACTTTGGGCTTAACACTTACTTTTCCAGCCTTTTATTGCCTCGTCCCAACTTTTTTGAGATGTGTCGCAGCCATCAAAAATTGTTTCTTTAAAATAGTACATTTCCTCAATTTAAACATTTGATGTGTTTTCTATGATCTGATGTGATCTATGATGCGAATAACATATGGGTTCATGAGATTTGAAAATGATTGAATTCTGTTTTTATTTACATAGCGCCCCAACTTTTTTGGAATTGGGGTTGTACAAAAGAGACCTGGTGTAGTCAGACTTATCAGAAACACCTTAGATGTGTATGCCATGCGGAACAACTGGTTTACAAGAGATTCAGTTTGAATTCAGTGTGGCTTTTGTTCAAAACCTGTTCTAATTATGCATGAGTAATGCTGATGTGTTCTGTATGAGTAGTGTGCATGTGTACTGTTTTGCAAAACCAGATGAATTCAAGGAGTATTTATTGAATATTTAATGAACATTTCACAAATTTTATATTCAAAGATATTTCGTGCAAATCATTCAGCAATTATCCCCCACAGAGATTTCTTATTGAACAATCTCCTATTAAGATAATGGTTAATGTTTATGGAAAACTTATTTTACAATTTACGATTTTTTGTGCATATTTATAAATATGATGGGGTAGTCACAAATGTAACTCATAATGTAAATGTAAAGCCATTAAATTAATATCGTCATTTCAATCTCACAGAAATCTTATTTCTCAAGACCAGCAAAAAGAATAATGAGAAAGCATGCAGGAAAAATACTGATTAATATTTTAATTACACAAAATTAATTACAGGAATATTTTATTACACAAAATTGTTATGTACTGTACACTGCCTGGTGCAATACAGAATATCATACAGTTTTGACCTGCAACAAATTGATATTATTATTCCTCTGATATGTTATCATCACAACTATCTTGGGGCATTGAGCATAAATTCCCTCCCCTTCTACAACCTCAACCACAAAGTGATTTTGTTTTACTAAAATACAGCTCACTAAATTTTAATCCTGGTGTAATATAGATCCTTTAATGAGTAAGGCAAAGGTCACAGTGGCAAGGAAAATCTCCCTGAGACAACATGAAGACGAGTAACAGGACTCAAAAGTGAACCCATCCTCTTCTTGGTGACACCAATTCTAGGATTATAACTTATTAAAATACACAGTTGTATACGAGCAGCAGTACTGTGGTACATCAGGGTCCACATGGGTTTAGTCTGGGTTCTCTGGCTTCCTTCCACTTACCAAAAACAGGGTGCATTCCTGCCTCATGGCCAGTAGCTTGGTTCCATATCCACTACAACCCTGACCAGCATAAAGCCATTAATTAAAGTGAGTGAGTAGTATAGGTGTAAAGGCAAACAGTACTGATAGGAAGTTGATAGGAATGTCAGTATAAGCATATTGTGAGCATTGGGATAGTACTTCTGATTACAGTCGCAGTTGTTAGAAGGTACAAGTCTACAGTATTCAAGTAAGATACCCACTGACATAGGGATGAGGCTTTTTTTTTTTGGAAGTTGTGAAATTTTAAGGTTCATGTAGGACCAACCGTAGCAGCAGAAAGTGAGTCACAAGGGAAGAAAGTTCCAGTTGACAGAGAGAACAGATTATTATGTGTGCTCTGATCATACAGTAGATGAAATACTCAATAAATAGGTTTTCATTTTAGAAATAAACAATAATTGTAAGGCTATTCTATCACCTGCTCTACAATAAATTCCATCCATCCATCCATCTTCTACCGCTTACTCGCAGCGCGGGGAGAACATGCAAACTCCACACACGAAGGGCCGAGGCGGAAAAGAATTCATCTGAAATGTGAATCCATATTTCCTGGTAACAGCTTCAGTTCTATGAAGGACTATAGAATTAATTGTGGCTCCCATAGCTTGGAAGTGGATATCTCAAACAGTGAAATAGAGGTATGCACAAACTGTACAGAGAGGTATTTCTTTCTGTCTGGTATGCTTTCTGGTAAACATATTAATAGTATTGTTCAGGCTTGTTTTTACAAGGTTACGTTGTTAAAGTGCAACACCTAGAAGGAAGATGTCTTTCATCCGAAAACATTTACTTGTACATCATTCATGTAACTGGAACAGGGCAAACACCAGGATGTTGCAAGATGTCTGGAATGTATAAATGGCTCTCTCGGTTTACTTCTTTGCTTAACTGAAGGAAGAGGAAGAGAATTCTACAGACCAACTTGAGTCTGAAGCTGAATTACTGGAATGGGTTCTGTGAAGTGTTGTGATATTTTAAAGATGATTCTGCATTTTCAGGTTGGTTTAAATGATGGCTGAGGATGTCAGAGCTTTAGAAGTCTGTAATGTCTTTTCATTTTAAGTTAAAGAAACTAAATTGCATAGCTATCAGTACAATGTTGCTGTGTCTGAATTCTGGCAAACATGAAATAATAATAATAATAATAATAATAATTGGCATTCGTGATTTGATCCAACAGTGCCTGGTTGTGCTGAAGGCTGTCTGCTATCCCCATGTTAAAACAGAGTATACTGTCTGAGAGGAAGGGTGGCTGTGGTCTGAAAGGGAGAGAGCATGGAGAGGAATAAATGACTTGCACCGGGATCCTTCGAGAGGGGTTGTGGTGGAGGCAGATAGAGGTCCACAACAGGAGCTGAAACCTGGGGAACAGGAAATGCTGCAGGCTGTCTGGGCTGAGAACTAGAATACATTTTGGCGATCTGGGCTGGGAGTTGATCTAGCCTCTGCCTGTTGAGCTTGATCAGGCTGTCTATGACATGGCTGCGGAGGTATTGCATATGTTGCCTGAAGAAGGTCTCTTGACAAGACAGAGCTGAGTTCTGGGGAACTGGTTTCGCTGGGTGCATAATGGCCAGATTGTTCTGTTATGAAGAACACAGAGACGAGGGGACCCAAATGCAAAACACAGGCACAGTGACTGAAGAATAACCGGAGGGTAGTGGAGGCTGGGGAGTGTGATAAAGTGTAGTCAGCGTCAGGATTTAAACTCAGATCCACCTCATGAGAGTAGATATGCCACAGTGGGAAAGGAGAGAGGGTCTGTGGCATGTGAGCGGAATGCAGAGCAGAAGAGCCACAGGAAAGGAGAGGTGGGGCTGGGGGTAGCAAGAAGTAAGCTGGGAATGAACTGCAGGAAGCATGAGCAATAGACCTGGTAAACAAGGAGACAAACACAATGAGCAACAGGTAATACAACAAGGGAAACACTTAACACTGCCATGGTCCATTGGGTGATAAGTGGCTGAAGAACCGGGGTTTATATGTTGCTGATGAGTGTGCTGATAAGAAGCAGGTGAGTCCAATGATGCAATCAGAAAGCATAAGAAATGGAGCTCCACATGTAGGGACACACACGCAAACAGAACCAAGTGGGAGAGAAGACACAGGAAACATGGGGAAGGGGAGAAGCACGGAAACACAAGGAAAACACAGAGGCTCCAGCCCAGACCATGACATGTGTGTAGAGAGAGAGAAAGTGTCTGTGTGTGTTAGTATGTTTGTTTGTGTGTGTTAGTATGTTTGTTTGTGTGTGTTAGTATGTTTGTTTGTGTGTGTGTGTGTGTGTGTGTGTTAGTTTGTTTGTTTGTTTGTGTTTGTGTGTGTGTTAGTTTGTTGTTTGTTTGTTTGTTGTGTTGTTTTGTTTGTTTGTGTGTGTTGTTTTTGTTTGTGTGTGTTAGTTTTTTTTGTGTGTTAGTATTTTGTTGTGTGTGTTAGTATTTTGTTTGTGTGTGTTAGTATTTTTTGTGTTTTGTTTGTTTGTGTGTGTTGTTTGTTTGTGTTTGTGTGTGTGTGTGTGTGTGTGTTTTTTTTGTGTGTGTTGTGTGTGTTTTTGTGTTGTGTGTGTTTTTGTTTGTGTGTGTGTGTGTTAGTTTGTTTGTGTGTGTGTGTGTTTTTTTGTGTGTGTGTGTGTGTTGTTTGTTTTGTGTGTGTGTGTTATTGTTGTGTGTGTGTGTGTTAGTTTGTTTGTGTGTGTGTGTGTTAGTTTGTTTTGTGTGTGTGTGTGTTAGTTTGTTTGTGTGTGTGTGTTAGTTTGTTTGTGTGTGTGTGTTAGTATGTTTGTGTGTGTGTGTTAGTATGTTTGTTTGTGTGTGTGTTAGTATGTTTGTTTGTGTGTGTGTGTGTTTGTGTGTGTGTTTTTGTTTTGTGTGTTTTTGTGTGTGTGTTAGTTTGTTTGTGTGTGTGTTTTTGTTTGTGTGTGTGTTGTTTGTTTTGTGTGTGTTAGTTTGTTTTGTGTGTGTGTTAGTTTGTTTTGTGTGTGTTAGTTTGTTTGTGTGTGTGTTAGTTTGTTTGTGTGTGTGTTAGTTTGTTTGTGTGTGTGTTAGTTTGTTTGTGTGTGTGTTAGTTTGTTTGTGTGTGTGTTAGTTTGTTTGTGTGTGTGTGTGTTAGTTTGTTTGTGTGTGTGTTAGAATGTTTGTTTGTGTGTGTGTGTGTGTGTGTGTGTTTTCCTTGCCTCGATCAATCTACTCCCTTCTTCCTCCTCTCCAGGACTGAGCCGCTAAAAAAAAAAAAAGAGTGGTTGTTGTGTCTGCAATCAGACCACTGGAGCATATTGTGAGACATGCAACCTTATTATATGTGAAATAAATGAATGCTTAAAACAACATTTATTCATTAACATTCAATAGTAATGGATGAATTCGTGTGATTAAAAATTACTTGAGTAAGTGTACAAGTATGGCTTGTTAAACCTACTCTTAAAAGTAAATTTTTTTTCAAAAGGTTACTCAAGTAAATGTACTGAAGTAAATGTATGGTAATACGTACCTCTGGGAAGTCGTCACATATTGCTGGCAGGTTTGGTCAGGGCAGACTTTTTGACCCATAGAAGGGAAGCTCCATGGGAGGGAGGACGTTTCACAGAGACAATCCTCCATCCAAACAGTATACATGCCTCATCGTTTTCTTTGGCCCTCACCCAAACCAGCAGTCTTTGGTCACTTGTGGGAACAAACCTCTCCCTCATGAACTCACCATTCATTGGTGGTCAACCTCAGAGACAAAGCTGTTGATGCCGGCCTCAATACATGTGCTTCCCTCTTGGTAGATTAATTTCTGTATCTCTGAAACATTCACAAAAAGTCCAGCTATGGATGGCCCCACCTGGTCAACTAACAAACAGCACAGCTCACAATCCTGCTGGCATGGATGAATATTAGCTTTCAAGGCAAATGTTTCTACCACCTCTTTGTAATAATTCCTGATCTTTCCTTCCCTTTCATTCTGAGGATCAACTTCATGTTAAGGGCATCAATCAGCATTCACATTCCGTCAAGAACTGTAACTCTTGGGAACACACCTCCCCTCCCATGTGAGCTAGAGAGTGAATATTTGAATCAGACAGTGGTCAGAAGTTTGAGGTGTATGGAAGTCAACCATCTGTCTTACATGACAAAGTTGAGGAGGCATGCAGAAAACACAGCTGTTAGAACTGCTTGAGCAATTTGCAAGCTTGTTTGATGGTCCTCTCAGCCATACTTCATTAGCAAAACATTGATGCTGGCAAGGCTAGGCACATAAATCTGCCCCTTACCATACGTCTCCAGCAAAAAAGCAAATCCTTGAGAACCAAATTTTTAAAATGCTGGTGAAGAACATTATTGAACCAGCTTCATGACCATGGGCCATTCCAGTCATGTTTGTTAAGAAGCCTTGTGGGGAATCTAGGTTTTGTGTCAACTACCAAGGTCTCAATAAACTCACCTTGAAAGATTCTTATCCTTTACCTCGAGTTTGAATCCTTGGATTACCTGGCTCAAGGGAAATTTCTTACAACTCTCAATCTTGCATGAGGGTTCTTGTAGCCATTGAAAGTCTAGACCTCAAACTGCTTTTATATCAAAGTGTGGGCTATTTCAATTCCATGTCCTTTCTTTTGGACTCATGCTTTTGAACACTGTTCTTGCTGCCTAATTACAAGTGCTGTGCAGTTTACTTGGATGACATTGTAATTGCATCACCAACCGTTGATCAACATCTGGAAGATCTCACAAAGTCCTATCAAGATTAAAGTCGACTAGCCTTTCTCTTAAGTTAAGCAAATGTCAGTTTTGCTTAAGTCAACTTACATTCCATGTTACTCCAGAGGACATGTATTTGGACCTGGCAAAAGTGAAATTCTTGTGACAGAATTCAAAACACCATCAAATATAAAACAAGTCAGAGGTTTCCTTGGCCTAACAAACTTTTACCGCCACTTCATACCAAATTATGCCTGACGTGCAGAACCACTTATCTGTCTTACCAGAAAGGAAATTCTGTTCAGCTGGGATAGCAATTGCTAAAAATCTATGGATTTACTGAAAAAGCATTTAACATCTGCACCAATCTTGAGCTTCCCATACTTCACCCACTCATTTTTCATCCACACTGACACCTATGATTTGGGTCTTGGTCCAGCCCTAATGCAGTGAGATGATGTGGGGCAAGATGATGATGTGGCTTTTGCAAGCAGAGCTTTACACAAGGCTGAGAAACCATACTCAACATCTGAGAAGAAATGTGTAGTTGTCATTTTGGCCCTTGAGTAGTTTAGGCCTTACATAGAGGGTCTTCATGTGACAATTTATACAGACCACAGCAGTGTCAGATGGCTGATGAACCGCTCAAACCTTTGCAATATGTAAAACTTTCTTTTCCCATCATGGGATTCTTAGCCTGGAGAGCTGAGCTTGGTAATGGTAGTAAAAACCTAAACATCATCACCTATTTGGAATGCATGCACCCCTGCTGGAAAAAAAACAATAGAAACCATTACATCTCATGGCTTCCACTACAAATACCATTACAAATCATCAGCAAGTCATTACCATTACTGGTCCTTAATGGTATCCACTAGAAATAACATGCCACCAATAGAAAGCAACAAATTTACAGTAAAGACCCACAGACAAAATGACAGTTTCCATTAAAAATAATATAATTCCCATTATAACCATTACAAATTCTATGAGGGTTTCTATTGTTGTAGACTTCTTATTAAAGGGAGTCTTCATACAGGTCTGTGAGGAAGCAAGAGAAAGTTTAGCTAAAGCGGTGGTCACACTAGCCTTTCAGCATGTGTAATTTCTTTGGAGACCGCTGCAAATATGGCTGGCAATGACCTCACATGTCAATGTTAAAACAACTGTTCTTGTATACAGCGACACCGCAATCCAGGCAATGTCTTTTTTGATGCTGATTTTATATTTTTTAAAGCTGTTGTATGAAAAGGCATAAAGCGGGATGGTAAGACATTCACTATAAATCGGTATATCCTAAATCTAAGATTTTCTGAAGAGGTCACACTGTGATGTGTCGATCTTCTATTGGTCACATTTCTTCATGTGATATGAATTCGCAGGTCACAGTTCACCAAACTTGAACTTTCATGAAAGGAATTAACAGAATCCAGGACATTCCTAGATGTTTTTTTTTTTTTTTTGAGTCAGAAAATCCATCCATCCATCTTCTACCACTTACTCCTTGTTCAGGGTCACGGGGAACCTGGAGCCTATCCCAGGGAGCATCGGGCACAAGGTGGGGTACACCCTGGACAGGGTGCCAGTCCATCACAGGGCACAATCACACACACACTCACACACGGACACTTTAGACATGCCAATCAGCCTACTATGAATGTCTTTGGATTGGGGGAGGAAACCCCTGCAGCACGGGGAGAACATGCAAACTCCGCACATGACTCGAACCCCGGACCCTGGAGTTGTGAGGCGAACATGCTAACCACTACGCCATAATGCGCCCTTGACTCAGAAAATCTTCCTGTAAAATCTTCAAAGGACAACGAACAGAGTGACCAAAGAAGTCAGCTGGGCTGAATCCAAGTGACTCTTGTACACAATCACGGATAGCAAACAATAACAAAGGAATCTTTTCCCTGACTTAAGCAGCAAGTTTGAAGCTTAGACTTTCTGATGGAACCTTGGGACTCTGGGTGGTAAGCACTATGTTGAATGTTCAGTTGCTTCAATTCAATTGAATTCAATTGTGACCAAATAACATTATAGGAACGTTCTCTGTAGGTTTTTTGTAACAACAACTAATCTTCCCAGAATGTTGCAGTGAGGTTTTTTGTGACAACCTAAAGAGAACCTATACAGAACATTCTCTAATGGTTGTTTTTAGGTCAATTTAGAGAACTGACATTTCCTTCAATCACTGGCAGATCCAGGAATTGTTCCAAAGGGACACTGGCCGGCCCCATCTGAAATCTGATTGGCCCCTGTACTTTCAATCAACCCTGATCTACCTCAGAGCATTCCATCAGCTAAGTTGGTTTGTTTGAAATTAAACTCACTTAACCATTTCTCTCTACCACCATTTCTTTTCTCTCGTAATGGTGGGTGTATACTTAAGCTTCAATGTACCTAGTTAAAGTGTTGAATAATGTCTCAAAGGACATTGGTGTTGCTGTTCTCTTTGTCTAACGTTAGGAAGCTAGTTAGCTACAACAACACTAGATGATTATCTAGTTACCTAGGCTAAGCAATGTTGGATGGTAGCTAGCTAGCTGACTAATTAGTTAGGTTTCACACATTAGTTCACAGTTGCACAGTACAGGGAGGTAAAGTATAGCGATTGACACGTAACACCTATGTTTGGTCATGCCACACAGCCACAGTTATTAATTGTTGCAAATAAAACTAATTCTGCATCCCGTATAAGTGCCAGGTAGAAAGTGCATGAATACTTCAACACCGAGCTCTGACATGATTGGAGCACAGCAAAGATTGCCAGAAGTAGTGGTTTCTGACCAAAAAGATGCCCAGCCTTCCTGTCACTGACCATGACCGGTACATTATTTATAGACTGTAATGTTGTGAATTCTTTACATTTCAAGATTTCTTGTGTTAATACTGATGTCTGGGGAAATTTTCATGTGAATAGCCTCATTGGAAATATATTTACTGAAAAAAAAGTTGATGCGTCCAATTCTTATTTCCCCCACTGTAGGTGGTGATACACCAAGGTAAAGTAGGTTTTATATTGGACATTCACTGCAAATTTGTGATTCACTCTGGTATTTCTCAATAAATAAACATAAAAAATAACAATGTGTACGGTCATACTCGGGACTGGACAGATAACTGAGTAAGTTGAATATATTTTTCATTTTTCTCCCGTTAAAGCTCGCGTAAGCATATCTTTTGCAAACTCTGGTCATCTGTGCTTTATAGTAATGTCATTAAGGGACCATCTAAAAAGTGCATGACCTGGGCAACTATGTAAGATTCTACCAAGATTATAGTCATCTACTTCATAGGATATCTAATGTATTGCAGTGTTAGAATACAGTATGGATTCAGTACAGTTGGATGTAGACTCACAAGTGCACTATTACACAAATATTTTACAGAAGTGCTGTAATAAAATCATTATATATACACAATGCCCTCCTAATATTGGCACCCTTGATAAACATGAGCAAACAAGGCTGTGAAATTGTCTTTATTGTTTAACCTTTTGATATTTTGTTGAAGAAATTCACAAAAATACTCTGCTCTCATGGATATCAAACAATTTCAAACAGCACACGGGTTTTATCAAAAAATATATTTGTTAAATATATGAGTGCCACAATTATTGGCACCCTATGAATTCATATGAGGAAAATATATTTGAATTCCCATTGATATTTTAAATTTTTTAGTACACCTGGGTAACTAGGAACAGGAAATTGTTCAACCAGGACTTTGTTTCACAGGTGTATAAATATGAGGTAACACATTCCCGTAGTCATTCATAACAATAGGTAAGACCAAGGAATATAGCTGTGATGTGCAGCAAAAGGTTGTCGAGCTTCAAAAAAATTGGAAGTGGCTATAAGAAAATAGCAAAAGCATTGAAAATGCCCATTTCCACCATCAGGGAATTAAAAAACAAAACAAAAAAACAATAACTTGACTGTAGGAATTACACATATAAAACAAAATGAATTATGGTAGTCTGTTATTGCTACCAACTACAAGCGTTTTCAATTTCAGAGATTTATTTATTTATTTATTTATTTGACAGAATAAGTCAAAAGTAATCAATGAATTTTTGATTGCAGGCATTACATGATGTCACGTTTCAAAGATTTCAGCAATTACAGATTTCCAAACAGTTTAATGAACAACAAAAACAAAAGACACTAAGACAACTCTGCAAAATACTGTGGCTAAGGCTAAACATAAACTATCGAACAAAATATGCTACAGGGACACAGGTCAAGATAGGCAGTTACATGAGGCAAAGAAGCAATGCAAACAGTGGCGAGATTTTATATATTTATATTTATTTATATATATATATATATATATATATATATATATATAAAAAAATATGGGTGCTCATTAAACAAACACGTGATAGAGGTGCAGGTGGTCAAGTAATATGGTGCAGTGGCTGCTGGGAAATGAAGTCCAGAGTTACCTCCTTGATATGACACATGAATGTACCACATTACTCTCTTATTCCAATAATTTCAATTGTATTTTTTTTTTCCAAAAATGATTTATTGATTTTAATGATTTTTTATTTTGTCCACCATTTTAATTTATTTCCAGTTACCTTTTTTCCTGTCTCAGCTATACCATAAAAATACAGACTATGGTTGCTGTATGTAAGATGTATTTTGTGTAATCATGATGAATTAAAATACAGAAAAAGTCAGAAAAATACTTTTTTCTGACTTTTACATGCAGAAATGCATCACTGCATTTCTTACTGGAATTTGTTATTGCTTTTATTATTGTAACAAAAGTTGGAATTATATTGTATTGGAATTGTAATAATTATTGTAAAAATTAATTATGTTTTTATTATTAAAGTTTGATAGTATGTAACCATAGAGGCTAAAGATGCAAGACCATCTGCAGTAAGACTTTCACATATTAGAAGTTAGTATACGATTTAGATTATATAAAAAAAAAAATAATTTTCTCCCAACACGACGACTCATTTATTCCAAACCCTTAGACTACACAAAATGTCATTTTTACTACTACATGCAACAGAAGCTACGTTGTGAAAAATCCCATAGCATATCAATTTGACAAATACCTTGCCATTTTAAAAGACCAATTAAACAAGACAAACAAATTTGCAAAAATAAAAGTTAATCATTTGGTATAATTTTACTACATATTAATCTGAAATGACATTTTATGTTACATAATACATAACGTATTTTCCAGTTAATTTTTACCAGTGTTATTTTCTTGTTCAGTACTAATATATATGTAGCATATCCATATTAATTTATTCATTTACAAGCATACTTGCCAGGGCCACCTAGTGGCCAGGGCCTTCAGCTGCAGCCATTTGGATTAATATAGCAGTTACATAGATCTTAGAATTTCAAGCTAAATCCCTCTTGTTCAATTTGAGGTGTTTTTCAGGTTAATTGTGCGTAAAGGATTTGATAGATCCCTAAAATAGTTGATAGTTTAAAGATTCAGAGTGAGGAGAGCTACAGAAGTTTCAACTACAGAAATGCAATCATCCTTTCAGTGGGTATGGTCACATTCAGGCTTGATGTCTAATCTTAATGCAATTTGATCACAAAACCAACATTGATATGATAAACTTGGGGTCAAGAAAGCGCCACGCTGCTTACAGTTTTATATTATATAGTTTGATGCAAGGTCCTTAGAACACTCCATCATAGCTCCATCCAGCTCTCCAAAAGTGGAGTTATGTAGCCTTGCCAATACACCAACCCAAGTAGGTGAGCTGGGGCTTTCATATGTAGAATAACAATGTCTAAACCTGCTTAAAGTGATGTGATTAAATAGAATTTCAATGTATTTTAACGTACAAATGCCCATGATTTTTACTATATGGAGCATAGTACACATCTTAATGACATTGACCACTGCATTTTAATAAAAACAAATGTTTATTTTCATCCAGAGCTGACACAATGGGAAGATTTAAGAGAGGACACAAATAAGAAAACAGCTGCAAGCCGTGATGGGCCAAAGCACTATGGTGCCATCACCCCCCAGAGGGTGTATGAAAACAAGGCATAGTGAAGTGAGTGCTGTAGAGTAAAACACCCAAATATACAAAGAATTGAGTATTACATTTTGACGTGTTAAAACGGCAACATTATTCAAGATAGTGCTGCACAATGAATCAAATATCGATTGTGATTACGATTTTGAAAACGCCGCTGCAGATCAAATCAAGCGCTTCCTACACTACAGCCAATCACATAGAGCGGCTCAGGGATGACATCATTTTGTAGTACCAAAACCCAAAACGGAGTTAGCATTATAGCCCTCGAGCTGCCGGCTTTCCTTCGAGCTCCAGCGCTTTGTGTGAGGGGAAATCATGACACTAGCATGACGCTAAATGGCACTACAGAGGTTGTCGGGGACATTAAACATCATGCCAAACGGGAAAAAACTCTACAGATAAACTCAGGGCTCTACAGTGGGACCATTCCACTCGCATTTGGGACTAAAAAGTACTTCGTGCGACTGTGAATAAATATTTATTCACACCGATCCCGCAAAAGGACCCGAACTTTCACCTGCTCGTGTAGAAACAGCGACTTTGCGCGGAGTAAATTTATAATCATGTTAACTGGTTATAAACCTTTTTTTAAAAATTTTTTAACAATTTAAATTTAAAACCTCCCTCTTCTTTTATTCTATTTCATTTTTTTTTTTAATTATAATTTTTTTTTTTTTTTTTTTTTTTTCCCATTTTTTTATATATATATATATATTTTATATATATATATATATATATATATAAATCATTTAATATAAAAAATACAAATTTTAATAACTTCATAATTTTAATAAAATGAGAAATTAAATGCTTTAATTACTATGGGTTGCATTGAATATCAATTTGACATTAAGCTTAGTTCGCTATCTCCTTAGAACGCTATTACTTTTTCCTAATATGGATCATTTTAGTGTTAATTAGGACTTAATTAGGACTCTATTGTTTTTAAGATATTTAAAAATAAATATTTTATGCTTGTTTATTTATCAATTAACCAACAGTATTTCATTGCTATTATTTTAACTCCGTTATCAGTGACCATGAGCAGAGAGTTTACATTTAACTGTTTATGATAGACTTCCTGATTAAAAGCTTTAAAAAAAGTTTGGTATCTGGATCATATTTTCTGTAAAAATTCTGATCCGAGCGTCAGTAATGAACATCGATAAACTAAAGTGCTTTGCATCTGACGGGTAAATGAACTCCCCCAATCACATCCTATATGAGATTATTCAGATATCTACACAATACACACAGAGCGGTTCGAGAACTGACTCCAGCCCAGAACTATGACAGTGGAAATGTCTAATAGTGTAGCTTTAAATATATTTAAGAGGAGCAGACTTCAAAGACTGAACATTGATGTTTATTGTATTTGTTTACAAGGTAAACAGGTTAATGGTGTTTTTTTGCATACAGTCTGTAAAATTAACTGAAAATATTACATTTCGTTTACCAGAAGGTAAAATAACGTGTCATGGCTCACACCATGTTCCTAAATTCTGTCATAATTGACCAGCTCAAGTTTTCTCATGCCTACTTGTGTGTTATATTGTAGCATGAGAAAACATAATAAATGTGAAAGTGCAATAAAAATGTTGTCACTAAAATCAATTAATAATCGTGATAAATAATCGAGATCTCAATATTGATCAAAATAACCGGAATGATCATTTTGGCCATAATCGTGCAGCCCTAACTCAAGATATCAAAAATCCATTTAAAAAAATTATTTTACATCAGCCGTGTCTTGACATTATTCTGACCGAGTTTGAAGCGACTTGGGTAAAGATAAAAGTATTATTGCAAAGTCACACACTTCCTGCTGCCAGTTGCACTATAACTGTGACTAACAATAACTACATCCATGTGATCAGCCCCCAATACCAAAGACAGAGCTCAAGTTTCATGTGAATCACTCAATGCACTCAGAATATATAAGACACATCCTGTTTCCCTATTTCGTCATAGATTTATTGTCTCGCCATGCCAAAACCATTTGAGATATCAGAAATCCCTGCACAATTTAGCACCTGCATTGTCTTGTCAATGTTGACCAAGTTTGGCGACAATCACATGATTACTGTAGAATGAGTATTTAAAAGTTCGCCACAAACACTTCACAAAATCCAAAATGGATGAGTGCTGTAGTTTAAAACACCCAAATATACAAAAGAGTATTAATGAGACATGATATGAGACACTTCCTGTATCCCTTTTTTCACCACAAATTTATTGCCTTGCCATGGTGAAGCCATTGGAAACGTCAAAAATCACTTTGCAATTTAGCATCTTCAATGTCTAAGCATAATGCTGAGCATGTTTGGTGACAATCAAACCTAGGAGGAGTATTTAAAAGTTCAGAATTTAAAGTAAAAAAAATCCACATTAAATCCAAAATTGCCGACTTCCTGTTGGGCAAAGCTAATGATTGTCAGTGTGAAAGTTGTTTTTCAACCCAAAGGCTAGTTTAATTTTTACAAAATCACTGGGTTAATTTCATTTCATAAATGGGTTAATATTTTCAGGGATATTTTTACCCATTGAAAATATAAAATAACACATTATAAACAAATACAGTATCTCACAAAAGTGAGTACACCCCTCACATGTGTATAAATGTTACACAAGCTGTACATTCACTACTTTACATTGTAGCAAAGTGTCATTTCTTCAGTGTTGTCACATGAAACGATATCATCAAATATTTACACAAATGTGAGGGGTGTACTCACTTTTGTGAGATTCTGTAAGTCAGTAAGGTATCTCGTTTATTTATACACAAGCAGGTGTTCAGAAATGTATTGCTAGAGCTGCTAAAATGGTGTTTATATACAGACATTGAAGAAAATGACTCAAACAAGTCATAGATTAAAGATGAATATATGTACGATATACGATCCGGTGGGCATTACGAACAAGTAAGCCAAAGCTAATGAAGATATTCGCTCAATTATGTGTTAATTTTTAAACACACCTGCATGTCTAGTTAAGGACAACCCATTTTGTGTTGCTTTTAACACGATGCTTTTAGTACATTTAACATGCTATGTGTTAAACATTTCCACTCAAAGATAATAAATAACGCAAAAATATCAGATGTGTTGTTTATACTTTTTTTCCCTACAATTATCCTAAAATGAAATTTGCTTGTATTCTAAAATGCTACTAAAATTCTGACAAAATAAACAATTGAATGAATTTCAGGTGACGTTTATTAAAATTATTTAAACATTTGACAGATGTAAGAATTGGAGTTGATGCATTTTCTTACAAATCTCCCTGCTATCTCGGAAGACAGTAGTTCCACTCCCTTCCATTTGAAAAGCTGTGAAAGAGCAAAAAAAAAAAGTATTGGTTAGTTGTTAGCTACAAAATATGGTCAAATACCTTCGGTCTTAAACTGAGAAATTGCGTTACAGAATCTCAAATTGTGTAATTTTGGAAATGTGACCTCTACTCTCCTAATGAACAAAATGGCACTGTAGACTCACCAGGAAAATCTAGCTAACTTGTGAATATTTATTTTCCAGCCTTTAGCACCTCACTGCCAATTTTTTATTTCTAATTAAGTCAATCAACATTACAGAAATAGTGGAAAGCATTACAACTTAATCCCATCATCTCATTTGTCATGTTAACCTTGTGAAGAACGTTTGGCCTCGACATTATTGAGCTAGCGACAGTGCATCCAGAAAGTATTCACAGCGCTTCACTTTTCCACATTTTGTTATGTTACAGCTTTATTCCAAAATGGATTCAATTCATTACTTTCCTCAAAATTCTACAAACAATACCCCATAATGACAACATGAAAGAAGTTTGTTTGAAATCTTTGCAAATTTATTAAAAATAAAAAACAAAAAAAGCACATGTACATAAGTATTGACACCCTTTGCTCAGTACTTTGTTGAAGAACCTTTGGCACCAATTACAGCCTCAAGTCTTTTTGAGAATGATGCTACAAGCTTGGCACACCTATTTTTGGGGCAGTTTCTCCCATTCTTCTTTGCAGGACCTCTCAAGCTCCATCAGGTTGGATGGGGAGCGTCGGTGCACAGCCATTTTCAGATCTCTCCAGAGATGTTCAATCAGGTTCAAGTCTGGGATCTGGCTGGACCACTCAAGGACATTCTCAGAGTTGTCCTGTAGCCACTCCTGTGTTATCTTGGCTGTGTGCTTAGGGTCATTGTCCTGTAGGAAGATGAACCTTCGCCCCAGTCTGAGGTCCAGAGTGCTCTGGAGCAGGTTTTCATCAAGGATGTCTCATTGCTGTAGTCATCTTTTCCTGACTAGTCTCACAGTTCCTGCCGCTGAAAAACATCCCCACAGCATGATGCGTCCACCACCATGCTTCACTGTAGGGATGGTATTGGCCAGGTGATGACTGGTGCCTGGTTTCCTCCAGATATCATACTTGCAATTCAGGCCAAAGAGTTCAATCTTTGGTCTGAGAGTTCTTCAGGTGCCTTTTGGTAAACTCCAGGTGGGCTGTCATGTGTCTTTTACTGAGGAGTGGCTTCCGTCTGGCCACTCTACCATACAGGCCTGATTGATGGAGTTCTGCGGAGATGGTTGTTTTTCTGGAAGGTTCTCCTCTCTCCACAGAGACACGCTGGAGCTCTGTCAGAGTGACCATCAGGTTTTTGGTTACCTCCCTGAATGAGGCCCTTCTCCCCTGATCACTCAGTTTGGCCGAGCGGCCAGCTCTAGGAAGAGTCCTGCTGGTTCCAGACTTCTTCCATTTACGGATGATGGAGGCCACTGTGCTCATTGGGACCTTCAATGCTGCAGAAATGTTTCTGAACGCTTCCCCAGATCTGTGCCTCGATACAATCCTGTCTCGGAGGTCTACAGATAATTCCTGGGACTTCATGGTTTGGTTTGTGTTCTGACATGCATTGTTAACTGTGGGACCTGATATAGACAGGTGTGTGTCTTTCTAAATCATGTCCAATCAACTGAATGTACCACAGGTGGACTCCAATCATGTTGTAGAAACATCTCGAGGATGATCAGTGGAAACAGGATACACCTGAGCTCAATTTTGAGTGTCATGGCAAAGGGTGTGAATACTTATGTACATGTGCTTTTTTGTTTTTTATTTTTAATAAATTTGCAAAGATTTCAAACAAACTTCTTTCATGTTGTCATTATGGGGTGTTGTTTGTAGAATTTTGAGGAAAATAATAAATTGAATCCATTTTGGAATAAAGCTGTAACATAACAAAATGTGGGGAAAGTGAAACGCTGTGAATACTTTCCGGATGCACTGTAAGTTCTGTTAGCCACTGAATGTCTGTACATGTTAACCAGCATTAAAATTCACCAAATACATGAAGAAACATGGCCCTAACCCATTCTCTTAATGCTAATTACTACAGTTGGGGTACTCGAGTCCAATTTTAAATGAACTAGGACTTGTCACGCACTCAAGCAAATTTGTACTCGAACTTGACATGGACAGAATTTTTGAGTACAGTTGAGTCTGTCATTTGTAAAATGATAACGATTAAAAAAATAAATAATCAAATTAAGACAAAGAAATTATTGAATATCTCCCTGCCTGACCAGGGGCATTCTTTGCACACACACTTGAAACGTGTTGTCCCCCTATCTATATAGAGGAGAAATAAGTCACAAACATGACTGTCGGTGTTACTTCCACGAGAGCTTTACTAGAATCGAATAGTCAAAAATACAACAATATACAGAAAACATTATTTAAATAAAAGTACAAAACATGCGTCTTTCATGTCCATATGTTCAAATCATGGCCAAACACAAGCTCAAGGCGAGGACCCGCACACGACAAAACTTACTTATCTCTACTCAAAAAGAATCAGAATCAATATAAGTACGTCTCAAAATGTCAGCAAGTTAACACAAATAAAAACTTGAGAAGAATGCTTACCAATGTCGTGGGATTGTAAAAGTTTTGACTAGTAAGTACATAGGCATATTCCCTTTATGGAGTGGGGTTTTTGGGAATTTGCGTAGACATGCTCATGAAAAAGAGGAACCTAACCAAAGGAAGGCTAATGATGTAACTCATAGCACAAATTGTCATGTGGAGACTTGGTTTGGCATAGTAAATTCATCCATTCTTCAGGGGGAAAGATGAGACATGGGGTCTTCCTGAGGAAGATGCCAGTCAGCCTGGGCTGGAATATACAGAGGACATACAGTTTATAATCAGCTCCCTTCAAAACCTCTTATGAAGCCATTACAATTCAGAAGAAAGGAAAAAGCTGAGGAGACATGGGCAAAGAAAGAAGAAAAAGAAACAAAGCTTCAACATTAAAGTACAATGTAAATGTAAGTCGCTTTGGATAACAGCGTCTGCTAAATATATAAATGTAAAATGAACAAATGTAAAGTACTTCAAAGCTCCTCTAAATGTTCTGAGGCCAAAACATAAAAAAAGATGTACAAAAAAGTCCAACAACAGTTGAAATGATTGAAAGTAAAGCTTGTACTTAAAAGTTGGATTTGTACAAACAAATAAAATAAAGCCAGAAAAAGACACAAATCTACAAATGACTAACTTCGATTAAGCTGGTCAAAGTCCTAGAATGAATGAAAAGGTAATAAATGAAGCTGTAGTACTCTGTGGTATCATAGTATACACTAATTACAATGATTTCCACTAAAACTTGCTTTTTATTAGGTTCAACATTTGTGGAAAATGAGAAGTAACAAGGTTATTGTTGAAGACGTGAAATCTTTGGACAACAGAATGACTTTCCAGTTGCGTCAAACTGAACTCATTACTCTGAAGCACCACAACGGGCTTGTTGGTGAGGTAATGTGGTGAATGTAGTCAACTTTAAAAAAAAAATACTCCATTACACCAGTAAAAGTCAAATTGTTCTTTTGATTATCATATTACAGACTCTGGAAATTGATATACAGGCAGTTCTTCACCATTATACCACTGGTGTAATTTTACATGATTCACCAGAGGACTGGCTAGAGTGAGTAATGCTGTGCTATGCTCTGCACCTTGTGCTTTGTTATATGTACTCTATGTGTTTGTTTCGAGGGTGTCCTCACTATCTACTATGCTAAATGCCTCGACGATGTCAACTGAGGTTCTGGTGTTTCTGGTGTTTCTGGTTTGTCTGCGGTAAAGAAAGCAAACACAGTGCGAGTGTCACTGCGGGAAAGTGTCCCAGTTGATGGCTCCATTTTCAACTCCTCCCCAGACTGCAGCTCTCGCTGAACGATTACATCCAGCCACAGCTGAAGTCAAACACACCTGAAGCCTCACTTTCTGTCCAGTCACGTGAGTCACATTCCGTTTCGGACTGTTTCAACCCCAGATCTTACTTTACAAATCCTCGTTGACTCAGTCTGGTTGGTTGGTTGGTTGGTTTGTGATAATTACTGTACTTTGAAAGTTGGATAATCAATATGTTACAAATAAATAATCACTAATTATTTGTCAGTAATTATTTGTTATTTTTGTTTTGGTAATTTGGTGCTGGTATTTGGGATAGGGTGGGGGTTAAGGATTAGTGTTTGGCGAAGGGGTGAATGTTAAGCTTTCACAAAAGCGTATCGTTCACTATTTACTTCCAGTAAATAACAATGGCATCAAAAAAAGAAAGACTTCCCAGGTTTGGGACCATTTTCAGCTTACAACTTCCAATACTACTCACATATCACAATTTTTCTATGTCTTTGCGTTCATTAATTCAATATAATATTATATTTAATATCTTAATTTAATATAACTTTATTCAGAAGGTGAGATGATTGGTGTGTGACAAGGAGCTTGTGTATGGAAACAGCACTTCATCCATGCTAAAGCCTCTGGTATACTACAGTACGTTTTTTTACTCCTTTCAAAGTATACTCCATTTGACATGTACACATACAGTGAGGGGAAAAAGTATTTGACCCCCTGCTGATTTTGTACGTTTGCCCACTGATAAAGAAATGATCAGTCTATAATTTTAATGGTAGGTTTATTTGAACAGTGAGAGACAGAATAACAACAAAAAAATCCAGAAAAACGCATGTCAAAAATGTTATAAATTGATTAGCATTTTAATGAGGGAAATAAGTATTTGGCCCCCTCTGCAAAACATGACTTAGTACTTGGTAATGACTTAGTAATTACTTTTCATTTTCAATGTCCTGCGGTGAGGGAAGGATGTTCACAAGCAAATTTGACGGCACATGGCCCCGTCCATCGTCCCTTTGATGCGGTGAAGTTGTCCTGTCCGCTTAGCAGAAAAACACCCCCAAAGCATAATGTTTCCACCTCCATGTTTGACGGTGGTGATGGTGTTCTTGGGGTCATAGGCAGCATTCCTCCTCCTCCAAACACAGAGAGTTGAGTTGATGCCAAAGAGCTCCATTTTGGTCTCATCTGAGCACCAGAGGACAACTGGGTGAAAGTAGTGTTGTCAGGTCTTCTGGTGTGAAGGACAACAACAAAGAAAAATCACAACAACATGAAAAGCAATTCTTGGGCAAGGTCTCGCCATGATTACCACCCATACATAAATCCTTATACTCTTTAAGGCTAGAATTATACAAATGCGGGTACTTTCTGCACTCGTTTCCGTTAATTCCGTTTTTTTCTTCAACTACCTTGAGATTTAACGCGCGCCGCCAGATTTTTGTAACCGTGCGTACTAGCTACGCGCAGGTCGCACATGCGAGGAGAGAGGGAAACGAGTACAGGTTAGAAAGTGCCCACATTTGTATAATTCTAGCCTTAAAGAGTATAAAGATTTGTACATGGGTGCTAATCGTGGTGAGAGATTCCCCAAGCATTCTTCTTTATCGTCGTCCTTCACACTAGAAGACCTGCTTTACTGCTCTGTAGCTACCTCTACAACCACTAAAGGATTGAACTGTCAGATTTATATCACTTTGATCGAAGCTGATTGGTCCAAGTTGGGTTGGCATGAAAGCCGCTGAAAACCAATCCACCTTCTTGAGACCGAAAAAAAAAAAAAAAAGCATTTGCTCAAACTAAACTCAAACTTACCTGGTTAGCCACCTAAACCGTCTTTGTGAAACAGACATCAGGAGCACAAAGCAGCAACAAACAAAATTCTCCAAACGAAAAAAACCTACACAAATAGATCAAGAAAACATTCTTAACCGAGAGAAGCTGAACAAAGAAGCAAAGGATCGCTGTTTCGAGAAATTAACGCGCTCGATCCATACAAACACAGAGTATGGGCCGGTGATCTTAACGAGCAACATTTCTAGACCAGCAGTTCAGAAGTCGTTAATCTCTCAAGGCCCACCTTCACTTCACTAATCAAGTTTATTAATTAACTTGAATATTCATCAATTGACTTTTTTATTTTTTAAATCTCAGTTGTCAGGGCTTGAAGGTTACACTGCCATCGGACTTATTTGACCTTTTGAATAGGTTTGAGTAGGTTTTCATTTCACCTTTTGTAGGCTATTTAAATTGTTTACTTCTTGCGTTTCTGTATTGAAGTTTACTCTGCATGACCTTTTTTAACCGTTGTATTTATTACTGTGAACTGTACACATTTACATCAGCATATTATTTTACACAAAAAGAAATTCAGAATTGAAGAACTTTTTCCATCGTTTGATATGGTAACGTGATGTGCACCATATGAATAATGCTTTTAATGCAGTTCATATTTACGTAACATAGTTTATGTCATTGGAAAATCGCATTACGTTTGCGATACGTTTTTGACACCAGTTGTGAGTATGGTTATGGCAGTTGATAATAAAGCAACTGTTCACCATTCCAATGTGTTTTAAGTTATATAAGTTATATAAGATAAACATTGTCTACTGTACCTACGCTACTACTCGATCAATACCTTGCATTGCTTGTAACGTCAACTGAAGTAATCAACACACCGTTCATCGAAGGTACAAAATTACAGTACTGCCGTCTTCTTATACTGACGTTCAGTTACATGGTGACAAACCGCTCCAAGTGCAGAATTATTCGGAGATAAAGAAAAAAATCTTTGACTACAACCCCAAATGCCCAGGCCAGGTTATGCCCCCGATTACATAGGTCGAGCTAGCCCCTTGGTAAAATTATATAACTTTATATAAACATATCACAAAGATAAACTTTTTTAATTTAATCAGACTGAATGAATTCAATTGTGCAGTGACATTATATATCCTTCATTTCATTAAGTACGTTTCACAAATAATTTGATATTTTATACATTTATATTTATACATACTGTTCAGCATATTCCAATGTCAATATTCACTGAGAAAAAGTGAAAAGTTCCACTGTAACATTATTAGTCTTCTTCATATAGGGTGTTTTGCATGTAAAAAGGATAAATTACCAGGACATAGCCGGGGCCATGTGTGTGCCGAGTGTACATGTTCTCCCCGTGCTGCGGGGGTTTCCTCCGGTTTCCTCCCACAGTCCAAACACATGCATGGTAGTCTGATGGGCGTGTCTAAAGTGTCCGTAGTGTATGAATGGGTGTGTGAGTGTGAATGTGCCCTGCGATGGACTGGCACCCTGTCCAGGGTGTACCCCGCCTTGTGCCCGATGCTCCCTGGGATAGACTCCAGGTTCCCCGCGACCCTGAAGAAGGAATAAGTGGTAGAGGATGGATGGATGGGTGGATAGACATGTCATTTTCTAATTTAATTCTGCTGCTATCACAGTCATATTGCCACATTCCACTACAAAAATAGACACCGTACCTCCTGTTACTATGGAAGAAGTGACTTTATTGATGTTTCCTGCTTGCAACCACAAAGTTGTTTTCAAAGGAATCAGATACTTTAAATCAATACATCAATCTTATATTAGTGTCCCCTTACCCTTCCCACAATCCAGCAGGCAATTACAGGGCTCAAGATCAAGCCAATACGGTGCATAGTGAAAGCCACAGGAAGTAGAAGGTAATAGAAACAATTCTGAACTTTAAAAATAATGATAAAAAAAACAACAACATATTTTGTGTTTTGTAGAATTTTACCAGTTTTACAAAAGATCCAAATGCTGAATGTGGTCTCCAGCTCCCAGGTCTCATGACACGTTTTTGCTATCAGTGATCAGTATTTGACCAACTTCAAACAACTGCCTGATACTTTTAGCAAAAATATGGTCAATGGATGCAGTCAGTAAACAGTTCTTTAATGCCAAATTGTGGTCCGTTTAGCACTACCAGTGAGTTAGGAAGCTTGAAGTGTCACATGTGTGGTAAATGACATTAAACTGATGTTCAATAAACATGGGACACTGGAGATTTCTACCCATAATCCTCTCTGCCTCAATCTAACAAATACCCACAATCTTTAAAGTACACAATTTAATTTGACGAAACATGTGGTGCTGTGACAAATACGCCTTCTCACACACTTCTATTTTACTAGAAACAAAACAAATGTGCCTGAGAGAATTTAGTCTTAATAATAAAGTACATAAAGAAAATGAAATAATTTCACTCATTATACTTTCTCATTTTCATTTACAATACATTTAAGTTGGTACAAATAACCTGCATCTACAACCAAGATATTGAATGGATTTATCAGATGATTCATAATCAGATGTAAAAAATTAAATATATTACCATTCAAAAGATTAAATTGAAGATTATAAACAGAGCTACAGGATACAGCAGTTGCAATAATAGAACTAGCTGCAGTGTTAAATAACTTGGTTTTGATTCTTAATGAACTCGATATGCAAATCTGACTCTAGGAGAGCAGCTATATTATTGGTCAGTAGTATGTTCACCATTCTGTGGCCCCATGTCACCCCCTGATGGTCCAAATTAGATATGCATCTGCTCCAGGTATTTGTAGGTGGGGTTTTCATAGCCATGGTTCTGCATCTTGCTCAGGTGACGCTCCTCAGGACTCAGCATAGGATCAACCTTTAATAAAAAAATTAAAAAATAAATAATATATGTGTGTGTGTGTGTGTATGTTTATATGATCTACAAATCCCTCCCATTGATTTCATCCCATGTGCCTATTATTATAAAGAAGTCTTTGTGTGTGTCAGACTGACCTCCACAATGCCATGGCTGATGGTGCCATACTGCCTTTTTCTTAGCAGGACCAGACTGATCACAATCACAGTTGCTATAGCAACTGCAATAACCAGCAAGCCAATCAGAGTACCATTCCCAAAGCTAAACTGCTCACCCAGGGGGTGAAATATCTCCTGGTTCCCCCTGTGACTGAACTGTTAAAAGAGAAACAAACCATAAGCATACTTCGATTTAGAGTTCGGTGAAAAATTTCCATGAATATGTAAGTAACCAATAAAATGTTGACAATTAGCTATGTTTACACACAGTCTAATAATCCATTAATAACCTGACTGATGGCACAATAAGAATAAAAAAAGGTTCATATAAACACCTCAAACTCAACAGAGTAAATCTGACAGTTTTAATAATCTGTTAATCAACATTTAAACTTTTTTCATCTGATTATTTTCACTATGGGAACCTGCATGAAAGTCCTGTATATGAGTTTTTGAGTGTTGGAAAAAAATTCCAATAAGGAAACATTTTTGAAGCCGGTTCCAAGCACAAATGTATCTCAGTAAAGTTGCCATAACATTTGATATTTGTCAGACTTTCAGCAGGAATGCTACAATAAAATACAGTTACATATTCATTCATTTGGCAAAACATCTTTGCATGTAAATCTCGTCGCTGTAAAGAGTAAGAAAATAAAATAAAAGACAAAACATTTGAAATTATGTCATGGCTATTAATACTGAAACAATAATGCAGATCAATGTGTTAATTTCTCAGTGGGTAGAGTCTGTGCTTGTGACCAGAAAATGAGTTTAAATCGCAGAGAGAAGGTGAGTGTTGGGCTCCAACTGTAGATAAAAAGTTTATGTGATGGGTTGAAGATGAACTTTGATAATATGCAGGCTACATTGCATGCATTTACATATAGACACAGACACATGCTATACACTTAAATCATGCTTTTTTTTTTTTAAACAAAATGGATTATATAACCGATGGCCATAAGTAGATCTTCATGATCTCTTTTGCGTTAGATCAGATTAATAGCTTTGAATGTCTACACTTGTTTTGAGCCTTGGGTTTCTCCTGTGAAGACTGCATTTCTTAAATAACAAACCAACATGAAGACTAGATCGCTGTCTATATGGCAGAAAAGCAAACTATACTGAAGCTGAGAAAAGAGGGACATTTGAGCCATTGCACAAGCTTTGGGCATAGCCAATACCATCATTTGGAATGTCCTGAAAAATATAGAAACCCCTGGTGTAACATACAGTGAATTGGTCAGCCAAGGAAAACAACAGCTGATTACAGAAACGGTGTGAGACCTGCGAAGAAAAACTAAAAACAACGGTCAGTGTCAACAACCACCTCTGGGACAGGCTCACTAATCTTTACTGATGATGTAACTCATGATGGTAACAGCAGAATGCCCAACTAATTAGGAGGATTGTTATTATTCAACAAGACAATGACTCAAAACACACTGCCAACACAAAAAAAGGACTTCATTATGGGAAAAATGGAAGGTTTTAGACTGGCCAAGAGAAGAGGACAAAAGGAACCAAATATAAAGTGTTCTCAAGTTAATGTTTTTAACAAAAAAAAAAAAAAAACACCAAAATTTTGGGTCATCTGCCTCAAAAGGTGCCAAGTGCTATGTTCTATCTTCTCATATACATCTTTTGATCTCAAACCCAACTGGCTTCAGCTCAGTCAATAGCAAAAAAAATATTGAAAAAAAAAAAAAAAAAAAAAAAGCATATATATGTAAATATATCTCAAACCCATTTATTCATACACACACACACACATATATATATAAAATATGTAAAAATAAATGCCTCCGGTTCACTGGTTGTCCATCCTTGGACAACTTTTGGTAGGTAATAACCACTGTATACTGTTTTGGAGATGCTCTGACCCAGTCATCATACCATCATATTTTAGCCCTTGTCACATCAACTCACATCTCATGACTGTTCAAGTTGCTGCCTAATATATCCCACACCTTGACAGGTGCCACTGTAACAAAATAATCCATGTTATTCATGTAACCTGTCAGTGTTTTTAATGTTACGGCTGATCAGCGTGTATATACATACATACAGTATCTCACAAAAGTGAGTACATCCCTCACATTTTTTAATTAATGTCTAAACTGCTGGCAAAAAAGTGAAAATGTCCAAATTGGGCCCAATTAGCCATTTTCCCTCCCCGGTGTCATGTGATTTGTTAGTGTTACAAGGTCTCAGGTGTGAATGGGGAGCAGGTGTGTTAAATTTGGTGTCATCGCTCTCACACTCCCTCATACTGGTCACTGGAAGTTCAACATGGCAAAGAATTCTCTGAGAATCTGAAAAAAGATTTGTTGCTCTACATAAAGATGGCCTAGACTATAAGAAGATTGCCAAACCCTGACACTGAGCTGCAGCATGGTGGCCAAGACCATACAGCGGTGTAACAGGACAGGTTCCACTCAGAACAGGCCTCGCCATGGTCCACCAAAGAAGTTGATTGCATGTGCTCAGCGTCATATCCAGAGGTTGTCTTTGGGAAATAGACGTATGAGTGCTGCCAGCATTGCTGCAGAGGTTGAAGGGGTGGGGGGTCAGCCTGTCTGATGAGACCAAGATAAACTTATTTGGTTCAGATGGTGTCAAGCGTGTGTGGAGGCAACCAGGTGAGGAGTACAAAGACAAGTGTGTCTTGCCTACAGTCAAGCATGGTGGTGGGAGTGTCATGGTCTGGGGCTGCATGAGAGCTACCGGCACTGGGGAGATACAGTTCATTGAGGGAACCATGAATGCCAACATGTACTGTGACATACTGAAGCAGAGCATGATCCCTTCTCTTCAGAGACTGGGCCGCAGGGCACTATTCCAGCATGATAATGACCACTGTCTTGATAAAGAAGCTGAGGGTGAAGGTGAAGGCCAAGCATGTCTCCAGACCTAAACCCTATTGAGCATCTGTGGGGCATCTTCACACGGAAGGTGGGAGAGCACAAGGTCTCTAACTTCCACTAGTTCCATGATGTCATCATGGAGGAGTGGAAGAGGACACCAGTGCAACCTGTAAAGCTCTGGTGAACTCCATGCCCAAGAAGACGCCAACCCTACGATTAGTGGACAGCCCACTCTACCACCTGAGCCACAGCCACCCCAGTAAGTAGACAGTAAATACACCCTTGGCCTCAGAAGCTAGAATTGCTCCCTTTAGAAGAAATAACTTCTTGTATGCATTTTGCATAGTTTGCATAGTTATTCCAATTTTTGACCACTCTTCCACGCAATATTCTTTCAGGGTTTTCTTGCATGTACTGCCCATTTCAAATCCTCCCACAACATTTTATTGGATTCAAATCCGGGCTTTGACTAGTTTATTCCATAACCCTCCATTTCATCTATTTGAGCCATTTCTTGGTGGGTTTGCTGGGGTTTAGGTCACTCTATGATATGATGCAGAATTCATAGTTGAATCAATGAATGCAAGCTGTCTAGTCCCTGAGGCAGTGAAGCAACCCCAAACCATAACATTTCCACCACGTGCTTCACAGTTGGTATGAGGTGCTTCTCCTGAAAAGCTTTTTGGTCTGCCCCAAACATGTCTGCTGTTACTGTGGCCAAACAAATCTATCTTTTTTTTTTATTATTATTGATTTATTTATTCATTTTCATATGATTCATTTACATATGATTCATATTCGTGCATATAATTCATTTACATGTGATTCAATTTCATGTGATTCATTTACCTTTTCTCCCCTCCCTTCCCTTTCCCAAATTTTCCCAAAATAAAATAAATTAATTAATAATAATTTAAAGTCCCCCCCATCATGGCTACTCCATAGCTGTCGCTGGTCATATAAAAAAATTATAAAGAAGAGGCACCATTTAAATAAAGTAAACATAGGAATATAAATAGCCAATTGGAGCCGAAGAGGGACACACACCCAAAGTCTCCATAAAACAAGGGAGACAGCAGTGTTTCACCCCTAGGGTTGTCCACAAAGTGGACAAAGAGTAAGATAAACAAAATGACCTAAACAAAAAAAAATTTCCAGTAAGAGAAAAGTTCCCTACTGACTTCACATCTAATAAATAGTCTGCGCACTTTAACAAATATAATGTCCTTAAAAACAAATCTTATCTCTGATTCATCTGTGCAGAGCACATTATTCCAAAAAGGCCTGCTCTTTGTCTATATGCTCACTGGCAAACATTAGTCTTGCGCTAATGTTCTTTTTAGGCAGCAAAGGCTTTTTCCTGGCACACCTCCCAAGCAGGTCAAATTTGTGCAATCGCTTTCTGATTGTAGAAGCATGCACCTTGACACCAACAGCTGCAAGAGTTAATAGTTAATAGACTTAATAAAGCTGTGATTAAATTTTGGAGTTCTTAGAGACTTCTTTTTGCATCAGATGGTCTACTTTTTTCTCAAGGCCTTACAGAACTCTTTAGATCTTGGCATGATGACACCACACACCTCATGAGAACACCAACCACTACATGTTAGGGGTTTAAAAAAAAAAAAAAACAGGTTCCACCTGCACTCCCTAAGCAGGTTCTAATCACTGGCACTCAATCTTGAACACCTGATAAATGTAGGGGTGTACTTACTTTTTCCAAGTTACTGATCTGATTTAAATAATAATAATTTAATTTAATAATAATTTAATTTAATAATAATAAAAATAATAATTTAAGTCTGAAAATTACTACAAAATATTAATTTGATAGAGTGCATCACCTTTATTAATAGGCATGGCTTCAAAGAGGATCAAATGTTTGCTTGTATCTTATATAAAATGTACACACACACACCCCAAATATTAATTGGTAAAAATAATTTATTGTAAAACTAAAAAAAGGCCTGCTGTACCTAAGAGTGGAGGGGGAAAATACTCACCATTGGATCAACATTCCAAATGCTGACTTTCTCAGCACTGTAAATCACTTCCTTATCATCCATTGTCTCATCAATCACCTGCCAACACAGACAGGCAGCTGTAATTACTCACTCTGGGAGTGTAAGTGCGAATTAGACAGTCTGAGCCATATTCAGAGCCATGTTACGCACGCATAATGAGGCGTTAATACCAAAATGGCACACAACAGTATTTAGACATACGCTATATGGCCAAAGTATGTGGACATGTGACTATTGCTTGTTGAACAGCTCATTCCAAAACCGTTAAAAACCCATTAATATGGAGTGGGCCCCTCAAACAGCCTTTATTTATTTTGGGAAGGATTTAAACTAGACTTTGGAACATGACTGTTGGATTTGAGTCAATTCAGCCACAAGAACACATGGGACTGATGATGGGCAAGGATGCCTGTGGGTGGGGTGGGGTGGGGTGGGGCGGCTTAAATTCACTGGGGTTAAGGTCAGAGTTCTGTGCATTCCACTCGAGATCTTCTACTCCAACTTCGGCAAACCATGTCTCCATGAACACTGCTTGTGCACAGGGGCATTGTCATGCTGGAACAACTTTTGGCCACATGGTTCCAGTGAAGGGAAATCTTAATGCTAATGCATACGAAGACATTCTGGACAACTGTGAACTTCCAACTTTGTGGCAAAATTGTAGGGAAGACTCACATATGGGTGTGATGGTCAGGTGTCCATCATGCAGACATGTGCACTACTCAAATAGTTTCATGAGAATTGCGCACATGGGTTTTTCCAAAAAAGTCATGTCTCAGTTTGACCTGATTCTGACCTTGAACTCAAGTTGATTTCTCGACATTGACACAAGTATTAAGTCCAGCACCAGTGACTGACAGTTTAACTAACCACAATGTCATGCTGATTCATGAAGCCCAATAGACTCAATAAATTTTGGAATGCCATATTAACTACATTAATATGACAATTAACTAATCATATTTAAAAATAGGATATGCTGGATGAAGTGCTATTTAATAAACTGCAGAATAATGAAGGTGGAAGCCATATTGTTCAATTAAGTGAATAATGTGTTATAAAAGTTGTTAATGTGATAATTACAGGTAGGACTTTTATGCAGTTATATATTGGTTCTACATTAAACAAAATTTCCCTTTCTTTTTTGTTACACCTTATGAACTTAAAAATTGATGAAAAAAAGAGATGTTTCTTCAGTACGCATTTTCTATGCCTGATTTTTTTTTCTTTCAGAAAGAGAAACCTCATCTCAGACACTTCTACTGAAGAAAAATCTGGCAACCTTGAAGGTGTGAACTACACGCAGATCATTTTAATAACCTGAATATAGCCTGACTCTTAAGAGAACACCTTCCCTGTGTAAATTGCAGTTTATGAAGTTGTTGGCACCCTTCAAGTTCAATATGGCTACAATATATTTGAAAAATATATCACATTTTTATAGGTATATAACAGACTATATATAGACTATATAGATTATATTATATTATATTATATTAATATAGAACCCCAATTCCGAAATAGTTGGAACAGTAGGGAAAATGCTAATAAAAACACCAAGGAGTGATTTGTAAATGTACTTTGACTTGTATTTAAACAAAAAAAATGGGGCATTTCGCCTTCTACAGTGCACAATATAATTAAAAGATTCAAGGAATCTGGTCAAATCTTAGAGCGTAAAGGGCAAGGACGAAAATCACTTCTGAATATGCGTGATCGCTGATCCCTCAGAGTCACTGTCTTAAAAACCATGATGGATATCCCGACATGGTCTCAGGAATTATTTGGTAAAACTTTGTCAGGCAACACCATTTGCTGCTGCATCCACAGATGCAAGAACATCAACACTGTCCAGAAGCGCCACTGACTTCTCTGGGATTGGTCTCATCGGAGATGGACAGTAGCACTGTGGTACTGTGTTTTGTGGTCCGACGAGTCAACTTTTCATTTAGTTTTTGGACAAAACAGCCGTCATGTTCTCAGGGCCAAAGAGGAAAAGGACCATCCAAGCTGCTATCAGCATCAGGTCCAAAAGCCAGCATCTGTCATGGTATGGGGGTGCGTCAGTGCCCATGGCATGGGTAACTTGCAAGTCCGTGAGGGAACCATTACTGCAGAAAGACAGGTACACATTTTGGAGCAACATATCCTGCCATTCAGACGTCATCTTGTCCAGTGATGTCCCTGCATTTTTCAGCAGGACAACGTTAAATCACATTCTGCCCAGATTATAAGCGAAAGGTTGTGTAAGCAGAGAGTGCGGGTGCTAGCATGGCCTGCCTGCAGTCCTGACCGGTCTCTGAGAATGTGTGGCGCATAATGAAGCCCAAAAAATAAGGCAACAAAGGCCTCGTACAGTTGCACATAATGCATGAATGGGGGAAAATTCGACTTTCTAAACTTAACCAAGTGGTGTTTTCAGTGCCCCAATGCTTAATGAGTGTTATTAAAAGAAAAGGTATAACCAAAATATCTCTCTCTCATATATATATATATATGTATATATATATAAAAAAGATAGATAGATAGATATCTCCATCTATACATAGATATACGGTTCCCTCAATGAACTGTAGCTCCCCAGTGCCGGCAGCACTCATGCAGCCCCAGACTATGACACTCCCACCACCACGCTTGACTGTAGGCAAGACACACTTGTCTTTGTACTCCTCACCTGGTTGCAACCACACACGCTTGCACACCATCTGAACCAAATAAGTTTATCTTGGTCTCATCAGACCACAGGTTCCAGTAATCCATGTCCTTAGTCTGCTTGTCTTCAGCAAACTGTTTGCAGGCTTTCTTGTGCATCATCTTTAGAAGAGGCTTCCTTCTGGGACGACAGCCATGCAGACCAATTTGATGCAGTGTGCGGCGTATGGTCTGAGCACTGACAGGCTGACCCCCCACCCCTTCAACCTCTGCAGCTATTTCCCAAAGACAACCTCTGGAACCTGTCCTGTTAAACTGTATGATCTTGGCCACCGTGCTGCAGCTCAGTGTCAGGGTCTTGGCAATCTTCTTATAGCCTAGGCCATCTTTATGTAGAGCAACAATTCTTTATTTCAGATCCGCAGAGAGTTCTTTACCATGAGGTGCCATGTTGAACTTTCAGTGACCAGTATGAGGGAGTGTGAGAGCGATGACAACAAATTTAACACACCTGCTCCCCATTCACACCTGAGACCTTGTAACACTAACAAATCAACATAATTATCAACCATAAAACTGGTCAGATAATACATATTAAAAGTAAACAGTTTAAAGTTCTATTAACCACAATCAAGGCCATGAAAAAACTACAAAACTTTTTGTAAGTTTGGATCTCCAACCATAGTAGACATTACTGGAAGAGGCTCAGTACTGCTATTGTATCCAGGGGAGGCAACTCCAAATATTAATTAATGAAAAAAAATATTTTAAAACTAAAATAAAATTTTAACCAATGTTTTGCAGAAAAAAAGTTAAGAAATCTTAAGATCAAAATAATCACACTCTTTGGAAACTAGGGCATTTAGTTCTTTCTTTCTTGAAGTACATACTACTGAGAAATCTTTTAATATTTAGAGAACAAATATTACCTGCCACCTGCTAATTTCTTTATGTTTTGTATTAATATAATTATTAATGAGGCTAGTTGCGAACATTACAGTCAACTCCATCGAGAGAACACAGAATACACAAGAAAAATACAACTTGCATTCTTGAATTGTTTTTGTTTTTTATCTAATCTTATTTAGTTATTTAAGTACATTTAAAACCCTGAAAACATATGTTAGAAATCAAGCATTCTTTCATTCATCTCTACGTGCCCTGAATGTAAGGCCAATCAATGATGAGGACGCCATCATCTCTAGCAGATGGATTTAACCCACATAGCATTCAGGCCAACCCTCAATCACTGAATGTGCCTACAAATGTTCAGGTTTCCTGCACAAACCTCTAGGTTTAACAGAATGATGCATGCTGGCATGCATACAGACAACACTACACTCAGTCAAGTGCATCCCAGTGACTTCTTAGTCAGTGACAGTGCAGTCAAAATCAGAACTAGGATGTGGGTATGGGAAAGAACTAGGGGAAATGACATGCAATGATTAATGGGATTTTAAAAAAGCATTATATATGGGAATTAATAAATAGCAGAATATGCAAGGGCATGAAAGGTGTATTATATGTAAAATATAATAATCACTCAAGGTACATAATGAAGATTATTGCATTACTGAGGTATTTTTCATTATTTGGTACCCGTTTTGGTGAAGAGCAAATTCATTCATTTAAAGATAATCCCTGGGATAAGTATGTGGAGCAGGTTATACACTATATGGCCAAAGGTTTGTGGACATTTGTCCATCACACCCATATGTGCTTGTTGATCATCCATTCCACATCCTCTGGGAAGGCTTTCCACTAGATATTGGAGCATGGATGTAGGGATTTGCCCATTCAGCTACAAGAGCATTGGGGAGGACAGGCACTGATAATGGGCCAGGAGGCCTGGCATGCAGTCTGCATTCAAATTCAACCCTAAGGTGTTCCAACTATGGGTGTGTTGGTCAGGTGTCTACAAACTTTTGGCCATATAGTGTATAATGAGTCAGTCTTAAATGACAGAATTTAATTTTATGAATGTGCACTACAACAGAAAAGCCCAGAGTTTCTCACCTCATTGTCACTGATCTTGTTCTTGCTGTTGATGACTCTCTCCTCTGCTCCAATCAGACCGTCCAGACCATTCATCATTCCAGAGCCTACAAAGAGAATAGAACAGCAGCACCATTCACACAGAGATATTAGAGGTCACCGGTCTACACACAGACATCAGATAATAAACATTTGGACACACATTCAAATACAATATCCTGAGGACCTTCCATTATAAGTAAACAAAATACAAATTCTAATACAAATGTTAAAAAAACATGTATGTACATATATGTGCTGCATGACTGAAAGGAAAATAGAGATGGAAATGTTTTCATGCTATGGTAATGACCATGGTTTCTAATTAATGAGGCAAGTTTGACCCCGCCTTTGTTCTTGCCCCCAGCACTTTGTTCATTTGTATTTGTAGATACAGTATCTCACAAAAGTGAGTACACTCCTCACATGTGTGTAAATATTTGATGATATCTTTTCATGTGACAACACTGAAGAAATGACACTTTGCTACAATGTAAAGTAGTGAGTGTACAGCGTGTGTAACAGTGTACATTTACTGTCCCCTCGAAATAACTCAACACACAGACATTAATGTCTAAACCGCTGGCAACAAAAGTGAGTACACCCCTAAGTGAAAATGTCCACATTGGGCCCAAAGTGTCAATATTTTGTGTGGGGACCATTATTTTCCAGCACTGCCTTAACCCTCTTGGACATGGAGTTCACCAGAGCTTCACAGGTTGCCACTGGAGTCCTCTTCCACTCCTCCATGACAACATCACGGAGCTGGTGGATGTTAGAGACCTTGTGTTCCTCTACCTTCCATTTGAGGATGCTCCACAAATGCTCAATAGGGTTTAGTCCATCACCTTCACCTCCAGCTTCTTTAGCAAAGCAGTGGTCGTCTTGGAGGTGTGTTTGGGGTCGTTATCATGCTGGAATATTCATGCAGCCCCAGACCATGACACTCCCACCACCATGCTTGACTGTAGGCAAGACACACTTGTCTTTGTACTCCTCACCTGGTTGCCACCACACACGCTTCACACCATCTGAACCAAATAAGTTTATCTTGGTCTCATCAGACCACAGGACATGGTTCCAGTCATTCATGTCCTTAGTCTGCGAGCATTCTTGTGCCTCATCTTTAGAAGAGACTTCCTTCTGGGACGACAGCCATGCAGACCAATTTGATGCAGTGTGGCGAATTGGTCTGAGCACTGACAGGCTGACCCCCCACCCCTTCAACCTCTGCAGCAATGCTGGCAGCACTCATACGTCTATTTCCCAAAGACAACCTCTGGATATGACACTGACTCTGTGCACTCAACTTCTTTGGTGGACCATGGCGAGGCCTGTTCTGAGTGGAACCTGTCCTGTTACAACCGCTGTATGGTCTTGGCCACCGTGCTGCAGCTCAGTGTCAGGGTCTTGGCAATCTTCTTATAGCCTAGGCCATCTTTATGTAGAGCAACAATAATTTTTTTCAGATCCTCAGAGAGTTATTTGCCATGAGGTGCCATGTTGAACTTCCAGTGACCAGTAAGAGGGAGTGTGAGAGCGATGACACCAAATTTACCACACCTGTTCCCCATTCACACCTGAGACCTTGTAACACTAACAAATCACATGACACCGGGGAGGGAAAATGGCTAATTGGGCCCAATTTGGACATTTTCACTTAGAGGTGTACTTACAGACATCTACAGTCAGTGATGAATAAATTAAATGACACAGATCAATCAGGATTACAGGACGTTGAGTTTAAGACAATGTCTGTCGGGTGTTACATATCATCACCAAATCTGGGTAATTAGAAACACCCAGCGGCCTCCTATTTATTGATGCCGAAAAACATTTGATTGGCTGGAATAGAGCTAGTTATGATACATGTTGAAAAGTTCAATACGGTGACCAGTTCATTAGAATGATACAAACTCTATACTCTAACCCCATGACCAGGTTATCTACAGGTGGACTCATCTTGGAGACTTATAATATTGGCAGAGGCACAGGCTTATCATTCTACAACCCCAATTACAAAAAAAAGGTGGGATGCTGTGTAAAATGCAAATAAAAACATAAAAACATGTTTATTTACATTTTACACAGCATCCCAACTTTTTTGGAATTGGGGTTGTAATATTCAGATAATATTCAGATAAATACTTCGGGATTGAGCCGAGACCCATTTTACCCCCAACCCCCCCAGGCTTTTCACATAGGAAGTGCTCATTATACATATGTTCCTATACTTTCATACACTCTCCAAATATTTAAAAAGACAGACGTCTGATTTTCATCTAAAACTATATGGCACACTCATACTCCTATTTGCCACAATTTGAATTTACTTTCTGGAAGTAAAAATGGAATTTACATTTTCAAAGTAATATTACACAAATACATTATTATAAGTTCAAGGCCTAAAAATGTTAAAATTAAAATGTTGATTTTGGCCCAGGGACTCAGGATTGGCGTGCTGTTTCTCTGTGGAATATAGGGTTATGGGACATAATACTGTGGGAACTTATGTACTCATTTTAATTTGTGTGTATAAAGTTATTTTATTTACCTTTGTGATTATTTTTGTTGTTTTACCCTCCTTTTTGAGGGATTTTGTTGTATTTTGTTTCAACATGTGACCATCACACATCATATATGTTTATTTTATAGAGCACAGTTTAAGAGCGATTCACTCAGGCTTGTTTGTGTCATTAGATATGGTTTTTGTTTTATATTATTTGAATTTGTTACTTGGGTGAATTCTTGCCCTTTTGCATTATGGTTGAATGGGAGAGAGCACCGTTTAAGGGCGATTCACTCAGGGAGACCGCTTGTTTCTGTTGTCAGAATATATGAAGAGTCAACCCAGTTGCTGTCCGCCTATTATTATTTTTTTTTGGATAAAATAACACACACAACACAGACTACAACCAGTTACACACAGTATCTCACAAAAGTGAGTACACCGCTCACATTTAGAAAATGTGATGATATCTTTTCATGTGACAACACTGAAGAAATGACACTTTGCTACAATGTAAAGTAGTGAGTGTACAGCGTGTGTAACAGTGTACATTTACTGTCCCCTCAAAATAACTCAACACACAGCCATTAATGTCAGTGAAAATGTCCAAGAAGTCAAGAAAATCCTAAAGAAATAGATGGTTTTTATTTGGGGTTACTCAGAATAATTTCATTGATGATAGTATGATAATTACTTTTGTAGATGAGATGAAATGTGTCCATTCTGAACAGAGCCACATCCCCAATTATAAAAGCGTGTGCATACTCGTGTAACAAGGTTATTGACATTTTTTAAATGTTTCCCATTTTCCCCAAAAAACGTTTGATTGTTTTTCACTTAATTTATATACGCTGTAATTTCACATTGAGGTGGAAAAAGTTCTGACATGATTTATCTTGGTTTAATTTTTTTCCATCACAAAAAGACTTTGAGTCTTTATATATATACACTGTAGTAATTCAAATATCTTGCAACAGGAGCACTTTGATTCAACAATCACCAAGAAAGACAGAACAATGGACAAAGGCTCTTACAAATACAAATGGACCTTAAGACGCAGTTGAAATAGGGATGGGTCTATGAATCTGAGAATAACAAACAACTGGTGATTTTTCTCTATAAAATTCTTGCTGATTCATGATATCCTCACTTTCAAATCTAAAATACTAATTATCATAACAAACCACGTGATTTTCTTTTCTTTCTTTTTTCTTTTATTTTAAATCAAGCAGCTCTCCTAAGCTGACAAGGAGAGGGAGTCTGAATGAGACACAAAAGTAATGGACAAACAGCCAGTTAAACAGACATATCTAAAATAAAACAAGTTATAAAAGAAGGAAACAATACTGAAAGCAGCAAATAGAGAAAAAGTTGGGAAAATGAAAAGTGAAAAAATACTGCAACAAGTAAAAACAATTCTTAAGGAGGTAGAAAGGAAAAGAGGGGTTGAAAAGACAAAAAGCTACAAAGACCCACCTTTCTTGAAGGCATGTGGGGGCTCAGAGAGATCGCCTAGGTATTGTGGGCAAGCAGAGAAAAAAAGAAAAACAAAGAATTCGATTGGAATTCGAAGGGAAGAAAAGAAAGAGAAAACCAAGTGAACCAATTTATCAACAACTGAAGAAAAGACCCTGCCATAGAAGCTTTGAGCTAAAAAGGATTTTAAGAGAAAGTGCAGAAAGAAGCCGCAGATTGTCAAAAGGCAAGCTCTTAGGAGACAGTGCTCACGTATTAGTACAGCCCATTGAACTATCCTCCCAAATCTCCATAGCTCAGCACATAAGACCGGGAAATATGTGTTGTTTAACCTCTTGATCAGAATACGAGTCAATATGGCCCACATGTCCAAATAAATGGGATTCATGGCTATCTAGTATTAATGATGCCTTCTTGAAAAATTATGAAAAGAAGAGCAGTGTGTAGAATTGAATGTCTTGATTCCCCCCAAAAAATTCCCCAGGTTCTGACAGGATCTTACCCTCAGGTTCAGGCGGTGAGCCCAGGGAGTTGACTTGGAAGGGGCGGAAGGGTTTGCCCTCGAAAGACGGGACCTCCACACTTTCCTCAGAAGAGACAGTGACATCAGGGTGTGACTCTGAGGACAGGAACTGATCGATGTCTGCCTTCTGCTCCTGAAGATCATCTGAGAAAAAGAGAGAGGGAGAGAGGGCATGCATAAAAAAAAAAGAAAGAGCAAAAAATAAATAAATTAAAGCACAGTAAACAAAAGCAAAAAAGAGAACCAGAACGTGGAGTGTTGGTGCAGAAATCAGGAATAAAGAGACCGATAAGACAGTGAGGCAGCAATGTCACGTTCTGTTCCACCCACAGAACTGCAGAACAATTCAATCCAATTCAATTTTATTTGTATAGCGCTTTTTACAATAGTCATTGTCTCAAAGCAGCTTTACAGAAATAAAAAACAGGTATAAACAGTCAGAAACAGATAAAGAGAGACAAACAGGAACAGATAAACAGAGACAAACGGGTATAAAACAAATGGAATTTATCCCAAACTGAGCAAGCCAGTGAGTGGCGACGGTGGCAAGGAAAAACTCCCTAAGATGTTTTTTGAGGAAGAAACCTTGAGAGGAACCCGACTCAGAAGGGAAACCCATCCTCATCTGGGTAACACAGAATGTGAAGCTATTTCTATACTTTAAAAAAAATATTTACTTGCATTTTTTACAAATATAGAACACAGCAGTCAGAGTTTCCTTTAGCCAGTAAATAACGTTTTTTGATCATTAAAAATCCACAATATCCAATAAAATATAAAATTGATGGACACAATGTCCAGTGATGATATTAACATGAAGCAGACCTACGTTAGACAAATTACATGGTCTGTCTGTGCAATTTTTTTTACCACCACTTGTTTCTCCTGTAACACGTATTCGACTTGATGACATGGAAATATAACTGGAGCATGCTATCATGACACAGCTAGATGCAAAACATAAGTGGATTGACTTTATTGGAATTGTCAGGACAAAACTGTAAACATTAAAGTAGACAAGAAGATAATCATGTTTGTCAAGCTTCTAGAGAAAGGAAGGGCTGAGACATGTTTCCTTGGGAATTTTACTTTTCAATCTGGAACCATACAGTGTTAATTCGATACAGTGGTCGCTGTGCTGTGCAACAGGGTGTTCCTCTATCCAAAGTCACTGGCCTCAAATGGGTCCAGTATGATAACATGGAAAAGTACTAGAACTGGAGTTCTTCTGAAGAGAGAGAATCCATTTTTGATGAAGGTGCACTGTATTGCCCACAGAGCTGCTCAGGTAAAGCAAATAGCTACAAATAAACCACAAATAAACAGTTAAGGCGGTCTACTCCTTTTACCAACACTGGGCTAGCAGGACCGATTGCCTCCGTGAAGTGACCGCAACAATAGTTGTGGATGATATGATAAGCCTAAAACGGTCATGCGATATCTGCTGATTGTCATTGCACAAATCAGTTGAAAGTATAAAGCAGAACTGGCCTACTATCGTGATGGAGTTGTATGAAGAAGCAGTGGTTAGCAATACACTGACCTAGGGTATTCCAAATCAAATTCAGCGGTACTCCTTTACTTCCCTCACACACGCTTGCTGATGTACTATCAGTGATGAACAAACTTAGTTTGGTTTTGCAGAAAGAAGACATCAATCTGGCTAGCATCTGACCAATGGTTCAAGCATCTATTGAGCACTGCAGCAGTTAACAGATGCGTCTGGTCCAGAAGAAGCACAGTTTGAGAAGGACTTTCAAGACAACAAATACAAGAATGTGACACTGACATGTGTGAGTGAATATCGAATCTCCCCTTCATCTCTAAGATTTTAGAAAAGGTAGTAGCAAAGCAATTATGCTCATACTTTGATACATTTCATGAATGTTATTCCTATCTGTCAGGATTTAGACCTCATCATAGCACAGAGACAGCACTAGTTAAAGTAGTAAATGACCTTCTTCTGACCTCTGATCAGGGTTGTGTCTCACTGCTTGTGTTACTCGACCTTAGTGCAGCTTTTGATACTATAGATCACACTATTCTCCTTGATAGATTAGAAAATGTTGTTGGTATTAAGGGAACAGTCCTCTCCTGGCTCAGGTCTTATCTGACCAATCGTTATCAGTTCGTAGATATAAATGGTGATTTCTCCATGCGTACTGAGGTTACTTTTGGAGTTCCACAGGGTTCTGTTTTAGGCCCACTGCTGTTTACTTTATATATGTTACCCCTAGGACAAATTATTCATGAACATGGAATTAGCTTCCACTGTTATGCTGATGATACACAGCTGTATGTGTCAGCGAAGCCAGAGGACAGACAGAAGCTTAGTAAAGTTGAGGATTGTGTAAAGGACATTAGATGTTGGATGTTAACTAACTTCCTTTTACTTAATTCTGATAAAACAGAAATACTTTTATTAGGCCCACGTGTAGCTAGAAGTAATCTTCCTGACTACACAGTAACTCTGGATGGTCTTTCTGTTTCATCATGTACAGCAGTTAAAGACCTCGGAGTGATTATTGACTCCAGTCTATCATTTGATGCTCATGTAGATAATATTACTAGGATAGTCTTCTTTCATCTCAGAAATATTTCTAAGATAAGAAACATATTGTCACTACATGATGCAGAAATACTGGTTCATGCATTCGTCACCTCTAGATTAGATTACTGTAATGCCTTACTGTCTGGATGTTCCAGTAAGAATATAAATAAACTCCAGTTAGTCCAGAATGCAGCTGCTAGAGTCCTTACTAGAACTAGAAGATACGACCACATCACCCCGATCTTATCCACACTGTATTGGCTCCCAGTAAAATCTCACATTAACTATAAAATACTTTTATTAACCTATAAAGCACTACACGGTCTCGCACCACAATATCTAAGCGACCTTCTGGTTTTATATGATCCGCCACGCCTACTCAGATCAAAAGGTGCAGGCTATTTGACGGTACCTAGAATAGTGAAGTCTACAGCAGGGGGAAGAGCCTTCGCTTATAGAGCCCCACAGTTATGGAACAGTCTTCCTATTAGTGTTCGGGACTCAGACACAGTCTCAGTGTTTAAGTCTAGGCTTAAAACATATTTGTTTACTCAAGCTTACCCTGACTAGATTCTATCTTTACTACTTCACAGTCATAATAATCTTTTTTCTCCCTCTCTCCTTTTGCCGAGCCACACACGAATTTCTGGAGATACTGGAGATCCAGATCATTTCAGCCTCTGGATGGAGCTCAAGTCTCGAATCTTCTCTACTGGGACTACGGCTGCTCCGAAGGCCATACAGACTTCATGTACATCCATACTGTACTATTTCACACTGTCTGTTGTTACCCAGATGAGGATGGGTTCCCTTCTGAGTCGGGTTCCTCTCAAGGTTTCTTCCTTTAAACATCTTAGGGAGTTTTTCCTCGCCATCGTCGCCACTCAGTGGCTTGCTCAGTTGGGATAAACTCATACCTTTAATATCTGTATACTGTGTTGATATTTCTGTAAAGCTGCTTAGAGACAATGTCTGTTGTAAAAAGCGTTATACAAATAAAATTTCATTGAATTGAATAGAGTGAAGGGTCCTTTAAGTTTTTCCAAAGATGTCCATGAACGCTACATTCAGCATCTAATAGATGCTCTGTATGACCAATTCCCAGATGACTTAGTGGACGTAGTCAGCTCCTTTGATATTGTTCTGAACCCCTCCTGATACCCAAAATAGGGTAGTAAGTAGGCTTTTCGTTAAAAAAAAATAAATAAATCAAAGTTGAAACAATTATAGTCAAGTCACTCATTTGTTTTCTTGCACGAAATAAATAAATAAAAAATATTTCAAAATAAAATTCGATCAAATTGTATAATGTAATTTCCAAACAAATTAAATCAATTAATTCAAATCTTAAGGCTTTAATATTTAAGCCCATTCCTCAGTACAGAACAGCTTAAACTCGGGGATTAAACTCGGGGACTCGCCGTCCTGGCCCAGATGGAACAAAACAGGCGCAAACCACGACACTACCACCACCATGTTTCACAGATGCAATAAAGTTCTTATGCTGGAATGCAGTGTTTGCTTTTCAACAAACATATCACTTCTCATTTAAACCTTCAATTTTATTCTGGTCTCATCTGTCAACAAAACATTTTTCCAATAGCCTTCTGACTTGTGCACGTGACTGTTAGCAAACTGCAGAAGGACAGCAATGTTCTTTTTGGAGAACAGTGGCTTCTCCTTACAACCCTGTCATGCACACCACTGTCATTCAGTGTTCTCCTGATGGTGGACTCATGAACATTAACATTTGCCCCTGTGTGAGAGGCCTTTAGTTGCTTAGAAGTTACACTGGCTCCTTTGTGACCACGTGGACTATTACACGTCTTGCTCTTGGAGTGATCTCTGTTGGCCGACCACTCCTGTGGAGGGAAAAATGGTCTTGAATTTCATTCATTTCTACATTATCTGTCTGACTGGTGATTGATGAAATCCAATCTCTACAGAGATGGCTTTGAAACCTTTTTCCAGCCTGAAGGAAAAAACAGATTGGTCACATGGAAAAAGTAAGTACACCCTTACATTTATCAAGCCCAGAAAATTAAAATCAGGTGCCAGTGATTAGAACTTGCTGAGCTACTACAGGTGAAACCAGCCTTATTTATACCCCTCTCATATCTAGTGTCTGGTGTTCCCTTTGATATTGAGGTGTGTGCGGTCATCATGTCAAGATCTAAAGAGATCTGTAAGGCCCTCACATAAAAAAGGCTGTGGATGCCTATGAGGCTGGCACATCATTCCACTTTAAGGAAAATCATCTACAAGCAGTGCAGATTTCAAACGACTGCCAATTTGTCCAGAACTGGCCATCCCAGCAAATTCATCCCAAGAGCATACCATCTAATGCAAAACAAAATCTCCAAGAACCCCAAAATTTAATCACAGGATCTGCTAGTAGGTCTTACAATTGCTGGTGTCAGAAAGCATGCTTTTATAATCAGAAAAAAACCCAAAATTGAGTTGCATGGGGAGTCATGCCAGGAAAAAGTGATTGCAAGACAACAGTTTGCCAATGAGCATTTACAAATTTTCAGGAGAAGCACCTCATACCAACTTTTTGAAGCACAGTGGTGGAAATGTTATGGTTTGGGGTTGCTTCACTGCCTCAGGGACTGGACAGCTTGCATTCATTGATTCAGCTATAGATTTTGCATCATCTCATATCATCAAATTATCTTCAAACTATCAAAGAGTGCTTGAAGATAAAGTGAGGCCATCTGTCAGACAGTTGAAGCTGAACCAAAAGTGGAGCTTTCAACAGAATAATGATCCTAAGCACACTATCAAATCCACGAAGGCTCAAAAAGAAGAAATGGAGGGTTATGGAATGGCCAAGTCAAAGCCTGGATTTGAACCCCATTTAAACTTTGTGGGGGGATTTGAAGTGGGCAGTACATGCAAGAAAACCCTGAAACATCTTGCAACTGAAAAAATATTGCATGAAAGAGTAGTCAGAAATTCCAGCAAGGTTGGTGGACAATTATGCAAAACGCCTACAAAAAGTTATTTTTGCTAAAGGGGGTAATACTAGCTTCTGAGGCCAAGGGTGCACTTACTTTTTCCCACAGAAGAATATCACAACTACCGATATTTCTTTTGAATAAATGACTGAAAATTCTCATTTTTCTTGTGGATTTGTTCAAGTATACCAGTCTAATTAATAGGCACGGTTTCAAAGATGATCAAATGTTTGTTTATCCAAATATGTCAAAAAGGGTAACAATATTCATGGGCTGTACTTATTTTTTCACATGACATTTTTTATATCACATTCTTCTATTTATCATTTGTTCATCTTACACACAGACACTTATTCATGCACTCACCAATTTCGTCCTGGATCTCATCTGCCACATAGGGCACCTTATAGAGCAGAGACAGACTCTGATTCATCCTCTCCTCAATCACACGCAGGTGGGTCACCACCTTGGATGCACACACAAAAACAAAATACTTCATTTATAACCAGTGCGAAGAGTTTGCAGAGTGTCCAGTTTTTGTTTTTTTGTATAAGTCACACTTATGTACCAGACAGGCTTCCTTTAGTGTTAAATATGACATTTGGGTATTATATTACAGCTACAGTGTGAAGGATTCACTTTAAAAGAAACATGATTGAGACGGTGTCATTCTGACAATCCTGTAATAGTAATTCACAGTCAGAGCTGTGTCAGTGGTCAGAATTGGTGGGAAATCTGCACGCGTCATATACCTGTTTAGAAGCATCAAACATGATCACAGCCCACCTTCACGCAAAAAAAATAAATCAATCTGAATACACTGTGACTGGTATGAGCTGGCAGCCAATACGGAGTAAGTGAGCATTTACCCAAAGCGAATAGGAATGAGAGCGTGAAAGAGTCCAATAGTATATGATATAAAATGATAAAAGTATTTAGTTACCTGTTCAGCAAGATAAAGGTATAATTCCATAATTCAAGTGTATTATAATTGGTGGGAAGCTAAGGAATAACCCTTATAAATATGACCTAAAACATCATTAGATTTTCACAAGTCTTAAAGTGCATAAAGACAACCCAATTAAACAAACAAGACAAAAATATTATACTTGTTCATTTATTTATTGAAAAAGATAATATTAGATATCTGTGAGTGGCAAAAGTATGCGAACCTTTGCTTTCTGTATCTGATGTGACCCCATTGTGCAGCAATAACTGCAACGTAACTTTTTCAGTAACTGTCGAGTCCTGCACATCGGCTTGGAAGAATTTTATTCGGAACTCTGCACTGAATGTTGTGGAAGCACTCTTTCGCTTTATCTCCTGAGTCGGGATCCCGAAAGAGATACTGACGGATCTTGGCACATCTTTTATGTCACAAACACTACGCGTGCTTTACAAATTGCTGGGGATTAAATCGATTCGCACCAGAGTTCATCATTGTCAGACAGATGGGCTGGTTGAACAGTTTAATCAGATGCTTAAAAACACGATTTGTTAAGTCTGTGCGGAATTGGGATAACTGGTTAGATCCCCTGCAGTATGAGGTTCCACAAGCCTCCACGGGGTTCTCCTTGTTTGGGAAAATTGTGAGGAGGGAACTTCCAACAGTAAAAATGAAAATCAATGCATTATTGACTTGAGAGAAAAACACACCTTAATAACATCAGTCCTGGCTGTGGATCAGGGGTGCTCGGCTGTGAGAGTTTGCAGCAGGAGATAAAGTGCTTGTTTTGCTACCAACGTTGAGCTCTAAATTACTCGCCAAGTGAGGCACACGGCGGGTTGAGGACGTCGACTATGAAGTAATACGAATGGAACTGGATTTGACAAAGGGATATTAGTAGATCCCCTTGATTCCAATATCTTGTGAAAAAACGGTCTTTCCACTCTGTTTGTTTACATCAATTCATGACCCTTCATTTGGGATGTTCAGGGCCCCCATGACGTTCCAGTGGCTCATGGACAGAATCCTCCTCCACACACTGCGCATGCCACTGCCTATTTAGATGACATTATTAGCGACAGTAATGATTGGCAGTGGCACACGCAGTACCCGAGAGCTGTTCTGAGATCACTGAGGTGGGCGGGGCTCATGGCGAACCCAAAGAAGTGTGCGACTAGACGGGTGGAAATACGGTATAGGCTTTCACTCAGGTAAAAGCTGCACTTTGTGGCCTTCCACTCTTATATTTTTCGGACTTCTCTCTCCCTTTTATTTTACAGACTGATGCGTCGGACAGGATGTTGGGGGCTGTGTTGTCTCAGGTGGTGGAGGGGGAGGAGCGCCCTATGCTGTAAAACAGCTGCAAGCTGTCAGTGCGAGAGACTAAGTACAGCACAACAAAGGAGTGTCTAGCCATCAAATGGGCTCTCCTCACCCTCTGATACCATCTCCTGTGAATGGAGGGCAGAGCCGGAGAAGGAATGTACACCTGAGGGGAATTCTCTTCATGATTGTTCTGTGTGCAGTAAGACGAGGATAAGAGGGAGAGACACGTGCTTGCGGAGAAGGAGCTGTGTGTGTGTGCATTTTTTTGTCTGTGTGAAACTGCTGAAAAGTGTCGGGGGGGGGGGGGGGGCACAAAAAGAAATGCTCTGAGTTTGTCCAAGTCCGACTCCAACTTCTTTCTTTTTCTTTTCGACGTGTGTTTTTCTGGATGTTTTTGTTGTTATTCTGTCTCTCACTGTTCAAATAAACCCACCATTAAAATTATAGACTGATCATGTACAAAATCAGCAGGGGGTCAAATACTTTTTTCCCCTCACTGTAAACATTTGTTTGTTGCTAACTTGACACTGAGCTTAACTCTACTCAATGTACTTTTTTGTTAGACACATCTATTAGTACTAATGAAATTGTTGAATCATGATCATAATTCTGAACCAAAGAGTGCAGCCATACTTCATTTATTAACACATGATCTTAGTTACTGAACTTGAAATATCCATTTACCTCTCGTGTAAGCTTTCTGGTACTAAGCTAAATGAAAGCTGCATTTAGTCTCCAACAGAGGCTTGGAGATGTGACTGTCCTCTCTGACACACACACACACACGCACACACACGCGCGCACACCATGTTGGTCTCTATTTTTGAATGGAATATAAATTTATTTAAATTCAAAATGAAAATTAGGAGCTGAATCCTCTTATGCCAAAATACAAAACTATTTACATAGACAAATGTTCAACTTCATAACAAACACAATATTGCTGTGTGTATATATCTGTGTGTACCTGGGACTTCATCTGGATTGCCTTCTCAGGGTCAACTGAAAGCACATGCTGATAATGACGAATCGTGTGCTGCCGGTCCTTATTCTCTGCACGGACATACCTCCTCAGAGACTGCAGTATACGGTGTGGCTGTAAAAAGCAAGCAAGGGATTATTAGAAATAGATTATTAAATTATTAGTATTCGAAAAAGGGAAAAGAGCGAAAAGAACAAGTATTTTTCAGACTGCTAAAATTTGTTCCTGGTAAACAGTTTACCATGACTTGAACATGTTTTTGTTTTACTGAATATTTTGGCCCAAAATGAAACACTGAAAGCAAAACCAACATTCCAGCAGTGACGATAGGCTTTTGCCATGTGTACAGATAGATTTTTAGATCCTTGTAACACTAACAAGTCACATGACACCGGGGAGGTAAAATGGCTAATTGGGCCCAATTTAGACATTTTCACTTAGGGGTGTACTTACTTTTGTTGCCAGCGGTTTAGACATTAATGTCTGTGTGTTGAGTTATTTTGAGGGACAGTAAATGTACACTGTTACACAAGCTGTACACTCACTACTTTACATTGTAGCAAAGTGTCATTTCTTCAGTGTTGTCACATGAAAAGATATCATCACATATTTACACACATGTGAGGGGTGTACTTACTTTTGTGAGATACTGTATTGGAGGTGTTAGCCTGTGTTAGTGGTATTTGGGCACTTAAAAAGCTCCAGGCCATACTGGTTTCTTTTTAAATTACATAGCAGATCTCTGTATGAGTGAGCTGGTGTGTGTGTGTGTGTGTGTGTGTGCGTGTGTGTGTGTGTGTGTGTGTGTGTGTGTGTGTGTGTGTGTGTGTGTGTGTGCTAACCCTAGGTGGGTCAGCCTGCAGAGCAGCAAGGTAGTTCTCTAGGGCGAAACGGCGGCGGTCATTTAGCATGGCCTCTACTCGAGCCAAGTGAGTCTCCACCAGCTGCTGCTTCTCACTGGCTGCCTCTTCCTCTAGAGACTCCACCATAGCCTGGAAATGCTGCAGAGAGAGGGAGAGAGGCGACAAACTGTTCAGCAGAGTCTGAAATTCAGTAATTATCAAAAACATGTTGATACAATATGTCTGCCTCACTTCAATCAATTCTAATGAAGCAGAGCCTAATTTACAAGTCACATTTGTGCACACAGAAGCAAGCACGTCTCTTGTAAAAATAAGCTGTACAGTGAAAATTTGTCTTCAGCTTCATTTGTTTGCACAAACTCTACAGAAGTGCCTTTTGGAACTTTTGGCTCAACCCACTAGAATTTGAGATAATCTGTGTATGATAAGCTTTTGCGACGTAGTCCTAGGTTCTTTGGCCAACCTTCAGAAAATTTATGTTACACACCTTAGGACTGTGTGACTCAATAATTATAACAAATAGTTTGACATTTGTAAACAATATGACCACCACACATCAATCAATAGGGTAGAATGAGCTGTTTCTGAGAAACCAAAAGTCACAATTTGTTATTTGTATTTTTTTAATCATCACTTAATTACTTAAAAGATATGGCTGCTTGAAGCCAATCAGATTTTAGCAGGCATTTCACAACGCTACTTTTCTCAAACAGCTGTAACTTAGAACTGCTTACATGGATTCACATGAAACCTGAAAATCAAGTACAGAACAATATTCTGAGGTCAAAAGCATAGGCTGCAGTGTGGTCATATAAAGTACAGCGACAGACAGCTGATCCTCAGGAACCTATGTCTGACTGAGCTGAAATTTGGTATGATGCATCAATGTGGTAATCCGTGAGTGGATTTTTGATAATGACCTAATTACTTTATATAAAAAAAAATAAATAAATAAATTTAAAAAAACACAGCTGCCATCAGCCAATGGACAGGATTACCCCTGAGGAACCATCATAAAACTTTATTTTTTGGTTCTATCTGATGCAATCTCATGCAAATTAAACACTGGGGGGCACTATTCGTGTTTATGCACACAAAAACATGTATATCTCTTGGAAAATAAGTCAAACACTGAAAATTCTCTTGTAGTTAAATGTGTTTGTTCCCATTCTGAAGAAAAATGCTTTTTGGATCTTTTAGATCCACCCACTTAAAGTTAATTTGCATAAAATATAATATAACATAAGATTAGTGGTTTCTCAGGAACCATTTATTTAATTTTTTTTTTTATAAATGGCCGCCTACAGCCAGTGAGCTTTCAGCAAACATGTCACACAGCTAGCACTGAGCAGCTAGCATCAAAAAACGAAGAATATTCACCTATGGTATCTATTCTTCTATATATCTTGGCAAGAACTGGCTACTATTTGTGAGGAGTGTTTGGACGCTGCAGATCACTGCTTGTGGCTATATTTATTAATATTATTATTGTTGTTGTTACTCATTTATTACTAAATACATACACAATTCTGAAATATAAAAAAAGAATCAGAATTGTCACCGTCCTCAAATTATTGGCATTCTCCTTAAAATAAGCAAGAGAGATGAATCTGCAGTTCAGACATCCATTCTGCATAAATTGTAGTGCATAAATAACTAGAAGATGCAGTAATATAATTTTGCTTTTCAGTGAGTTGAGGTCTTCTAACAGGACGATGCATTTACCTGGATCAAGGTCTGTCTGTCTACTTTAGGCAGATTCTTGGCTTGATGCTCTGCCTCCTCCCATTCCTTCCTCACCTGAGAAATAAACCAGTCGGATAGAGGTGAGGATGTGGAGAAAAAAAAGAAAAAACTTTAAATGCAGAGAAACCACAAAACCCCAAAATCCACAATGTAGATCACATTTTTTGGTTTCTCTTTTTCCCTCTCTTCATTCGACTTCCTGGTCCATTTTGTCTTTCTCTCCCTTTCCTCACCCTCTTCATGCGGTTGCGGTGTCTAATCTCTAGCTGCTCCTTGGCCTTCTGGAAGCGGCTGTGTTCCTGATCATCAGCTGGAGTCTCAAAGTACACATCCACATCATCTATGGGCTGTGGAGTGGAGGACAGAACTGGGGAGACAGAGGACAGGGGCACACTGAATACCAGAAAGACCAAAAAGACAAATGGTACAAAGGCAACTACAGAGATACGGGTCAGTAGAGAGACCGGTAGAATGATAGAAACAGGGAGACGGGCTGGAATACAGAAAAGCACAGACAATACAACCCCAATTCTGAAAAAGTTGGGACAGAATGGAAAATGCTAACAAACAACGAGGAGTGATTTGTAAATGTACTTTGACTTGTATTTAAACAAAAAAACTTGTATTAATTATAATATATATATATATATATATATATACACACATATACACACACACACACACACACACACACCTATATACTCACACATAGTGGCAAGAAAAAGTATGTGAACCCTTTTGTAATTTCATGGTTTTCTGAATAAATTTGTCATAAAATGTGATCTGATCTTCATCTAAGTCAGGGGTATTGACAAATATATTGTGTCTAAAATAATAACACAAAAAAAATGCTGATCTTTCATGTCTTTATTGAGAACAACCAAAAAAACTTCATAGTGCTTGTGGAAAAAGTATGTGAACCCTTAAGTTAATGACATCAAAGCTTTTTTTTTGCACACCTGGAGTCCGGTTAAGAAAAGGAGTTTGGAGGTGTGGACTACAGCTACTTTGACTGATTAAAACCCCTCACAAACCGCTTTGCACAAGAAGCACACGCTTATGTGAGCCATTCCTCACCAAAAAGAGCTTTCAGAGGATCTACGATCAACTTGACATCTCTTTCATTTTCCCTGCCTTTAATGACACTGTGCTCGATCAAAAACAACCAATGGGAGACGTGTAACGATCTTATTTAGCGTCTGAAGGGCAATACTAAATGGAAAAAAAAAGATCTTGAAACAAAAATAACAATTTACTCTGATCAACCTGTATAAAAGTTTACATCCCCCTGGCTCTTAATGTATCGTGTTACCTTCTTGAGCATAGGTGAATGTTTGCATCTTATGTAATAGTTGTGTACAAGTCCTTCAGTTGTATTCAGTGTGAAAAGATGGCTCTCAACCTCATATAGCCACTCACTTATACAGTGGAAAGGGGTCAAATGTGCAGAATATGCTGGAAAAGCAAAGAACGTGCAGGACCAGGAAGATTTTTCTGAAGAACAGTGGGCAGTTTAATTGCTCAGGACAAACCAGGGACTCGTGAACAACGATCACAAGACAAACAAACAAACAAACAAACAAACAAACAGTTCTGGATCATCCAGGTAACGACACACAAGTATTAAGAATCAAGGGTATGTAAACTTTTGAACGAGGTAATTTTTATATATTCAGCCATTATATTGTCTTGTGGACTATATATAAACATCTGTTATGTGAAATAGCTTATTCAGGACAGTACTAAATAAAAAAACATGGGATTTTTATGATCCCTCTGATTTTGTTAACAGTATTAAGATTTTGTAGATTCTGCAAGGGGTATGCAAACTTTTAGGCACAACTGTATAGTAACTCTGGATGGCCTTTCAGTTGCATCACGTGAAGCCCGTCCAACAGGTGAAACAGGCAGTCACCTGGGGCCCTGACTTGCCAGCTGGGCCCATCTGACTTCAAGGTTTTCCCGATTTCAGGTTTTCATGCAATGAGCAGAAAGTGTATCAGACACGTACCTCGTTAAATAACACACAGATCACAAAAACGGTGAAGACTAATTAACTTAACCATATTACACAAGTAACAGGATGAGGTCGAAATAACATGACAACTTACTGAAAATGGCAACAAACAAACAAACAAACAAACGTATAACTAAAAGCAGAAAACATTCGGAAAAATACACCGTATCACAGTCATTTGGATAATTTAATCAGGCAGCGAAGGACTGAGGAGAACTCAAGTACCGTAATTCACACTTTGCTCTAAAATGCATTGTTCTAAAATGCTCATTATTCACGTTCGACAGAAATGCAGCGAAATGTCCTTTTTAGTCTTTGGCGCTGCTTTTTATGAATGCAGTACTAAGCACAAGTAAATGCATGACAGAAAAGGCATTCTGTAAAAAAAAAAAAAGAAAAAGATAAGTATCATTATTCTTGGTTGGAAAGATCCCAATATTCTCATGACTATGGTAATAGTGACTTCGATGAGTGATTAGTATTTCATAACACCATGACGTCTCATCACACGTTACATCAAAAGATGCTTTTTTTTTTAACTAAATGAATAGAAAAATGAAAGAACACTACAGAGATTATAGTTGTGCACAACATGGCATCAAAACGGTATCTTTCGGGAGCCAAATAAACGGGAAAAAAAGAAAAGCAGATGAAGAAAAGCAAGCTCAAAGTAAAGGTATGTTCTGCTTGACATTATTTATTGCTGTATTATTAACACTCCTGTTTTAAAAAATGATAATTATACCCATCCCCGCTAAGGACTAATGTAATAAAGTTTGTGCTTATTTTAAAGCCATTAAACTAGGCATCAGTTTAGGGAGTTCTAATGGTTCCACAAAGTTTCTAATATCTTCATCGGTAGACGAAGACATTGAACTGTAGAGATCCAAGTAAAATTCTTTAAAAGCATTATTGATATCAATGGCCGAAGTAAAAATTTCACCCCTAACAGACTTCACTGCTGGAATGGTAGAAAGAGCCTCCCTCTGTTTTATATATCTAACCAAAAGTTTTCCTGCTTTGTCCCCCGACTCAAAGTATGACTGTCTTTCCCTGAATAACCAAAACTCCACTTTTCTCAACAAAATAGTATTATATCTATATTTCAATCTGGTCAATTCTCTGAGACCATCAGATGACATTCGGACGCTTCAGCTCTGCCTCTGCACTTTCAATATGTCCTTCCAACTCCACGAGTTCTCGTGCATACTGTATGATCCGACCCCTAAGAACCGCCTTAAGTGCCTCCCACGCCACGCCCACAGAGGATACTGAGGACCAGTTGGTCTCCATATAAAATCAAGTTCTGTCTTTAACATTTGTCGAAAATCAGAATTTTGTAGAAGGGATACATTAAAGCGCCAACTAAATGATTTCTTCTTCTCTGTTTGTGGCCACACCTCTAAACTCACCAGGGCGTGATCTGAGACTAGGATGTTTCCGATCGAACAATCAGCAACAGATGAGAGAGAGATAGAGATAGAGATAGAGAGAGAGAGAGAGAGAGAGAGATAGAGATAGAGATAGATAGATGGGCTCAAAAGTCTCCAAATATCTGCAAGACCAAGATTTTTTACACATCGTGTGAAGCGTCACTGTTGCTCTAGGGGGCTTACACACTTTTGCAACACTATGATCAAGGACTGAGTCCATCAAAAGATTAAAGTCTCCTCCCAATATTATAGTGAGGGGAAAAAGTATTTGACCCCCTGCTGATTTTGTATGTTTGCCCACTGATAAAGAAATGATCAGTCTATAATTTTAATGGTAGATTTATTTGAACAGTGAGAGACAGAATAACAACAAAAAAATCCAGAAAAACGCGTCAAAAATGTTATAAATTGATTTGCATTTTAATGAGGGGAATAAGTATTTGCCCCGTCTGCAAAACATGACTTGGTACTTGGTGGTAAAACCCTTGTTGGCGATCACAGAGGTCAGACGTTTCTTGTAGTTGTGTCACCAGGTTTGCACACATCTCAGGAGGGATTTTGTCCCACTCCTCTTTGCAGATCTTCTCCAAGTCATTAAGGTTTCGAGGCTGACGTTTGGCAACTCGAACCTTCAGCTCCCTCCACAGATTTTCTATGGGATTAAGGTCTGGAGACTGGCTAGGCCACTCCAGGACCGTAATGTGCTTCTACTTGAGCCACTCCTTTGTTGCCTTGGCCATGTGTTTTGGGTCATTGTCATGCTGGAATACCCATCCACGACCCATTTTCAATGCCCTGGCTGAGGGAAGGAGGTTCTCACACAAGATAATATATTAATTATAGACTAATTTCTTTGTCAGTGGACAAATGTACAAAATCAGCAGGGGATCAAACACTCCATGTTTGACGGTGTTGATGGTGTTCTTGGGGTCATAGGCAGCATTCCTCCTCCTCCAAACACGGCGAGTTGAGTTGATGATAAAGAGCTCCATTTTGGTCTCATCTGACCACAACACTTTCACCCAGTTGTTCCTCTGAATCATTCAGATTGTGTGCCAAAAACAAAATTATGAAGACCACAATTCAACATTGACGCAACAATAAAACTCCAAGCTTCACCCCGAACAAAACAAACAGAAAAAAGAAAAACATGCGCATCAACCATGACCTCGCCAACCGGTGCCAATCCCCCTAAACTCAGAGTCCGTGTACGCCTACGAGAGCCCCGCGACAACTCTGCCATCGGATTGCACGATTCTGCCTCACAAATTTGTGAGGCAAAGTTACATAAAAAAAAATATTTTGCAAATAAAATACACCCCAAACAATAAGCAGAGTAAACACAAATATATAGACTCGTTCACAGAACTGCCTCAAAGGTGTTCCTTCACAAAACAAATTCCAGCCGATACAGAGCCGTTCAGTTTCCTCAGACAGACAAACGAATAATCAGCGAGCCGGCTGTTATGAAAGAATGACGTCATTATTCCAAAGTCCCGTGGAAATACTCCACAATTCGGACTTCAGCCAACAGGAGGCACAAGCGCAAGATGCGAGCAGAGACGTCTGCCAGTGTCCTGAAGCAGTGTTATTCAACAAAAGAAGCCCCGCCACTAGGCGGAGCTAGCACAAAAGGAAACAAAACCACATCCCAGGTCCCCTGATGGTCGAGAGTCAATTCACTCGGAGGCCGTATCATTCTGCGGTCGTCTGTAGTATCTTATTAATCTGGGCTGGAGCTTCATTGTGAAAGTGATCTTCCGTCCATGCCAAAGTTTCTTTAAGGAAGTGATATTTCACAAAACAAAACAACCTCTAGTCGTTCGGCGACAACGCAATAATAAATGAAAAATGGCGGCCATTTTCCTCCGAAATCCAGAGTACGTACAGGGAGTCGACCCACTCACAAGAAACATCCAATGCATTATTCACCCGATGATTCAATAAAAGACATTGCCTGATTGGGACACGTAAATACTTTACTGACGTCTTTGGTGTTTATTCTCAGTCTGGAAACATCAGTGCAAAAGTGATCTTACGTTGGTGCAATACTTTCTTGCATTCCTTGAACAAATCACGTTTCTCTCTTGTCGAGTTCGCAAAGTCCGGGAACAAGAAAATACTTTGATTCTTCCAAGAGAGCCTTCCTTTGCTCCTCGCCTGGCGCAACACGAGATCTTTATCGGATGATCTCAGAAATCTGGCCAGGATTGGTCACGGCCTGTCTCCCTCGCCGGATCTCCGAGCCGGGACTCTGTGGGCCCACTCGAGTTCTAATTTCGCTCGTTCACACGACTACTCTTTGTTTTGCTAATTAAAGAGGCGTGCTCAGCACTTGTGAGGACTATATTAGTGTGCCTGCCAGTTGTAACTACAGCAGAAGTGATTATTGACTCAGGCGAACAGTAAGTGGTAAGTGTTTCTTTCTGGATTTTTTAGTTGAAACTAGTTTTAGCACCGATTGTCAGATAGAAGCTGTAACTGTGCTTCTTTGTTGCTACGAGCTGTATACTTGTTGCTAGATTAAAGCAAATTCCAGTATTCAGTTTCGGTCCAGTAATAAAAAAAAATTCCAGTAATAGAAAAGTCCTACTGACTTCAAATCTAATAAATAGTCTGCGCACTTTAACAAATATAATGTCCATACCTTTTAAAGACTTATACCTAATAATATTACACAGTGTAGCATATTAAAATAAAATACAAGAAGAAGAGAATAACGAAGTAATATTGCACCGACAATATAAGAATTCAAATTCTGTAGAGCTGAGTGCATAAAAGAATAAAGAATAAAAGAAAAAAGAAAGAAAGAAAGAACAACAAAAAATAATATTAATAAATAAAATAAATAAATAGATAAAACAAACAAACACTACACTGTGTAGGTGATGCGGTTCACTCCGGTATTAAGAGTTTAACGTAGTTTCCTCCTTCCTCCGCGAAATAAAGTCCTTCTGGACTCTCGTTGTATGTTGCCGCGTCGAGCGGATGAAGTATTCCATAGCGAGCCCCTCAATATCAACGGTTGACGCCGAACCTCATTAAACGGCCCCGGCCCGGGCTGTCTGGACTGTGTAGTCAGGGAACACGGAGATGGTCAGATCCCTCACTTTAATCTGCTGGAACTGTCTCGCGCACGGCATAAAATATCAACACAGTCCCTGTGATAATGGAATCTGCACACAATAGCTCGTGGTCGTTCACCAGGCTTCGGCTTCGGCTGAAGGGTCCGGTTGGACCGGTCCAGAACCGGCTCCTTCTCCAGACCAAACACCTCCTTTAACAAGGCCGCTACAGCAGCGGTTGTACAGGTGTCAGCGCCCTCTGGAACTCCGACTATCCTCACGTTATTGCACCGTGACCTCGACTCCAGATCCTCACATTTATTCTCTAATGGAGTCACGGTCGCAGTGAGAGACTCGATAGTAGTCTTCATGTGAACTAAATCAACGGTGCAACCGGAGAGCGCGTGCTCCATTTCCCCAACAGTACCTTTCAGTGTTGATATGGTGGCCTCAGTAGCGACTTTATCACTAGCCTGCTGTGTTTTCATGGCCTGCAGGTCGAGCTGAATAGTAGACGGCGCATCCCTGAGAGTCTTCTGAAGATTCTCCTGGTGCTTCTGGAACTCCTTTTTAAAAATATCGGTGTCCTTCCTCTGTAAAGCCAGCAGCTCAAACCTGAGTGTGGCGAAGTCAGGGTCACCGCTCGGGGATGCGGATGCAGTTGGTTCACGGAGAGGAGGCGTGGCTACGGATTCATGAGGAGAAGGAGGCGCGGGTGCAGGTTCATGGTAAGAGGGAGGCGTGCTCGCGGTGCACACACTAGATCTCAGTTTTGTCTGAATGCTACCACCGATTTTCGAGTTTTTCCCCGACATCTTAACGAACCAAGTAAAAGTAGGAAATAGAATAAGTCAAAATATATTATATTATTACCAAAAAAAAGTGCTAATTAATTACAATTTTTAATCGAAATGAGCAGGAGACTCAAACTTCACGTCTTACTCTATCAAACGCCGAATTCGAACCCCTTCACGCGACTACTCTTTGTTTTGCTAATTAAAGAGGCGTGCTCAGCTGAAACACATCAGTATTTATTAATTGAGAAACGCTGAGGCGGAAGCGCGGAAGCGTCAGCCCTTGTCGTGTGAAGACCGAGCTCGTGTAAAGACCTGCGAGTCTACCTGTGCGAGTCCACCGAGCAAGGACACCGACAAGACACCACACGTGCTGCTAAGTATACTTTTTCTCCCTTTATTCCTCTTGCTGTTTACCTGTTTACACACTAACATGTGTCATCGGTTTATCCCTGTTATTTCCAACAGGCGCAGACCGTGGCCTCGTCTTCAACCAGCCCAAGACAACCCATGTCACACCCCTCTTCATCTCCCTCCACTGGCTACCTGTAGCTGCCCGCATGAAGTTCAAGGCCTTGATGCTCACCTATAAGACCTTTTCAGGAACAGCGCCCCCTACCTCAACTCTCTCCTGAAGGCCTATGCTCCCTCTCGCAATCTGCGATCGATTAGCGACCGACGTTTAGTAGTTCCCACTCAGCGTGGCGCAATGTCCCTTGCCAGAACCTTCACGCTAACTGTTCCTCAGTGGTGGAATGCTCTTCCGATCTCAATCCGGACCGCAGAATCTCTCACCATCTTCAAAAAACAGCTAAAGACCCACCTCTTCAGTCAACACCTAACCAACTCATATAAAAAAATTAAATAAAAAAAACCCGCACTTACACCTCTACTTTGCTTCCTCTGGTATTCAATGAATGGATCTTGTATAGTAGCACTACTTGTATTGTTCTCTGCTTGATATATCGCTTTGCTTATTTGTAAGTCGCTTTGGGAAAAGCGAAGTGAAAAATTACATTTACATTTAATGGCTTTGTCGAAGCAGACTCGGGAAAAGTTCAAAATTTCACCATTTCTGCCTTCATCTCAACAATAACAAATTATTCCTTGATTTTCCAAATCTTCCATCTTCAAATTTTTTCCAAGCTCTCTTGGTCGCGGGGGATAGCGGATACCCCTTTCAAGACTCCAGATACTGATTCTTTCTCCATCCCCACTCTCTACTCGAATTTTATTCATCGCGTAACCAACGCGATACACGAGATCTTCAAGTCAGCAACAACCTTCCAACATCCCCGACATTTCTTTCCTCGTACACCCAAAACGAGCCGCGGTCCACAGGCCAGTCGGCCATCTGAACATGTGTGTCTTTTTCTCCAGAGCTCGAGATTTTGACTTTTTGCATGTTTACCTCAAACTGTAACTGGGTGTATCGAATTTCACCAGATTATATCATGCAATAATTAGAATAATTAGTGCGCAGAGCTGAGCGGGTTGTCCACTAATCGTAGGGTTGGAGGTTCGATTCCCGGTCCGGGTGACTCCACATGCCGAAGTGTCTTGGGTAAGACACTGAACCCCAAGTTGCTCCCGATGGCAAGTTAGCGTCTTGCATGGCAGCTCTGATACCACTGGTGTGTGTGTGTGTGTGTGAGAATGGGACACAGTGTAAAGCGCTTTGGATAAAAGTGCTATACAAGTGCACATTTACCATTTACATATTTTCGTTGTGTGCTGTGTGTTTTGTCTAAATCTGTCTCGCACCTGCAAAAGTAGAAACCTGCCTACTGCACAATGCTGTTAACTATGTGTATAAATACTCCTGTTCTAGACTAAATAAACAGGAAGTCTCTGTGAACACCATGTGTCCGTGTTCATTTAGACTTCTCCAGGCGCCTGAGCACTCTGTGGTAAGCCACACATAGCACAGAACTAAGAGTTAGAAGTAAAAGGCATGATGGAGGACTGAAGGACAAAATCTGAGATTCCTTGATCTCGAACACAACCTCGCCTCATTAGGAATAAATTTCACTTTATGTTTTACATCCAGATAAAAGCTGCTTATAAAATTTGAATTAATTGAAGTGCATATGCCACCTTCACACTGGATTTTCACTTTTCTATTGCTGGCAAATTACAGTTAGTCATGATGGCATATGATTTTGGAAGGAATGTAGTAGTCTTTGCTAGGTAGCTATTTTTCCTCCCAAGATTTGTGACTGCTAATTATTAAGTAATGGCTCCTCCATTTTTTATTTTTTTTTTTTTTACTGAAACCACAGTCCTGCCTTATTTTCTAATGACTCATAAGACTGAGATTCCTAAAGTCACAGATCATAGTTCACCTAGATAAAGTTAGCATAAACTGAATGATACCCAGAAAATGCGTCTTGCATCTCCTGCCATCCTTCAGTGAATCTTCAGTGAATCTTCAGTGAATTGGCTTTTCTACCTGGCAAACTTTATCACATATAACATGAATCAACCATCTGTGATCAGGAAGGTTCAAAATCCATTTCATATTATGACCACTTTCTTTGACTCCACAAACTTGTCTGAAGATTTAGAGGAACTGAGGAATTTAGGTTTCCATACAAACACTGATTTTAAGCTTACACAGAGAGGCAGAAGGACAGCTAACAAATGGAAGCTAACACCACAGCAGCAAAAACCAAAACAAAAAAAAAAACCAGACATTTTGCGATGTTTCCATGTAGGGAAATCAGTCAATTGATGGGGATGTGATCAGTTATTTGTTGTGCATTTAGGTTGATGCATGATCTAATACGGACAGAGAAAAGGTTAAGGTCGAGTCCTTGCTGAAACTTACTCAGGGATTTGCACACAGCCATGCAGTACTCCTCAGACTCAAAGTTGTTGCGGTTGCCAGCACAGCCTCCATAGATGAAGTGCACACACTTCCTATGGTGAATATCAAAGCGCCAACGGGGCATAGTGGCACGGCACGGGCCCGTCTCTGCCTCCAGGGAGCACACAGCTGACACAGGGATTACATTTAGTGCACTACAGTGCAACACTAACTCTCTATACCAATTAACCAGAGCCTTGAAGTCATTCATGTCAAGATGGGTCAAGATAGGTGTTACTTACCTTTAATATCCTGGAGAGACATGTCAGTGTCTTGGCTCTCAACATCAGTGGCCTTCTTTTTCTTTCCTTCTTTCTCCTCACTGTCTCGGTCCTCATCTTCATACAAATAGTGGTATTGGTCATCGTCATCTTCTCCCTCATAATCTACCTTCTCAGCTTCATCTTCCTTCTGGGTTGGCTGTTGCATTATTGGCTCACTATGATGTTGACAAAATGTTTTACTCTTATTTAAAACCAGCGATTTACTTTTGGCATGAAAAGTACAAATAAAGACTAAAGGGGAAGGAGAGGGTGAGACCGTTAGAATGAAAAGTAGTAGACAGAGCAACGAATAGGATACAAGGATGGGAAAAGATGAAGAAAAGGACAGACATTATAGAGAAGTAGCTGAGTGCGAAAAGAAGAGCTTACAGTAAAAGCTGATTGTCATCACTTATGCTTGTGATTGTTTAAATTATTTCTTCTATTAAACACCACCGTAACGGTGCTAGCAGTAAAAATGTCCTACTGTGAAAGCAAAACACAAAGGTTTATGAGAATAACGAAACTAACCAACCAAGAAATTAGCACCAAAATTACTATGTACATCACAAATAATTCAATACAAAAATATATAATGTCTTTCAGGGTGGTAAAGGATTGATGTGCAAAGGCTGAGGGGGGTTCTTTGGTGAGTGTTGCGCTGAAGTTTTTGGTCACACTTTCAACACACTCTCTGGTCTCTACTGTGATGTGTGACGCCTCATACGGACAAAAATGTCATCGTACACTACTTAAATAAGAAACTACGTTATATTTATAATAAATGTTTATGTTTAATGGGCTGCCAGAATCTCCTCTGCTCAAAACCTCTTGATAATGCTATAATTCAGGGGTATCCAGAGAGTCTGGAAACACTAAGAAATGATTCAACAATCAATTACCTCTCCTCTACTACCCCATCCAGCCCATCCTCCTCCTCCTCAACCTGCATTTCATGGTCATCATCTGCGTCTTCCTCCTGAGAGGCAATGGCAGTTGGTGTAGGCTCCTGAGCAGGAGCAGACAGGCAACAAACATATTCGGTGCCATGGAACCGGTCAACACCACAGGGCAGCAGCATTCCATAGCTGTGCAGCACCATGTTCGCCTTTAAGCAAGCCTAAGAGGGGAATACACAAAAGGGCTTTAAAAAAATGACTAAGAAAGCAATGGTATGCTCATTCACAGATATAGTCCGATTTAATAGTACTTCATTATAGCTGGGTAAGACAAAGAAAAAGAATAGTTCTAGAAATACAACTCGTTCTTAGCCCTAAGCATTCTAGGATACAACAACATTGCACCAGTTGTAAGAAGTAATTCTGCATTTATAACCTTGTAGTCAGCACAAAGCAATAAGAAAAAAGTGGACACAAATAAATGAGATTTTAAAGTATCTACACAATAGCCAGTAGATCTCCTCTGAGTTCAAGGACCTTCAGAGTGAATACTTTTATTCTGATACAGGACACTTTCTCCTCAAGCTGCTGCTACTAGCTAGGGTTAGAACAAGTGGACAACTCGGATCAAGGCAAAGAATTAAAGGAATCAACTCAACAATCATAAATCAGTTATTATTGTAAAAGGACAAACAGCTGGTATGTAGAAAATAATTCTTATTTTCAAACCGATGTGTAAATAGGGTAGTAAGACGATTTCCTTGTAACTCTGATACTTAAAATCGTCCCTATGTAATCATCATTCACAAATTAACAGTGGCCCTTCCTCAAATTCTGAACAAAGTTGTTTTATGGAATTAATTTTGTCCAAATTATTATTATTGATCAAAATTTAAAAAAATATATTTTTGCAAATGCAAGTAATGAGTATCAAATAATAACTCATTTTTGAAAAGACTTTTCTATTTACAGATGTGTGTGATGCAGTCTTTTTTATTTTTATTATTATTATTATTATTATTATTATTATTATTATTCTAATCACTCTTCTGCTTTTGGAATCTTCCTGTTGCTTCCACAATATTTTTTGTGGATGAATATGAGACGATAGCTCAGAATTAGATTTCCTTTTTGGATATTTACATCTAGAAGTGTTAAACAACTTGGAACATGGCAGTTTTGGTGGCAGACCATTCCATTTTTAGGTCCGCAAAAGTATTGGAACAGACAGTCTTCATGTAAATGAAAATAAATTTGCAGTGTGCAACCCATTGACATCACCAAACTGTTGCATTCTTCTTTTGCGATGCTTTTGTTTTGGGTGTTTCTCCCTTCAGTCTGCTCTTCAGGAGATGAAATGCATGCTCAACTGAGTTAAGGTCTGGTGATTGACTTCACCAGTCTAAAACCTTCCACGTTTTCCCCCTGTCTTTTGTAGTGTTGCCAGTATGTTTTGGGTCATTGTCTTGCTGCATGTTGAAATTCCTCCCAATTATGCACTTCTATGTAAACCTTCTATGTAAAGAGGTTCATCTTGGATCTAGAACTTTTGTGGCTCATCTGGACTTCTGACTCATACTTCTGATGAGTGGTTTGCATCATGTGGTATGGCCCCTCTATTTCTGCTCTCGAAGGCTTCTTCAAACTGTGGATTGTGATACCTTGGATAGTGATACCCTGCCCTGAAGAGGTTTTTGGTGATGTCACTGACTGTTGTTTTTGGGATTTGCTTCACAGATCTGTCATCATGTTTGTCATCATCTGCTGTTGTTTTCCTTGGCCAAGCTGTTCAATGTCTGATTGTTAGTAATCCAGTATTTTCTCAAATGTCTTCAGTGCATAGCAAAAAAACAAATGAATTGGCCATGCCAATCCAATACTTTCAAAGGGGACCGTTTGTGTGAATGTATTTACAAACAATTCAGTAACTACACATCATTTTATCAGTTTTTAATGCAACTACAAGGCAGTGATCTTGCTGCTGAGCATACTGCTCCATCCATTCTGCCATATCAGAGGCCACCCCACATGGTCCAAACATGGAAAACATGCTAGAACTATTCCTGTAGTAGTAACTTTGGATTTCGTAGCCAGCGCTGGTTTATACGTTGCATATATGTGTGGCTGTGTTTGAGAGGCCTGTAAAATGAGAGGGGAATTAACAGTATTGCACTTGGTAGCTAATCTGATTATCATGTGGAAATGTGAGGATTTTATTGTCTGTTATTTGGAGAGGAAGAAGGATACAGAGAGTGTTAAAAGAAATAAAGAATTCAAAAATCATGTCCAAGTCCAATGCACAAGAACATTCCTCGGCTTACCTCCTTTGCTTCTCCCTGCCATTGCTGATGACTGAGACACATGTCCATGCGCTCCTTATGGAAGAAATGACACTTTGCTGGGACAAGGAGCACATCACTCACAAACTCTCCAACTGTAAATATATAACCATTCACATGCAAACACACACACACACACACACACACACACAAGCACATTAGTTTGACTTTATTTACTTTTAAAGGTTTTACTTTATTTTCTGATAAATGCTAAGGCCACAACTAAACCACAGTAAAAGAAAATATCTGGGCTCTTCTGATATCACTTTTAAAAGCATTTTTATTTAAAAAAGAAAAACAAATTATTTTGTGCAAACTTGATTATTGTGAGGACTTTTAACATCATCTCATCATTATTATGACGATTAATAAGGAAGTCTGTATTCAGTACTCAGTGTCAGAAACATAGGAACCCTTGTTTGTGTGCAAAGTGTCAGCATGGACTGGTATTGCATGATCTCTGAACGAGTCTACATATTGCAGTTTCTTGCTAACATGACAAGCTGCAAGTTTTCTTATTCAAGAGAGAAAATAAGAGAGACCGGTGAGAGAGTTTATAATAGTGGTCGTCAACTTGTCGATCGCAATCTTCCAGTCAATCGCCAAGGCATTTTAAGTACATCGCAATCATCTATGTACTGTCAAAGGTCACAGCATACTTAAAATAAAAATCAAAGTAATGAAATATCTGTGGTTGGTTTGATTTGAAAACCACTACATGTTTAATTGGTGGTGTTCAACTGTATGGGTGGGGAGTAACCCAAGAAAAACATCCATTCTGGCCAATTACAGTTATGAAAGTTATAGGTTACTTTTGCAGATAACGGTTTCTGGCTGCATCACATGAACCTGCTGTTAAGCTACGTAGCTAGCTAACACCAACTCCTAATGTGTACGGTCAGTGAGCAAACTACGTTTAGGAAAGCACTGCCCAGCAACCACAAAAGCCTTTACAGTGGTGAAAGAAAAAACTGTCTACTTGATATGTCACCAGGCTCTAGTGTTGTCGAAAAGGGGTAATTAGAAGCCATAACACCAACTACCAGCCAAAATACAAGGATTACAAGGGCACAACTGCGAAATACAACCCCAATTCAAAAAGGTTGGGACACTGTGTAACATGTAAGTAAAAACAAAATGCAATGATTTGCAAATCTTATGAACCCATGTTATTTACAATAGAACATAGAAAACATATCAAATGTTTAAAATGAGTAAATGTATAATTTTAAGAAAAAAAATAAGGTCATTTTGAATTTGATGCCCGCAACACATCTCAAAAAAGTTGGGACAGGGACAACAAAAGGCTGAAAAAGTAATTGTTACTAAAAAGAAACAGCTGGAGGTTAATTGGCAACAGGTCAGTAACATGATTGGGTATAAAAAGAGTCTTTCAGAAGTATAGATGGGAAGAGGTTCACCAATTTGCGAAAAAGTGCTTCTACAATTTGGGGAACAATTTCAGAATAATATATATACACAGAGTGAGGGAAATATGTATTTGACCCCCTCTGCAAAACATGACTTAGTACTTGGTGGTAAAACCCTTGTTGGTGATCACAGAGGTCAGACGTTTCTTGTAGTTGAACACCAGGTTTGCACACATCTCAGGAGGGATTTTGTCCCACTCCTCTTTGCAGATCTTCTCCAAGTCATTAAGGTTTCGAGGCTGACGTTTGGTAACTCGAACCTTCAGCTCCCTCCACAGATTTTCTATGGGATTAAGGTCTGGAGACTGCCTAGGCCACTCCAGGACCTTAATGTGTTCTTCTTGAGCCACTCCTTTGTTGCCGTGGCCGTGTGTTTTGGGTCATTGTCATGCTGGAATACCCATCCACGAGCCATTTTCAATGCCCTGGCTGAGGGAAGGAGGTTCTCACACAAGATTTGACGGTACATGGCCCCGTCCATCGTCCCTTTGATGCGGTGAAGTTGTCCTGTCCCCTTAGCAGAAAAACACCCCCAAAGCATAATGTTTCCACCTCCATGTTTGACGGTGGAGATGGTGTTCTTGGGGTCATAGGCAGCATTCCTCCTCCTCCAAACACGGCGAGTTGAGTTGATACCAAAGAGCTCCATTTTGGTCTCATCTGACCACAACACTTTCACCCAGTTGTCCTCTGACTCATTCAGATGTTCATTGGTAAACTTCAGACAGTCATGTATATGTGCTTTCTTGAGCAGGGGGACCTTGTGGGCGCTGCAGGATTTCAGTCCTTCACGGCGTAGTGTGTTACCAATTGTTTTCTTGGGGACTATGGTCCCAGCTGCCTTGAGATCATTGACAAGATCCTCCTGTGTAGTTCTGGGGTTATTCCTCACTGTTCTCATGATCATTGCAACTCCACGAGGTGAGATCTTGCATGGATCCCCAGGCCGAGGGAGATTGACAGTTCTTTTGTGTTTCTTCCATTTGCGAATAATCGCACCAACTGTTGTCACCTTCTCACCAAGCTGCTTGGCGATGGTCTTGTAGCCCATTCCAGACTTGTGTAGGTCTACAATCTTGTCCCTGACATCCTTGGAGAGCTCTTTGGTCTTGGCCATGGTGGAGAGTTTGGAATCTGATTGATTTATTGCTTCTGTGGACAGGTGTCTTTTATACAGGGAACAAGCTGAGATTAGGAGCAATCCCTTTAAGAGTGTGCTCCTAATCTCAGCTCATTACCTGTATAAAAGACACCTGGGAGCCAGAAATCTTTCTGATTGAGAGGGGGTCAAATACTTATTTCCCTCATTACAATGCAAATTAAGTTTTTCTGGATTTTCTTGTTGTTATTCTGTCTCTCACTGTTCAAATAAACCTACCATTACTACCAGACTGATCATTTCTTTGTCAGTGGGCAAAAAATCAGCAGGGGATCAAATACTTTTTTCCCCCCCTCACTGTACATACACACTCAATAATAAATATGTATACTACAGTATACTGAAGTTTAAATTAAACATGAACAAAAGCTCAAGTTGCATACCATCAGCTTTAATTTGAAGATACTTGCATCCAAATCAGGTGAACGGTGAAGGAATTACAGCACCTATTACATGTGATGGTATTAATAGGTATTATATTATACCCATTTCAGGGACCAAAAGTAATTAGCCAAACTAATAATCATAAATTAAATTGTTATTTTTAATACTTGGTTGCAAATCCACAATTCTTTTGTTAACTTTTATGAGGCTTACTCTGATGATGCCATGTACCAAATTTGATGTTGATTGGACATAAACTGTAGGGGGAATAGCGCTAACTGTTTCTTTTAGGAGATCTTGTGCTGCTAATTACAAAAATTTAGGAGCACAGTTAAAGTTTAAAGAGATGGTAACGTTAATGTGCCTCAATATAACGCACAAGTAGGCATGAGAAAACTTGAGCTTGACAATTATGACAATTTAGGAACACAGTGTGAGTCAAGACAAATTAATTTACTTTCTGATAAACTAAATTTGATATTTTCATTTGAGCAAGCAAAAAAAAAAAAAAAAAACCATTAACCTGTTCCACCATGTTCAGTCTTTGAAGTCTGCCCCTCTTAAATATGTTTAAAGCTACATTATTAGTCATTTTCAAAATTCTCCAATGCCAATTCCCAAACCGCTCTGCATATAATGTGCATATATCTAAAAAAAAATCTGAAATAGGATGTGATTGGGTGAGTTCATTTACCCGCCAGATGCAAAGCTCTTTAGTTTAATGGTGTTCATTAGAGATGCTCCAATCAGGATTTTTACAGCAGATTTCTTGGAATCTTGATCGACCGAAACTGATCCAGATACCAATCTTTTTGTTTAAGCTTTAATCAGGAGGTCTGTCATAAACAGTTAAATGTAAACTCTCTGCTTATGGTCATTTTTAATTGAATTAAAATAATAGCAATGACAAATACTGTTGGTTAATTGATAAATAAACAAGCATAAAATATAAATTTTTAAATATCTTCAACAATAGTCCTAATTAAAAGTAGACTAATATAAAAATGATCCATATTAGGAAAAAGAAGGCTAAAAGCCTTCTAAGGAAACAGCCTACAAAGATATTCAAATTGAAATGAAATGCAACCTATAGTAATTAAACATTATTTCTCATATTTATAAACATCTCATCATATTTATATTTTATTAATTTATTATGTCTATTTTTTTTTATATTAAATGAAATGAAATTTGTTTATCAGTTTTAGATGGGTTTCCCCAGTACAGTGTTGCCATATCTACTTATATTGTGGTTTTTGTGGGAGGGTTAAATAAAAACATGAAAACTGGAGTTGACTTTTCTAGTGATATTTGGCAACCATGAGTTTAAATGAAGTGATAGGAATTATTTAATGAAGTTTGAATTAAACCCACCTCGTAGCATTAGCATATTATTCATTTACTCCACCTGACGCCACCGTGTCTACACGAGCATGTTACAGTCGCAGGTTCAGGTAATTTTGCGGGATTAATAAAAGATTCCGGCTTGTGAGATCGGCAAGTTGAGAGAAGAAGTTGATTACAGTGTTAATCTGGTCATCATAATGGCTTCTTTGAAGTATTTGCACACTTGTTCGTTTGACTGAGGTGATGAAAAACAGTTCGAAAGTAACAGTTAAACATTTTGGACTTCCTGTAGTTTTTATTCCTATTGTATTATACAAGCTCAAACAGGTCACTCGCACCGGTGCACCTAAAGATTTTTTCCACAGTCACACGAAGTACTTTTCAGTCGTAAATGTGAACACTTGAATTTTGGTGCTTGGCCCCCTAATAATAAAAGTAAAGGTAGAATAACAATAGGGTGCCTACCCACCAATGGCCCCCTAATACTAATAGAAAGAAGAAACTCCCTAACAAAAACAATAAGAAAAACCCCCACCTAAAAATCCTAATGAAAACAATAGGGTGGGCCTCCTAAAAAGAACAATAAAAAGAGTTCGACATACAGAGTTCGTGCCCTTCATGCATGCACCCCTAATAATAAAAATCCTAAAAAGATTTTTTTTCAAAACCAATACGGTTCCAGCACATTCAGTGCTTAGAAATCCAATAATAATTTCCACTCACTTTACTGGAGAGAATCTGTTTCTTGCATTACCCTTTCTCAGAAATGGAAAACAAGGTCCTCACACCATAATTGCTTCGTATCCTTTTGTCATCATGGAGCTCAAATACAATACATCACCGACCATGAACCAGGGCTGATTTCAATAGGACCATATAGAAAACAACAGTCTTAACCCTTGTGCGTCAATTAAAATAAGGTACACAGAGGTCGATAGAGGACAAAAATGTCCATGTCCTAAAACGGTCTTAAAAATATATTGTTTTATTTCACTTTTACTGACATCGATTATTTATTTATTTTTTTTACCTGAATCAGTTCTAATAGTAATAACCAAACATTTGTTCGTAAATGCTGGTTTTTTAAATAATGCCACATATGTTTTTTTAATGAAAAAATTAAAAATAGTCATTATTTTCCATAGGCCTGAGGCACTGCTGAGGTGTTCTGGAAGCCCAGGTTGCTTTGATAGCAGCCTTCAGCTGTTCTGTATTGTTGGATCTCGTGCCTCTCCTAGATTCTCTTTGTGGTTCAGGACAGGCGAGTTGACTGGCCAATCAAGCGCAGTAATACCACGGTCAGCAAACCACTTACTAGTAGTTTTGGCACTGTGGCAAGTCCTGCTGGAAAAAGAAATCAGCATCTCGATAAAGCTTGGAATCATGATGGAATCATGAAGTGCGTTCAAATTTTTTGAGATGCACCTGTATTTTCCCCATAGTCTAAACCTGAGAAAATAGTACACATTTCAGAATGTAAAAAATAAAAAAAACAATGTTTTGAAACCTTAAACAAAATAAAAGCCTATTAACACAGAATGCGTGATTTTATGGTTAAACATCACAGGGATTAAATATTGCAGTTTGAATTAAATGGGCACAATTTTGTCCTTAAGGTCCTGCATGTAACTATTTTGTGTATCTAGTTTAAAATAGATTCATGAAAGCAAATGAGGGTGAAATATTAAAATTCCAATAAAAATACACACCTTTTGCAAAATATATGCTGCTTGCATTAACACAGACAAAGTGATCAAAATGAAAGACAAAAATGTCCATAAGGACGCACAAGGGTTAAGGTCGGTTTTATTTCTGTCTTCAAAGAGCGTCTGCATTGTAACTTAATTTAACTTCTTGGCTAAGCTAATATTATATAGTTATATTATATAGTTATGGCTCACCCAAGCATTTGTACGGGACCACAGTGTGGGCTTGAGGGTTGCACGGTTTCTTTCCTTTCCTGCACCAGTTCTCAATCTTGACTGGTTGGTTAGCTTCAAGAACATTTGTGATTTCCAGTTTAGGGTACATCTATCAGAAAGGTGCGAGAAATATTTGAACATCAGCAGCAGTCAATGAGGCATGCCTAACAATATCTAGACACATCCTGGTTAAAGAAGAAATAGGACACAATTCTATAAAAAATAAAACGAGGAGAATAAAATAAAATGTAAAAAAAAGCAGACAAGCTGTGCTGTTATACTTTTGTTATTATTTTTATAATACACACAGGGATGGTGTGATAGACGCAGCATAGTTACTGTTACTACCCTTACGTGTCTTGTTTTTATAGAAGAGTGCCTTGTGGGGTGTTATATCATTTATACCAAAACAATTTGCCAACAATAAAAAAAAATGTAATTACAACCGTGATTACATCACCCTTTTTAACTGTTTAGAGTTACATTTAAATGTTGTGGAACATCTACGAGGCGAGTTGGTTTCTGTCATCACCTACGTTATGGCAAACAAACAGTTCCCTCACTAGCATCTCCTCTTCTCTTGAAGTAAATGACCAAAAAAAAAAAAAAAAATGCAGCTTCCCATTTCACAGAGAAACCAGATGGCATAAACTCCTCTGTCCTGAAGACTCTCCTGTTCCAGACAACTACAAAGCAGTATGACTGTTACAAAGTGCATTCAAATAAATGATACGACAATTAGCATAACAAACTCACTCACGTTATAAACCTATCATTCACGTTACTCCTAGATTTACTGTTGGAGCCATTCTGTTATAGAAAATAAACCCACAGCTTCTGACTAATAAGATCTGAGAATTCAATGGTGCTGTGGTACAAGGGCACTATAGAGTACTGCTCTTTACTGTGATCGAGAGAGAGAGAGAGAGAGAGAGAGAGACTTGAAGAAGCCTCTGTATGCTTTACAGTTAATTATGACGAACAGTAAATTTAGACTGAGAGCGGTTCATGAGAAAAAACACAAGTGTATAACTGAAGGCTCTAACCAGCACTCAATGCTATAGTCTACTGAGCGTTAAGACTGAATAAGTGTCTCACCTCCTGACAGTATTCCAGCACACCCTCCTTGTTTCTAATGCAGCTCTTGGTTCTGGAAGGGTCCGGCTCCCAGTGACCGGTCTGTATGTTGACGTGCATGTTGAGGTTCCCACAGTACATGGCCACCTGAGGCTCCGCCACTGCAAAACCGGTTCCTGGGTCGGCTGCCAACACCTATGCAGAGCAAGAGAGAGGAAGAAAACAAATATAGAGATGGGTCAACACAAAATCATGTCTCTCCAAACATTACTCTTTAGATAGAGAAACAGTCTGATCAAGCATATTAGCCTTTAACACTCCACTGTCCTTTCAGACACTTTTGAGGTAGTCCGACATGCCTTTACATTTTAATATACGTCACCTATCTAAAAAAAACATTCATCCAAAAATGCTACATATGCATATATTTACTACAAACCCACCAAGAGTCATTTGAGAGCAGTAAGAATGTCATGAATATAGGGTTTGTTTAAATCAACTGTAACTTTACACTCTTATTAAACCCATATATTTTCAGTGGTGTTTGGGATACTGTGATAAATACATTATAAACATTTTTGACAGGACATTTGAGCTCTGAACTTTATAAACATAGGTATTGGCTACACATAGGTGATTAAATCATGCAGAAATGTCATGTGGTCTGACTACGAAAGTTGTAGAACTTTGAAAGGAAACCATTTTTTTCAAAGCCAGTGGCTTACACAATGAATATTGATGAGATAGGTGTCAACACCTGTAATAGCTCCCCTCCCCACTGTCAAAGGTAATGGCCCTCCATATTGTCAAAGGTAATGGCCCTTACCTCTGGGATGTCATTTTTGGGTAAATTGAGCGCCAGGCGCTGTGTTTCCCCGGAGAAGTGCATGCTTTTCAGGTAACACGTGCTCTTGTTTATAGGAGTAAAATTGGGCATTGTCACACGTTTTCTTGCCTGTAATTACCCAATAATGACCACCGAATTACCATAATGTTGTATGAATAGCTCTCGTTGCTAATGGGTGGGACACCAAGAGCTGTTTTCTGACTCAGAGACTGAAATGTGCATGCGGTTCATTTTATTCTCCTCACAAAGCTCTAAAAATCTGTTTAGTTTCGATCTATATACAATTGGAAAGCAGGCTGTTCAAGGTTTATGGGGATGTCCGTTTTACGTTTGTAGGACACAAACTTGTGGAGATTTTGATGCGGAAGTGTGAACATTCTATTTTCTACCGCAGGCGGAGAGCTGACCGCTAAGAGTTAAACCACAAAACACAAATATAGCTGCTAATAGCTACTGAGGGGTCAAACGATACCAAGGTTTTGTTCTCCCTCAGGACATAGTCCTCAATGTAGTTTTCACATTTTGTGTCGACAAAATTTCAAGCAGTCTTGAAAGCTTTATTGATTTTACTGACTGAAATCTGTTCAATGTTTATAAAGGGAATCTTCATTAATATAAAAGTTTTATTTTTACCTTAACTGTACAGTTATGGTATAGCTGGACTTCTTTTTACTCTTATTTTCCTTTTTAAGTGCAGTGTTTACTGGGGGGTACACATAATTGATATGTGTTATGCCTATAATGAACACTACATTAGTAAAACATTTTTTTATAGAAATTCATAATAAAAAAAGCTAATTTTTTGTACAAACCAAATGAGGCGAGTCATCTGTTAAAATATTAGGTTTTAGAGCTCACTGTGCGAGAATGTCAAAGCATTGCTGAGATACAGACAAACTTCCTGTTTTCACAATGGCAGAAATTTAGAAATGGTGGAATAAAATGTTTTGTATTGATATGATTCAGCATCATGTCAGAAATCAGAGGTCACCATGACTGAGTTTAATGCAAACGGTTCCAGGGAAAAAAAAAAAAAAAACATACGTTTTCAGGTTTTAGTGCCCCCTAGTGATCAAATGGCATGACATTTTTTGGAGACCCTGGGGGTTCTGTCCCAATAATTATTCTCAACCTCAACTTTCATGTTGATCCTTTATGCCATCATCAAGACATATCTTGAATGAGATCCTGAAGAATGCATCTGTATAAAATGGTGCAGGAGAGCAGGAAACAAACAGTGCTTTTAATTAATGATGTTCATCACTCGTTTTTGACCACAGTTTCATCACACATTGTTACTATTAGAAACAATTGTGACATTTGATACTTTGTTGGAGGCCTATTAAATCTTTGTGAACATATTCAGCCTTTTTTCCCTCATTTTTCTCTGTACATTCCACTTGCTAACATCAGACATGTACAGTGTCTCCAGAAAGTATTCACACCCAGAGATCATTTCTCTTTTTGCTGTATTGCATCATCAGATTTATGTACAAGAATGGGATTTCTTTTTCTGCTCCTTTTAAATTGACTCGACAGAAATAAAATTAAGTATTTAGATGTCCTCAAAATTATTTTAAAAATGAAAATAATGTGCCCAAATAGACCACTCCCCTTATAATAAATGACAGAATTTACACTGCAAGCATGCAAATACAACATAACAACAAACTAATGAAACTTTTTAAGTAAATCACACCAATTTATTTGCACACAGTGGAGCATTTTGGATCTAAGCATAAGTTTGCGCATCACTGTCGTGCCTCCGTGCCACACAAGCTCCGCTTTGTAAAGTCTGCAATTTCGCTGCATTTAATATAAAATGCTCCCGTGCCTTAGAAGACTTGGGTCCTCTTTTTTTTTTGCCATCACTTGATTATGCCTCCGTCTGATGGTGACTGAGGACATGTTGGGCATTAAACGTATTTCTGACCAACAGTAAACTGAAGAAATTCATTTTCATGGATTCTGGTGAAGCTAGCAGCATCACATTTTGTGCCATCGACTGGTAAAGAGCTTAGAATTGTGGTTAGTTAAAGACTGCTAGTGTTCCACTGAGACAATACTACCCTTCTAAAGTTCCTACACGAGACAGTAGAGTGCACAGTGTAAGTGCATAGTGTTTAGTATATAACTTAGGACAAAACTTTGAGCTATACTCTCTGCCATATTCCCAATGCATGTTTGTGGAACAGAAGTAACGCAGAGTAAACATGCCCTATGCCATGTTCAGACCCACTAATCGAGAACAAGATTTGTTGACAATGGTTTTCATAATCAATTATTATCGATTAGTTGTCGCAGCTCTACACCCATCTTAAATAAAGTGGTTCTGATTAACCAGAAATAAATATCAGCTCTTTCTCTAGGATTGTTTGATGTCTTTTTTGTTTCCGGTTTCTGAAACCACTCTCCACAAAGAGCTTACAAAGCATGTAGAGAATCTCATCGTCAAAACGTACCGATCATTTCCAAAACATTAGTAGCATGGAACACTGTGAAGGCCATCGTCAGCAAGTGAAGGAAATGGGGAACCGTAGTGACATTACCAAGAACAGGACGTGCCTCCAAGATTGGGGGAATGACGAGAAGAAATCTTATCAGGAAGGAGTGCGTATACACCCCCAAGTCCCAAAAAGTTGGACTGCTGTGTAAAATGTAAATATAAACAGAAATCTCAAACTAATAGTGGTATTTACAATAGAACATAGAAAACATCAAACGACTAAACTGAGTAAATGTACCATTTTAAGAAAAAAAATAATATTCCAGATTACATTTTTACTTCCAAGAGACTCTCAAGGATACTCTTTTTATACACAATCCTGTTACGGGCAGGAAATATTGATTTTCACCCTTGTTCCTTGTGTACAAAGATTTCTCCAGATTATCGAAATCTTTGCACACGAGATTTGCAAATCTAAAATTATTTACATTTTACACAGCGTTCCAACTTTTTTGGAATTGGGGTGGTAATTTTTCTTTCACTGTATATAAAAAGTCATCCATTCTATAGATAGAATCCACTTATCACTCGTTTCCTTTTTGATTCAAACAGGAAGCAGCTCCACCCAGTCCTTCATGAAAGCTAAACGAAATCCAGTCTGGACTGTGAGGAACATTCAGGAGCAATGACAAACAAAGATGTAAACCCAGCCTGGCTCATGCTGTTTATTACTCCACACACACACACACACACACACACACACACACACACACACACACACAGGAGGTGTTAAAAACAACTAAATACCATCAAAAAAGTTATTAAAATACGAATTTTATGTGTTTTGTTTTCAGTAGTACATTGAGGGACAGTGTACACAGTTTTTACTTGGATTTACAAAATAATCAAGCCTAGTTCAGAGGTGTGCAGTCAGCACAGAGCAGAGCCCGATGTTACCGCAGGAAGTAAGATCCCTCTTGGACAAACAACAAAATAATTACAAAATTTTGGAGCACGATTGAAGTTTTTTTTTTTTTTTTTTATAAGAGATGGTAACGTTAATGTGCCACAATATAACACACAAGTGGGCATGAGAAAACTTGAGCTGGTCAATTATGACAGAATTTAGGAACATAGTCTGAGCCATGACAAATTAATTTACCTTCTAATTAACTAAATTTTATATTTTCAGTTGTATGCAAAAAAACACCATTAACCTGTTCCACCTTGTAAACAAATACAATAAACATCAATGTTCAGTCTTTGAAGTCTGCTCCTCTTAAATATATTTAAAGCTACACTATTAGACATTTTCCACTGTCATGGTTCTGGGCTGGAGTCAGTTCTCGAACCGCTCTGTGTGTATTGTGTAGATATCTGAATAATCTCATATAGGATGTGATTGGGGGAGGTCATTGATTCGCCAGGTGTAAAGTTTAGTTTAATGGTGTTCATTACTGACGCACCGATCAGGATTTCTACGTCCGAAACCGATCCAGATACTGTAGAAAATATCTATGAAGTGTAATCGATGTGTGTAACTATCATATGGATATGCTAATAAAGTGTAATCAATATGTATGATAAACATTTAGATTTATTACTTAAGCATAATCTATATGTATAATCAATATTTAGAAGCATAATCCAAATCCAATGAACAATGTTTGATCAAGTTATATACTGAACAAGAAGTGTTTTTCTGTACCAGCCTTCCTCCACAGAAGCAAATAACTGAGGTCAGATACCGATGAACGAGCTTTGCAGTATTTAGACACTTGTTCGGTTCACGGAGGTGATGAAAAACTTCCTGTAGATTTTATTCTGCTTGTATTATACAACTCCGAACAGGTCACTCACACCGGTGCGACTACATAATGACTCAGTCACACAAAGTACTTTTCAGTCGCAAATGCGAGGGAAATGGTCCACTGTAGAGCTCCGAGTATGGAACCGATTTTAGGTCCGAGTCATCCGATCTCAATCCAGACTGCAGAATCCCTCACTATCTTCAAAAAACAGCTAAAGACCCACCTCTTCTGTGAACACCTAACCAACTCATAGAGGACGAAAGAGAGGGGGCGGGGAAACCTACACACGTCCACCTCTACTCTGTGCACTTTGCTTTCTCTGGTATTCAATTCAATTAATTACTTTGCTTATTTGTAAGTCGCTTCGGATAAAAGCGTCTGCCAAGTGAATAAATGTAAATGTAAATCTAAACTGTACTGAAAGTGCCTACGTCTGCTGCCCAGCTAGAAGTGTCGCAGGCTTTCTGCCCTCCTCTGTTCCTCACACTGGAACAAGAGAAATTGCACCTACTGTGTCCAGTAAGGGCTCTCTGTACTTGCATCCACGACTCCGGCCAGTGGCGTAAGTCAGAGCAGTTGCTGGTCTGCTTCGGTGGCGACAGTAGTAGAGGTGCTGCTGTGTCAAAGCAGTTCCACAGGCGAGAGCTTGAGAGGAGTCTAGATAGTGACCTCAGTGAAAGTTCAGGTGATGTTGAAACTGAAACTGATAGTGACCCAAACTCTCCTGATTCAGACCCTGATCCGTCTTCATCTTCAGCATCAACCAGTGCGACTGACACTGCAGGGGTTTGGAGTCATCACCTGAACATCTCTGTGCACTCGTGAAAACACGACCTGCTGCTCTGATTATCACCAGAAACTTGACTTTATTCAGAGGCGTTGACCGCGCTGATGCTCGTATGGTACTTCTAAATGAGTAGAAGGATTTTAGCAACCATTTTTTGTAATTTCTCTAGTTAAGAATTGTGCTCTAAGTTTAGTAACAACACTGAACTGCTTCATTTTCAAGGCCTAAAAATATTCAAATTAAAATGTTGATTTTGGGGCCAATTTTGGCCCGGGAACCCGTGCGGTTTCTATGAATAATATAGAGTTGTGGGACATAATACTGTGGGAACTAAGGGGTAAGAGGGTTAATTAAGTTTGTTATTTAAACCCCTCGTGTTCGGCACAAAGTATTGTGCGAGTTTTCCATGTACCAAACCTTGTTCATATTGTCTCACGTGTTGGATTTGTCTGCCTCAATTCAATAAAGCTCTTATCTGCACTTTGAAGCCGTTATAAACCCACATTACGTGCCAGTCAGCAACTGCCTTTTTCAACACGCGTACAAGCTTTTAAAAATCATAATTGGGGTTTTACTGGTGTATTTTTAGTTGTAGAATAAAACGCGAAAGCCACTCGTCAGTATAAGGCACGCGCCAAAAGGCACCCGAAAGACTCTCGGAGCAAAGATTGGCCAAAGATTGAACTCTTTGGCCTGAATGGCAAGCGTCATGTCTGGAGGAAACCAGGCCTCACTCATCACCTGGACAATAGCATCCCTACAGTGAAGCATGGTGGTGGCAGCATCATGCTGTGGGGATGTTTTTCAGCGGCAGGAACTGGGAGACTAGTCAGGATCGAGGGAAAGATGAATGCAGCAATGTACAGAGACATCCTTGATGAAAACCTGCTCCAGAGCGCTCTGGACCTCAGACTGGGGCGAAGGTTCATCTTCCAAACGGACAACGACTCTAAGCACACAGCCAATTGAACATCTCTGGAGAGATCTGAAAATGGCTGTGCACCGACGCTCCCCATCCAACCTGATGGAGCTTGAGAGGTCCTGCAAAGAAGAATGGGAGAAACTGCCCAAAAATATATGTACCAAGATTGTAGCATCATTCTCAAAAAGACTTGAGGCTGTAATTGGAGCCAAAAGTGCTTCAACAAAGTATTGATCAAAGGCTGTGAATACTTATCTACATGTGCTTTTTTTTTTTTATGAATTTGCAAAAAATTCAAACAAACTTCTTTAATGTTGTCATTATGGGGAATTGTTTGTAGAATTTTGAGGGAAATAGTGAATTGAATCCATTTTGGAATAAGGCAGTAACGTGAAATATGGGAAAAGTGAAACGCTGTGAATACTCTCTGGATGCATTAGAAGATGAAAATTTCAGATGATTTAAATGATCAGCCCTCAGGGGGCCCCTCAGCATGCGGGGCCCCAGGCAGTTGCCCGTCTTGCCTTAGTCAAGAACTATGAAAAACATAGTTGTACAGCTGTAATGCGTGAAGATTACAACTGATTTAAAACTCATTAGAAGGGATGGTGATATCTTATCATTTGTGATACACCGGTAGAAATTCTCCCCACAATTAAAAATTCATCTTCACGCGATAATAACGATAAAGCCTATTTTACATGTCAAACAGTACACGTTATTACAGCCTAGTTCTCTTACTCAAAGTAGTTACAGTGTTCAGAAACATTTTTGATGATTCATGTTCCATACCTGTCTGTTATATAGTTCTAAAGTCATAAAAGGTTTTTTTGTTTTGTTTTGTTTTTTTAAAACAAATCTTTAGTTACAAAAGTTTGAGAACCTCTGTTTTAGATCAATGTTCCGAGTCTCTCAAGACTGCATGCAGCTGTCACCTGTAGCCCAAAACAGTGGTGCATGGTCCTATATTTATATAGTCACTGATATCATTATCGCAATAAATACCATCACATTACAGACACACACAAGGCATATTACACACACGCACACATATATATATATATATATATATATACACAAATATATAGGTCCCCTTTGAAAGTATTGGAATAGCATGGCCAATTCTATTGTTTTCACTACACATTAAAGACGTATAGGTTTGTGATCAAAAGATGAATGAGACAACAGGTCAGAATTTCAGCGTTCATTTCCTCATATTTACATCTAAATGTGCTAAACAACTTGGAGCATGGCACCTTTTGTTTGAAGCCACTTATTGTCCCAACTTATCTTCTGCATCAGTCACATAATGAGTGGTACAATTCAAGTCTTCACAGGCGAAAACTAGAGCTCAGACAAGGGCTGACATGCAGAGTACACAGGGTACACCTGGGGTAGCAAGAAACACCTACAGTGGTGCTTGAAAGTAGAACTAGGCAATAAAACAGTATCAGGAGGTTCGAATTCGGCGTTCGATGGAGTAAGACGTGAAGTTCGAGTCTCCTGCTGATCTCGATTAAAATTGTAATTAATCAGCACTTTTTTTCGTCATATAATATATTAGACGTATTCTACGTTTCCTTATTTGTATCTTTAACTTGGTGGTTCGTCTGGGAAGAACATGAAAACTGGTAGCATTCAGACAAAACTGAGGCCTAGAGAGCGCACCGCGAGCTCGTCTCCTTCTCTCCGTGAACCCACCATCCCCGAGCGGTGACCCTGACTTCGCCACACTCAAGCGTGAGCTGCTGGCTTTACAGAGGAAGGACATCGCCGATATTTTTAAAAAGGAGTTCCAGAAGCACCAGGAGAATCTTCAGGAGAATCTCAGGGATGCAGCTCGACCTGCAGGTCATGAAAACACAGCAGGCTAGTGATAAAGTCGCTACCGATGCCACCATATCAACACTGAAAGGTACTGTGGGGGAAATGGAGCACGCGCTCTCCGGTTGCACCGTTGATTTAGTTCACATGAAGACTACTATGGAGTCTCTCACTGCGACCGTGACTCAATTAGAGAATAAATGTGAGGATTTGGAGTCGAGGTCACGGCGCAATAACGTGAGGATAGTCGGAGTTCCAGAGACATCTGTACAACCGCTGCTGTAGCGGCCTTGTTAAAGGAGGCGTTTGGTCTGGAGAAGGAGCCGGTTCTGGACCGGTCCTACCGGACCCTTCAGCCGAAGCCGAAGTCTGGTGAACGACCACGAGCTATTGTGTGTAGATTCCATTATCACAGGGACTGTGTTGATATTTTACGCCGTGCGAGACAGTTCCAGCAGATTAAAGTGAGGGATCTGAACATCTCCGTGTTCCCTGACTACACAGTCCAGACAGCCCGGGCCCGGGTCGCGTTTAACGAGGTTCGGCGTCAACTTCGTGATATTGAGGGAGCTCGCTATGGAATACTTCATCCAGCTCGGCTTCGCATTACATACAACGGAGTCCAGAAGGACTTTATTTCAGCAGAGGAAGAAGCAGACTACGTTAAACTCTTAAAACCGGGGTGAACCACATCACCTACACAGTGTAGTGTTCGTTATTTATTTTATTTTTTATTCTTTTTTTCCCCCCATTCGGCCTTCCAGCTCTACAGAATTCAAATTCTTATTGAGGATATTGTCGGTGCATTATTACTTCGTCTACAATTTGTGGACCTTTTTTTGGAGACTTTGGGTGTGTGTCCCTCGTCAGCTCCAATTGGCTATTTATATTCCTATGTTTACTTTATTTAAATGGTGCCTGGTCTTGGGTTTTATCATTTTTATATAACTAGCGACAGCTATGGAGTAGCCATGATGAGGGGGGAGGGCGGGGGGACTTTTAAAATTTTTTCTTTTCTTTTTTTTCTTCTCAATGAAATATTTGGGAAAGAGAAGGGAGGGGAGAAAAGGTTAATGAATCACATGTAAATGAATCTCATGTAAATGAATCATATGTAAATTAATAAATAAACAAATAAAAAAAGGCAAAAACAAAAAACAAAAACGGTATCAGTATTTATCGACGCTACACCTTTATCGGTAACGATAGAAGAAATGTTTGGTATAACGCTTGATAAAATGTAAACAGACATGAAGTTTGTTTGCAGGAACAACCCTCAAGCGTGCGCCGTGCCTGGATCATAAACAGCCTATCAGATGCCTTGATAAAGGAGTGACAAGCAAACAATAACAAGTTGTGTATCTGTGGGGTTCGGATGCACCATCACCATGTGACATTAGAACACACACGAAAATCAGTTCAGTGCCTGCTGAAGAGATTGTGAATAAAAAAATGGAGATCAACTCGTCAGTGTGGCAGTTTTTTTGGTTTCTTTCCATCTGACCAACTCAGAACACCGTTGTGTGTAAGCTTTGTAAAAAACAAAACAAAACGAAATGTTCCGGCCAAGTACAGAAACACAAGCTGCGATGCGCAGTGCTCTGCACACGTACAGTGAGTGTGACCCTGAACAGCGGGCAAGGAAGAAATGTGACATTTCACTGCATTTTGTTTTCTGTTAAAATGTTGGCTCTGGGGAAGTCCGTGAGTGTCCTCAGATTAGGAGCTCGACTAATCAGACGCAGGCCTCAGCACAGCGTTATCCGCAAGCAAGTGTTAAAGTGGAAGATTTAAACGAGGCTAGGCTAATTATGCTAACAGGCTGAGCACAAACCAGAGCACCAGGAGTCCCATTCTACGCTATAATGCGATGTTGATCTTGATTAAAGTTTGCCTTGATTGTTCTACTTTTACACTTTTACAGTGTACACATTTTTAACACGTATTTTTTTTAATCTTCATATAAAATATAATAGAACATTTGTTTAAAATATATTTTGTTTTTGACTTAATAAAAGTACCTACTTTCTTAAAAACACAGTTTTTTTCTACTGGGCTTTGTTTAAAAAAAAAAAAAAAGTGTAAAATGCATCAATACCGCATGATATGAAACATTAGATCATGATTAATTCGTTTTTGCTGTACTGCCCAGCCCTACTTGAAAGTTTGTGAGACCTTTAGAATTGTCTATTTTTCTGCATAAATTACCTAAAACATCATCAGATTTCCACACAAGTCCTAAAAGCAGACAAAGAGAGCCCAATTAAACAAATGAGACAAAATATTATACTTTATATTTAATATTATATATATCATGTATTTATTGAGGAAAATGATCCAATATTCAAGTATGTGAAGACAAAATTAGAATCAGGTGTGAGTGCACACCCTGTTTTATTTAAAGAACCGGGATCTAACAAAGACTGATCTTCACAATACCTGTTTGTGGAAGTGCATCATGGAATGATGACAAAAACCATTTCTAAAGAGTTTGGACTCCACCAATCCACAGTCAGACAGATTGTGTACAGATGGAGCCAATTCAAGATCACCGTTACCCTCCCAAGGAGTGGTCAGCCAACAAAGATCACTCCAAGAACAAGACCTGTAATAGTCCATGAGGTCACAACGGAACCCAGGGTAACTTCTAAGCAACTAAAAGCCTCTCTCAGATTGGCTAATGTTAATGTTCATGAGTCCACCATCAGAAGAACACTGAACAACAGTGGTGTGCATCGCAGGGCTGTAATGAGAAAACCACTGCTCTCCAAAAAGAACATCGCTGTCTGTTTTCTAAAGATCACGTGGACAATCCAGAAAGCTGTTGGAAAAATGTTTTGTGGATGGAGGAGACCAAAATAGAACTTTTTGGTTTAAATGAAGGAAAACGCTATATTCCAGCACAAGAACTTTAACCCATCTGTGAAACAACGTGCTTTTCTGTGTGCGAAAATACTTATATATATATATATATATATATATATATATATATATATATATATATAAACAAATACACGAATTAAAGCAATAATCCCCAAGAAGTCATGGGTTACAGTGATTTTAGAACAGCTAGGGGGCGCTGTTAGGTATGACGTGAAGCACACAGCAGGAAACAATGCAATAAATTACTCATAACAAATAATCATTCTTCCGCCAAGCAATGTAGTTCTTAGAATGGTTGGTAAGCAACACACAGACGCAGTGGAAAGTATGCTTAAACATTTGGGTGATACTTTACATTTATCTGGATAATGAACACTACAAAGTTGTGTTCAATGATTTTAACACTCGTTTTTGCTGCTACAGGAGTGTTGGACTCTGGACAGGTGCATTTTTGCATGGTGCCAGAGGCAAGGATATTGCTCCAGCATCTGCTCTCGTTGTAGTTTGGACACCAGTAAGAGTGCAGGGACGATTCATAGTTATGTCCTGTCACTGACATGATTTCTCTTGCCTCAAGGCCAGCATCAGAGTTTTTGTTCGGTGGTACTTCACAAGCAGTAGTTGGTGTAGATGGTCTCAGTGCCGGCTGCTTTACAAATCCGTGGCAACAGACAGACAAGGGAATTCACTCATACAGGCTCTCTTGGTTTCTTTCACTGATATCTTGGTCTTTTTTTTGTGTATTCGTTGAAGGACATCGTTGCGTACATCTGACCGGTCTTGTCCTGGCAGATTATAATGATTCTGGCTTCAGTTAGCGGTTGCTCTTCAGCTTTGCGTCTCATATGCATCTGCACATCAAACCAGAGTTTGTTGAAAAGACCCTCAGGTGTATTTGTAGTGGGTGACTGAGAGTGCTTGATTTTCTGAAAGTCTGCCACCGTTAACGCTTGGTGGTGGGATGTTGTGTCACGGCGAAGTTTTTTTTTTTACTACTCCAATGAAAACATTGTTGCTAATGATAAACTGATGATCTTTCAACAGACACCAGGATCGGCTGATCGGTGGATCATTGATGTACTAGTTAAGCCACACACATAGGAAAACATAAACGCTGTAACCATAGGGTTCATCTTTCCCGTTTTTCACAGTGGAATAAAACTGACAGAGCCTGGTTGGTGTCAGTTTTGGAGATTTATAAATCAACAGCCAGATCTTTCGACACACGAGGTCTGAAAACAGCGAATGGACCACAGTGTCTATTTAACGGTCCCAGCTTAATTTCTTGACTTTTCCAGCTCTTCAGTTTCTCTTTCAATAATTTGGAACTATCCATTTTAGAAATATATATTTAACACAACTGTGTGTGTATTATATAGTGTATGAATATGAAATAAATAAATAAATACTTTTATAGTCATTTACACACTTTAGATTAACAAAAAACAGATCAGTCACATGTAAAAAGTAAGTACATCCCTATATTTATCACACTTTTTTAAATCCATAAAATAAGAATCAGGTGTTCAACATTGGCTGCCAGTGATAAGACCCTGCTTAGGGAGTGCAGGTGGAACTGGTCGTATGTATACCCTTCTCATATTTAGAGCCTGGTGTTCCCTTTGCTATTGAGGTGTGTGGTGTCATCAAGCCAAGATCTAAAGCGTTCTATAATGCCGTCCGAAAAAAAGGTTGTGAATGTTGTGTCTAGCAAGTGATTTTAAAAGATCTCCAAATTATTTTAAATACATCACTCCACTGTAAGGAAAATCCTCTACAAATGGCGCAGATTTCAAACGACTGTCAATATGTCTAGGAATGGCCATCCCAGCAAATTCAGCCCAAGAACAGACCATCTGATGCAAAAAGAAGTCTCCAAGAACCACAAAATTTCATCACAGGATCTGTTAGTAAGTCTTGCAACTGGTGGTGTCAAAGTGCATGCTTTCACAATCAGAAAGAGATTGCACAAATTTGGACTGCATGGGAGGCATGCCAGGAAAAAGCTATTACTGTCTAAAAAGAACATTAAAGCAAGACTACAGTTTGCCAATGAGCATATAGGTGAAGACCAGGCCTTTTGGAATAATTTGCTCTTGACAGACGAATCAAAGATAAAGTTGTTTGGCCACAGTAACAGCAGACATGTTTGGCACAGACCAAAGACGCTCTCAGGAGAAGCACCTCATACCAACTGTGAAGCACAGTGGTGGAAATGGTATGGTTTGGGGTTGCTTCAGGGACTGGGTAGCTTCCATACATTGATTCAACTATGAATTCTGCATCACATCAAAGATTGCTTGATGATAATGTGAGGCCATCTTTCCGGAAGTTGAACGAAAGTGGACCTTTCAACAGGGTAATGATCCTAATCACATGAGCAAATCCACCAAAGAGTGGCTCAAAAAGAAGAAATGGAGGGTTATGGAACGGCCTAGTCTAAGCCCGGATTTGAAACCCATTGAAATGTTGTTTGGGGATTTGAGGAAAAAAAAAGTGTATATACATAAATAATCAGACAAACAGTTGTGTTAATGTAAAGTTTTAGTCTGAAATTTATATTTAATACTAAGTTTTTGGATTTTATTTAAAATTAACAAAAAGGGGGGAGGGGGTCCCCCCATTCAATTAATTGAAAGGAAATTATGAAAATTTCACCAATTAAATAATAATTAATTAAATCATCATTAGTCGCAGCCTTACTGCTATGGTTTAAGTTGTTAAACACATCTGGATGTATACATCAGGATATGAATGCCGAAATTCTGAACTTTCATCTCGTACTCATCTTTTGATCTCAAACCGATCTAATTGGCCTTGCTGTTCCAATACTTTCAGAGGAGAGTGTATATTGCTTATGCTAAGAATATACAATCATTTATCAATGCTGCCGAGTCAGAAAAATAGTTGAACACCTTACAAGCTAATTGATTCAAATAAATTCACAGCTCGCTGTCCAACACTGCATGAGTAAATAATCATTTACGACCGTGTTCATTTAGAACCCATCAAGTTATGTAAACTACTCATTTTTTGGCCAAAGTAGTGTGAAATATTTTCTGATACACTAGGAAAGTTAGATATAGAACCAGAAATGTGCGAATTTCCACTCTAATATGCTGTGACATGAATTGCAACGTATTACATATCTATTACAGACTGGTTATATTACTTTAAGTACAGTATTATTTAAAGTGCACCTATTATTACCTTTCATGTAGTGTTCACTGTTATATAGCGGTTTGTGAATGTAGAAACATCTGCAAAGTTTCAAAAATCAAAAGGGCACAACTGAGTTATTGACTCCCAAAAGAACGAACGATTCTGAACAGCTGAAACGAGTCGTTATTAATTCCAGACTTACTTCCTGTACTAACCTCACATAGGTTTGAAACAAAAATCCCTGCCTCTGGTCTTCATTGGCTGCTCACAAACAGACCAATCACGACAGACTGGGACATCTGACCAATCAGAGCGGAGCATGGTCTATGCAGAGTATGGCAAATGGAAGCCTTAGCGGAAATATTGTTGCTGATGGGGTTTGTGATGTGGCCACTGATTTGAAAACACCGTTGATTGGAAGAGGCAAAGACTTTGTTGCATACTCCCTTGCTGTGGATGAAAGTACTGACATGACTGATCCTGCACAGCTGGCCATCTTCGTTCATGGAGTGGACTCCAGTTTGTGTGTTCCAGAGGAAATATTGGACATTAAGTCGATGCACGGGACAACGACAGGAAGAGATATTTTTGAAAACGTATGTGAAAGTGTAGTCGATATGAAACTGCCTTGGGACAAACTTGTTGGACTTACAACAGATGGAGCACCAAGTCAGCGCCACGGTGTTCCCAAACGCACACTTTGCTGATAAACTGAGCGCACTTCGCACCGAATTCGCACGGCGCTTTGGTGACTTTGAAGCCCAGAAAAGTCATTTCGGGCTGCTTCACAGCCCATTTGTCGTCGCCGTGGAAACTGCACCTGTACAGATTCAGATGGAGCTGCAGTGTGATGGGACACTGAAGACAAAGTACGACACTGTGGGGCCCGCACAGTTCACTCGCTTCATTCACCAGCTCCGTCTACATGCGGCTCGAACCTCGTGCATGTTTGGTAGCACATATCTGTGTGAGAAGCTGTTCTCGGTGATGAAGACTAACAAAGCATCACACAGGAGCCGTCTCACTGATGAACACCTGCAGCCCATCCTGAGAACCTCCACCACTCAGAACCTCAGCGCAAACATAAACGAACTTGTTGCCAAGCATCCAGCTCTGACAAAATCTCACACGTGCAAAGAAAATGAAATGTTTTTGTTCTGTTGTTATTATTTTAACTTTTACTTAAAAGCACAATTTTTATTGATATTTTCAGGTTTGTCTGTTTTTTTTTTGCAGCATGTTCATATTTTGAATTTGTATCATTCTGACAGTAGATTTTTTTTATTATGGAGAGCAATCATTTAAGTTATTTAAAGTTTTATTTATTTTGGAATAATCTTGTATCCTGTCTGTTTCGAGTCATGTGTATGGATTCAAAAAAAAAAAAAAAAAAAAACGGTAAGTTTTAGTCTGTTCGATAAATGTTTCTCCTGTTCGGCCTGAAGTGGGATTTGAGTTTTGGCCGTGCTGTAATTTAAAATTATGAACACATTCAAGTGTCTTTTCACCTTGGAGGCATTTAAATCTACAGTGAGACCTCAGACAAAATGATGTACGCTTCAAAGCTAATAATAGGTGCGCTTTAACATTAATTAGGTGTGATGAGCATTATTTGCTTATTTATTAGTTCGGTACCATGAACCAGCAAAACCCTACACTACACCTGAGACTAGTCATACAACCAACATACGTTTAGTCATTGGGTATGGGAGGTCTATTTCCATATTGCATCCTTATGCAATAGCAGTACTGCGCAGGGAACACTGCTCTGGCCGAACATCCTCAACAATAATCAAACCTATTTGATGGTGTTTCCCTGTGCCACTAAGGCGTGGGTGTCAAACGTACTGCCCGGGGGCCAAAACCAGCCCGATAGAGGGTTCAGTCCGGTCCGCAGGACCAATTTTCAAAAGTGAAAAAAAATATACATAAAAGACACGAACTTGTCATTTTTAATAAAATGCTATTCCTAAATTATCCGCTAGGGGGTAGAAGACGCGGCACATCTCTGGGACTGAACAGCAGATGGCAGCAATGCGACGTCTGCTGTTTGTTATCACGGAGTAGTCTACTCTATTTTCTACTCGTCCCCACACCCTCATTAGACTAAATGTCTGACAAAAAGCAGAAAAGTGGATACAGAGTGTAGAGTTTTCCATGAAAAATGGACCGCTTCCTATTTATTCACAGAGATGAATGGGTAATAATTTAAAAAAAAAATAAGTGCAATTTAATGTTAGTCAACAGCTTCAGTACAGAAGAGTTTGGTTTGGTGGAATCCTATTGTTCATGCAATTCCATACATTTTAAAGTGAAATATTATATTTTTCAGTTCCAAATACCTGTGAAGTTTATTTTTGCACTTGCACAAACACTGTGAGCAGTTGTAATGCACATATATGTGAATGATCATCAGAAGCAAATTGCACATGTTTGTCTTTAAGAAATCTGAGGTTCATGATATATTTTATAAAAGGATATTTCATTAAATATAAATGTCTTTGCATGAAAACAAAACATGGACTTCTTGTTATTTATAGGTGATTATACTATGATTTTACTGGCCCCGCCCACTTGACATCTAATTAGACTGTATGTGGCCCCTGAACTAAAATGAGTTAGACCCCACTGCACTTAGGGGTTCAAACCTAAATAGCTCGTTACAAGCGAAAACAAAATCCAGGCAAAGGTTTGACCTCAAATAGACGTCCCTGAGTATATAGACAAGTCAAGTCGTTAAACGCATTTCATGATGCAGAGAATCTACAATGGGAAATCAGAGCAAGCTTTAAAAACATGACCAAAACAGTATGTTAGCTGTTCGCAGTCGGTTAAACAGCTGCGTGTCATCGCCTACCTCCACATATCCAGACCAGCTAGGAACAACGATTCCCAAAATCAGGAGAGACACAGCCAGGACTGAACCCATCCCCCAAAGAGCCTTCCGCTCCATTTCCGCTGAAAATATAAATCACCAGTTTAAACCGCAGAACTGATCAAATCGGTCGATATTCGTAAAGCGGTTTGTTTTTTTTTTTCTTCTTTTTCCGTTTTAACACGAATAGCGCAGATAGCTTATCCAGCCACTAATCACAGAAAACGTATTGCGCCGTCTCCTGTGAGCCGTCCAATCAGCGTCCAGCGCTCCGCCTACACGCCCAGGCGCGTCTACTACTGGTTCCTTGGCATTCTAGCGGAAATTAAGTCAGCGCAAAACATCAAAAGAAGGTGTGTTCGATGTGACGCGGCGCTGCGCAGACCGAGATTCGGCTGACTAGAAGCAGTGCATGCCGGTTAGAATTGTTGGTCTTGCACTAGATTAGATTATAGGTGTACTGTGTATGGATCAGCAGCAAAATCTGTGCTAACTGAATTGGATAGGGTGCAGGAACGTGCTTTAAGAATATGTCTAGGGGCAGTTAGAACTTCCCCAGTATGTGCACCTAAGGTGGAAGCAGGGTAAATGTTATTATGGTTACGAAGGAAACTATTGGATTAATATGAGGGTATGGGGAAAACCATCCAACGGAAAATGTGCTACAAGACTGTTTGGAGAAGGAGAAAAGGGAAAGTTTTGGCTGGACAGGAGACTTAATAGCAAAAGAAATGGAAATATATGACAAAGAATTCGCCTGTACTGTATTGTAGACTAACTGAATTATAACTTATTAAATTATAACTTTATATTTATACTAAATACTAACTGTATTGTGGACTTATTCTCAATCTGGACACTGGAAAATCTGAAGGTTGACAAAGAGCTGCTTTTTTATCGTAGAATTTTTATTGGAAATTTGCATTTTTAACATCATAACACAGAACACCCCACCCAACAACCCCTACAAAACAACCACAGCCAAAACCAAAAGAAAGGAGGGGAGAGAGAAAATAAATAAATGAGTAAAATGGTTAGTGTTCACACTCTACCACTCCTCAATCTACCTCCAGGGTGCGTAAATCATTGAAATAGGTAATACATTGTTGCCATTATCCCAAAAATGAGTCACCCCTACCTCTGATGTTGTACTTGATTTTTTCCAGCTTCAAAAAGAAGATTAAATCTCTGAGCCAGACTGATATAGAGATGCAAAGGCCAAAACACTAGCTTGTTTATGGTTCAGAGGCTGACACTGAGATGAAACAACAAAGATGGCGATTAAAGGAAAAAGATCCAATTTGATTTTAAGAATGTCGGACACAGTCCCGAAAAAAGAGTTCCAAAAGGTCTGTAGTTTTGGGACAGAGTGCAAACATATGACTCAGGGTGAAAGTTTGCATTTCTCACACATGTCAGGAACATTGGGATATATTTTAGACAATCTACTCCTAGAGACGTGAGCTCTATGGACCACTTTAAACTGTATAAAACTAAGTCTAGCACAGGACGTGGTGGTCCGTATATTATCTAACGCTCTGCCCCAGTAATGATCCTCAAGCTCCAGGCCCAATTCCTCTTCCCAAGCACTTACAGTTTTGATGTTGTAAGAATCATCCTGAGACCAGATCGTTGCATATATCGGTGAAATAATGCCCCTTTTATGAGGATTCAGCTTGAACACCTCTTCCCATGCACACTTTGTAGGTAAGGAGGGAAAACCAGTGAACAGGGAGGAGACACAGTGCCTAATTTAAAAGAAACGGAAAAGGTGAGACAGAGGCAGGCTGAATGACGAGGATAATTCAGAAAAGTTTGCAAACACATTATTAATGAAAAGATCCTCAAGGCATTTCAGACCCTTCTTGCCTTTGTTTATTTATTCATTTTCATATGATTCATTTACATGTAATTCATTTACGTATGATTCATTTTCATGTATTTCATATTCATGCATGTGATTCATTTACATGTAATTAATTTTCATGTGATTCATTTACATTTTCATGTGATTCATATTCATGCATATTCATGTAATTAATTTACATGTAATTCATTATTATGTGATTCATATTCATTCATGGGATTCATTTACATGTGATTCATTTTCATGTAATTAATTTACATATAATTCATTTTCATGTGTTTCATATTCATGTAATTCATTTACCTTTTCTCCCCTCCCTTCCCCAAATATTTCATTGAGAAAAAATAATAACAACAATAATAACAATAATCATTGTCATTATCATTATCCTTATCAATTAATTAATTGATTAATTTAAAAAAAAATAAAAATTAAAAATAAAAAAAAAGAATCGAAAAAATAGAAATTAAAATAAATAATATTAGAATAAAGAATAGAGAATAAATTAGAATAAAGAATAAAGAATAATGAATACATTTGAATAAAGAATATTATCAGAGAAAATAAATAAATAATAATAATAATAATAATAATAATAATAATAATAATAATAATAATAAAATAAATAAAATAATAAATAAAATAAATACCAAATAAATAAATAAATAAATAAGGAACACTACACTGTGTAGGTGATGCGGTTCACCCCGGTTTTAAGAGTTTAACGTATTCTGCTGCTTCCTCCGCTGAAATAAAGTCCTTCTGGACTCCGTTGTATGTAATGCGAAGCCGAGCTGGATGAAGTATTCCATAGCGAGCTCCCACAATATCACGAAGTTGACGCCGAACCTCGTTAAACGTGTCCCGGGCCCGGGCTGTCTGGACTGTGTAGTCAGGGAACACGGAGATGTTCAGATCCCTCACTTTAATCTGCTGGAGCTCTCTCGCACGGCGTAAAATATCAACACAGTCACTGTGATAATGGAATCTGCACACAATAGCTCGTGGTCGTTCACCAGACTTCGGCTTCGGCTGAAGGGTCCGGTTGGACCGGTCCAGAACCGGCTCCTTCTCCAGACCAAACGCCTCCTTTAACAAGGCCGCTACAGCAGCGGTTGTACAGGTGTCCGCGCCCTCTGGAACTCCGACTATCCTCACGTTATTGCGCCGTGACCTCGACTCCAGATCCTCACATTTATTCTCTAATTGAGTCACGGTCGCAGTGAGAGACTCGATAGTAGTCTTCATGTGAACTAAATCAACGGTGCAACCAGAGAGCGCGTGCCCCATTTCCCCAACAGTACCTTTCAGTGTTGATATGGTGGCCTCGGTAGCGACTTTATCACTAGCCTGCTGTGTTTTCATGACCTGCAGGTCGAGCTGGATAGTAGACAGCGCATCCCTGAGAGTCTTCTGAAAATTTTCCTGAAACTCCTTCCTAAAATCAGCGTTGTCCTTCCTCATTACAGCCAGCAACTCAATGAATGCGGCGAAGTCAGAGCCACCACTCGGGGACGCGGATGTGACCGCGGGTTCACAGGGGGAAGGGAGCGCAGCTACGGATTCCTGGGCAGGAGGCGCGGGGTCATGGTGAGAGGGAGGCGCGGTTGCGGATTCACGAGGAGACGCGCTCGCGGTGCGCCCTCCAGACCTCAGTTTTGTCTGAATGCTACCACCGGGTTTCAAGTTTTTCCCCGACATCTTTAACGAACCACCGAGTTAAAAGTACAAATAAGGAAACGAAGTAAAATAAGTCAAAATATACTATGTATATAATATTTTATATATAAATTATATATAAAAATATTATATTACAAAAGAAAGTGCTAATTAATAACAATTTTTGATCGAAATCAGCAGGAGACTCAAACTTCACGTCTTACTCCATCGAACACCGAATTCGAACCCCCCTTCTCTTCGAGACCCTTCTTTTCCCAAAGAGAGAATGTGGAATCCATAAAGGAGGGGGGAAAGAGATGGCTATTACATAAAGGTGCCATGGTGGAGGCCGAGATAGATTTAAAATGACGATGAAACTGATAGAAAATCTTTAGAGAGGTACATACTACTGGATTATCTGTATATTGTGAAAGGGCTATGGGAAGGGAGGAGAACACAAGAGCAGGGAGGGAGGTTGAAATGCAAGACTGTGCTTCTAAGTGGCACCATGGAAGAGAGGGGGCCTGCACCCACAGCACCAGTTTCTGAATATTAGCCGCCCAATAATAATACATGAAATTGGGCAGTGCGAGGCCACCACTCAGTCAACTCCGCTGAAGTGAAAAGTTGGAAACCCTGGGAGTTTTTCCTGCCCATATGAAAGACGAGATTAATTGGTCTATATTCTTAAAGAAAGATTTGGGTAAAAACAAAGGGATGGACTGAAAGAGGTAGAGGAATTTTAGTAGAATGTTCATTTTTACTGTGTTTATTCTGTCAAGAGGGGATAATGGCAGAGCTGCCCATCTTTGAAAGGCTGACTTCATGTATGAGATTAAGGGTGTAAAATTTGCCGCCATTAATTCAGAATGGGAATGGGTGACATTAACTCCGAAATATTTGAATTTTGAATGTTCCAAACAAAAGGGTATTTCAGTCTGTTTTATCTTTAGGCCTGATTGGTTTATAGGTAAACATTCACTCTTTGGTAAGTTGAGTTTATACCCCGAGAATTTCCCAAAGTCACGTAATACACGTATTATTTCCGGAATAGATGCAATTGGATCTGTAACATAAAGCAGTAAGTCGTCAGCGTACAGTGCTAGTTTATGCTCAATTCCATTGCGAACTACACCCTGAAATACAGGAAGAGTTCTAAGCATCATTGAGAGAGGCTCAATTGCTATGGCAAAAAGTAACGGAGATAGAGGACATCCCTGGGGCTTACCACGTGACAAAGTAAAATAATCAGATTTAGCATCGCTGGTACATATGGAAGCTTGCGGTTCCACATATAACAAACGGATCCATGATATCAATCCACTCCCCGAAGCCGAACCTCCTTAGCACTATGAAAAGATACTCCCATTCGATCCTATCAAATGCCTTTTCTGCATCCAAAGAGATGACCACTTCAGAGGAGTCGCTGTTCTGTTCTGAATACAAAATATTAAATAGAGTACGAATATTAGAAAAGGAATGCCATCCTTTTCCAAATCCAGTTTGCTCCTCTGAAAGAATGCCAGGGATAATCCCCTCCAGACGAGCGGCCAAAAGTTTGTCTAATATCTTGACGTCAACATTGAGAAGGCTAATAGGTCTGTATGAATTGCACAATGTTGGGTCCTTCCCATCTTTGAGCAATAGAGTTATAGTTGCTTGTCTTAGTGTTTGTGGCAACATCCCTAGTTCTAACGACTCCTTGAATACAGCCAGGAGTAATGGGCCCAACGCAACATGGAATTTCTTATAAAATTCAGAAGGAAACCCGTCCGGGCCAGGTAATTTCCTGGATTGTAATGAATTGATTGAGCGAACGATCTCATCTAAGGTGATGGGACTGTCAAGTTCAGATGCCAGTAGAGGGTCAACCCTGGGAAAATCAATATTTCTAAAAAAATGGTCCATGTTACCTGAATTGTCAGAAGGCCCAGCTGTGTATAAGGAGGAGTAAAAACTTTTAAAAGTCGAATTAATTTCTGCAGGATCCGAGGTTAATACACCACTGGACTACATAATCTGAGAAATAGAACGTGAAGCGGCGCGGCTACACAGTTGGTGAGCCAACAACCGACCGACCTTATCGCCATATTCATAATAATTGCCACGTGTATGTAACAACAGCCTCTCCGCCTCACCTGTCGATAATAAATCAAACTCCGCCTGCAAATTAAGTCTTTGTTTATGCAGCTCAGGGGTTAGGTTGAGAGCATATTGGTCGTCAATGGCCTGAATATTATCAGATAACTCTTGTTTCTTATTCTTGCGTTGCTTATTAGCATAAGCAGAATAAGAGAGCATCTGTCCCCTTAAGAAGGCCTTTAGAGTTTCCCAAAGTAAAGAGTAAGAGATTGAATCAGTTTGATTAGTAAGAAGAAAATCATCTATCGAAGTAGAGATATACTTGCAGAACGCTGAATCGGATAAAAGTAAAGAATTAAGCCTCCATGGTGGGCGAAAGGCGCAATGTGAAGGTAGAACAATGTCAGGACTTAGAGTAGCGTGGTCTGAAATAACGATTGGTAGATATTCAGGTGGTAGATATACTCACGGTGGCTTAGTGGTTAGCACGTTCGCCTCACACCTCCAGGGTCCGGGGTTCGATTCCCGCCGGGGCCATGTGTGTGCGGATGCATGTTCTCCCCGTGTTGCGGGGGTTTCCTCCGGGTACTCCGGTTTCCTCCCCCAGTCCAAAGACATGCGTGGTAGGTTGATTGGCAGCTTGGTAAACTGTCCGTATGAACGGGTGTGTGAGTATGTATGTGATTGTGCCCTGCGATGGACTGGCACCCTGTCCAGGGTGTACCCTGCCTTGTGCCCGATGCTTCCTGGGTTCCCCGCGACCCTGAAGCCGGAATAAGTGGTTGAAGATGGATGGATTAATGAAAAAGTAATCAATGTGAGAAAAAGTTTTATGTACGTGAGAAAAGAAAGAATATTTCCTCACTGTAGGGTTTAAATACCTCCACGGATCAATGTAACCATTCTGAACCATAAACTTAGAGAATACTTTGCAACAGCGCTAGATTTGTCCAAAGCTGGGTCAATAACACAGTTCAAATCTTCCCCAAATATCAAGAGATGTGGGTTCAAAGCAGGAAGTTTTGACAACAAATTCTGAGCAAAAGGAGCATTATCAAAGTTTGGGGCATATACATTCACTAAAACTACTGGCGTCTGTGAAATTTTCCCTTCCACAATCACATATCTACCATTTACATCAGAAATAACGTCAAAATATCAAAATAAAAGGGCACAGCCTTACTGATCAGGATAGAAACTCCCCTGGACCGGGAATCAAAATTGGAGTGGAACATATGCGATGTCCAGCGAGCTTGGAGTCTGCGTTGATCCCTGAGATGGAGATGGGTTTCCTGAAGAAATGCAATATCAGGTTTTTGTAGTTTTAAATGTGTCAAAATCTTGGACCTCTTAACGGGACCGTTCAGACCCTTCACATTCCAACTTAGGAATCTGAACGAGGTTCGGGTATTTTCCATTAATTTAGATTAATACAGAGTGGGGTAAAGAGAGGTTGATATGAATAGGGGAAAAAGAAAAAAAAAGAAAAAAAGAAAGAAAAAAGAAAAAAAGGGGGAAAAAGAAAAAGAAAGAAAAAACTAAAAACAAAACAAAACAAAAAAATACCAGGATCCCCCCCCCCCCCACACACACACACACATACATACAACAGCACAACCCCCCTCCCCCACCCACCCACACACAGCAAACCACCCCTCCCTCCCCCACCCTACTCTTATCAGTTAACTGGGCAGAGCCCAGAAACACTGGAACATCCGGAACAAGTAACCCGTACCGTATTCTTACTGTGTGAAGTCCACTCCCGAGCATAAAGGGTGCCACAATCACCGCATGTCACAGGCAACCGACAGATTTACACGGAAACTGATATAGTTGCCCACGCGCACAGTCCTACAGTCACATGACAGGCATTAATAAAACAGTTAACAGTCATGTAGACAGATTAAGATGGAGGATATTGTTCATTAAACCACCGTTGTGCTTTTTGGGGACAGTCGATTTGCAGTGTCTCATCACCAAGGTCCACCCGAAGGCGAGCAGGGTATCTGAGAGAAGACCGCACATTTCTCTCCCGCAGGCTGTTTCTCACCACAGAGAAGGCCGCCCTCCTCTTAGCGACGCTGGAGCTGAAGTCAGGAAAGAGGAAAACCTTGCGGCCCTGATGGAAAAGTTGATCCCAATTACGTCGAATCACGTTTTCTCTGTCATGAAGATAGTGGAACCTCACAATCATAAATCTGGACCTCTGTTTCTCCCGCTGCTCCTCCGAGGGCATGGGACCGATACGATGAGCTCTATCCAGCAATGGAGCGGTCGGAAAGATATCCGATCCGAGGACATCCTGGAAAAACATAGCCATAAACGTGACCAGATAGCTCCCTTCTTATCACTCCGGAATACCGATGACCCGGAGATTGCAGCGCCGTGAACGGGACTCCAGGTCCTCCACTTTATCGGTGAGGTGTTTGTCGGTACGCCGTCCTTATGACTCAATACCCGATTTAAAACTTTCAAAAGACGCAATAACTGGGGCCAGAGCCGAGTTAATAGTCGTTGTCACCTGCTCCGCGATGGTAGAAGTCAGTTCTGTGATTAAAGTTGCCGGAGATTTTCTAAGTCCAGAGGGAGCTTGTCGCCATGACTCACTGTGCTCAGTGTAGATTTAAGTTTGCGTTGTATTTCAGATGCCATAACTCCTTTCTGGTTATAATTGTAAACCAAATACCTGAACACAAAGGCACTAAATGCCTCTGAAAAGACAGAAAAGGTTCAGGTTGCCTGAAAAGCAGAATTAAAAGAGAAAATACTCAGGAGCTCCCTTCACGCGTGCCTTCTCCCTCACATGCTCAACCGGAAGTCCCGACAAAGAGCTTCTAATAATTAAAGGCAGCAGCAGACGCACAGATATAGTCAGTGAATATTATAGATACAAGGACAATATGTACAAAGAAACCATTCGAATTTGGAGTTTGATGGAGTAGGACACGTTGGAGGCATCTTCTGATTTCGATTAAAATTGTAATTAATTAGCGCTTTTTGGTCATATAATATATTTTCACTTATTCTACTTCGTTTCCTTGTTTGCACTTTTAACTTTGTGGTACATTAAAATTTCTGGAAAGAACACGAAAACCTGTGGTAGCATTCAGACACAACTGAGGCCTAGAGTGCGCGCTGTGAGCGAGCCCCCTTCTCCCCCTGAATCCGCGTTGCCAACGGTGACCCTGACTTCGCCGCACTCATGCTTGAGTTGATGGCTTCACTGAGGAAGGACATCGGCGATATTTTTAAAAAGGAGATTCTAAGGGAAGCGCTGTCTACTATCCAGCTTGACCTGCAAGCCATGAAAACACAGCTGGCTGGTGATAAAGTCGCTACCGAGGCTACCATATCAACACTGAAAGGTACTGTTGGGGAAATGGAGCACACTCTCTAGTAGTTTGGTTCACAAGTATTATGTGTTGATTTTGCTTAAAAAAATCAAGTCCCCAAGTCAGACACTATGGGGGCCAATACTATTGAGGGTCGGCCGCTAAGGGCGCCAATACTTTTGAGAGCCAGACAAGTAGGGCGCCAATACTTTCGAAAGTCAGACACTATGGGGGCCAATACTTTTGAGGGTCGGCCGCTAAGGGCGCCAATACTTTTGAGAGCCAGACATGTAGGGCACCAATACTTTCGAGAGTCGGAGGCTAAGGGCGCCAATATTTTCGAGTGGTGCACAAGTAGGGTGCCAATACTTGTGAGAGCCAGACGTGTTGGGCGCCAATACTTTTGAGTGGCGGACGCGTAGGGCGCCAATACTTACGAGTTCCGGACGTGTTTGGCGCTAATACTTTCGAGAGCTGGACATATAGGGCACCAATACTTTTGAGTGCCGGACACATAGGGCTTGAATACTTTCGAGTGCCGGACGTGAAGGGCGCCAATCCTCTTGAGAGCCGGATGCGTAGGGCACCAATACTCTCAAGTTCCAGATGTGTAGGCCGCCAATACTTTCGAGTGCCGGACGCATAGGGTGCAAATACTTTTGAGTGTCAGACTTGTACGGAGCCAATTCTTTTAGAGCAATCCGTGTCCAGCACCAATTGTTTCGCAACCCAATGCATGTCTATGGGAAATTTTCCGACTTTGAGCTTCCGTATCGGGAGTGCCGACATTCCGATCGCTTCCAAAAGTCATAGCACACATCTCCTCAATAAGCCGATCGATTTGACACCTCACCGTTGATTTCAGACAAACGGTGTGGGATTAGTTACGCGCCGGAAAAAATGTGGACGAAGAATAATTATAACTAGAATTGTACATTTCCTGAAGAAAATGTGAGTGGTGCTTGCATGGCAAAATTCGATAGGGCGCCAATACTTTCGAGTGCCGGACGCGTAGGGCGCCAATACTTTCAAGTCCCAGACGCGGAGGGCGCCAATGCTTTCGAGTGCCGGATGCGTAGGCGCCAATACTTTCGAGAGCCGAACTCGAAGGGCGCCAACACTTTCGAGTGCAGGACTCGTAGGGAGCCAATACTTCTCCAATACTTTTAAGAAGCACATTACGGTCCTGGAGTGGCCTAGCCAGTCTCCAGACCTTAATCCCATAGAAAACCTGTGGAGGGAGCTGAAGGTTCGAGTCGCCAAACGTCAGCCTCGAAACCTTAATGACTTGGAGAAGATCTACAAAGAGGAGTGGGACAAAATCCCTCCTGAGATGTGTGCAAACCTGGTGACTACTACAAGAAACGTCTGACCTCTGTGATCGCCAACAAGGGTTTTGTCACCAAGTACTAAGTCATGTTTTGCAGAGGGGTCAAATACTTATTTCCCTCATTAAAATGCAAATCAATTTATAACATTTTTGACATGTGTTTTTCTGGATTTTTTTGTTGTTATTCTGTCTCTCACTGTTCAAATAAACCTACCATTAAAATTATACACTGATCATTTCTTTATCAGTGGGCAAACGTACAAAATCAGCAGGGGGTCAAATACTTTTTCCCTCACTGTAGGGTCACCAACTGGTCAGACTAAGTAATTCTTTTCCATCTGTCCTCAGTCCTTATTTGGTGGAAATATCTCTTTCTGTTCAAGAGTTATAGCCATTTAAGTAAAAGTGCCCATGCCCACTTCAAACATTTTGATGTGCCATCACCAGGGTAAATCAAATGTTCAACTTTTTTTGTGCTCCACTGGTTTAATTTTAGTTTAGCGAAAAACACATAGGTTCACAAAGGTATTTTTTTTAAGTTAATCTCAAATATTTGGCAAACAATCTGACTGACACCAATGTTTAATGAAGCAAAGTTGTTGAGAAAAGTTTTAAAAGTTAAGAAAACTATTAAAGTGTATGAATTACTTGTGTTTGTGTGAAAACAATTCACATGCACGAAAAACGTGATAGAGCTCCCGAATGGCTGATTGGTTTCAAATTTCTCATAGAACTTTGTGGCCAAGAGGTAAACAGGTCTACCAAGTTTCATTCCGATAGGCCTTTGTTATTCTTGTCTGTCTGAGTTATAATAGAGGATATCTTAGGATGTCCACCAAAGAAGATTCATACCACCAAAGAAGACACCAGCGGTTCTTGAGGCAAATTGTTAAGTATTAGGAAGTCTAATATTTTATGTGAATAATATGTGTATGTGTGAAACATTCCATAATATACAAAACTTTATAGACATGTAAAACCTGATAGTGCCTCCCAGTGGGTGATTTAAAATACAGCATCACACAATTCAAAATGGCTGACATGCAAAATGGCCGACATAGTAAAACTGGATAGTACCATTTGTCTTGGTGTGCCACAATGAATCCTAACATACCACTTTCATAGTTTTACACAAATTATATACAAACTGTTTTATAAAAAGCAATTTTTCATATCTTATGACCAGTAGGTGGTGCTGTTCTGAAACTCCTCATGTGCCCTCAGCTCAAGGTTGTTATAAGACAGAGTTTGCTGACAATACGCCAAAGCGTTTTGGCACGAATGCAGTCATGTTTGTTGACACGTTGGTTTTTTTTTTTTCATTGGGATGATCACAAGTACAGAGTTCTGTAACCATACTCCAATGCATTTATTAAATACAGCTTAACCAAAAATTTAAGGACTTGTTCGCAAAAGTAGGTTTTGCAAATATCCATTAGTGCAGAAAATTTTTCATGGAAGAAATTAAATTAGAGATATTTGTTTTGTTCGTCTTGACCCAAGGATTCCACAGTCACAGCCAGTGCTGAAACCTTTTGGAGGTGTGAGGCGAACGTGCTAACCACTAAGCCACTGTGCGCCCTTTGAGACAAATAATCAGAGGGAAAAAAATAATCTTGTTTAGAGGCCTTAAGGTGAGTGCAACTTTGAGCTGTTGGTGGTGCTAGAGGGTGTGAGATAGAAATATTCGTGGCATGGTGCAGATGAGACATACCAATTTTTGTAATGATACACCAATGCAGCCGTAAAATATAGCATTTTAGTACAAAATGCAAAATGGCCGATGCTCAAAATTGCTGACATGGGAAAATTGGGTATGGTTCGACTTGGTATGCCATACCAAATCTAATGAGACAAGGCTCATGATTTTTGGTCAACCTGTTCAGAAATTATATGCAAAATTATCCATTTTTCATATCTCGTGACCACTAGGTGACACTGTGCAGGTACCCTCTGGTCATGCTTGTGATGACAGGTACCAGTTTTGTCTTAATTTGCCAAACCGTTGCGGATATACAGTACAGCCTCACGTCCATTTTGGCGTGCTCTTTGTCTAATTTTTTGACATGCTATACAAGAACATTTGGGTCTGTCAAAAAGCTTTTAATAACTTTTTGCCAGCATGGTTTGAAATTGATCTGATTCAATTTTGGTGAAAATTGGACAATAGCCTAGAAGGAGTTAAAAAAAGTACAGCACATTTGAGCTGTTTGTGGAGCTAGAGGGTTTGAGATAGAGACTCCAAAATTGCTCTGGTTAATGATGAGACTGTCCTCTACTTTCCCGCAAGCGTTTCTATGGGCTGCCATAGAATCAATATCAGAAGAGGAAGAACAGTAATTGATACAATAGGTGCCTAAGCACCTTCGGTGCTTGGCCCCTAGTAAGAACAGTAAAGCCCAAAGTATACTTCACTGCTCACGTGTACGCTAAGATTAGCATACAGTATGCGTGACACAAATTTAATCAACAACAGAGTATGCGCTTACTGTACGCACACCACCAGATTTTTCTAAACGTTCGTACTTTGTATGTACAAGTCGCACGTGCATTTAATTCTTTTGCACTATTTATTTGCTCCACAAGGTGGCAACAGTGACCCAGGGCCATTGGTTATCAAGGTAGTCAAAGAAAACATGGAATAAACAGAAGCTGGTTGAGTCGTTTCTGGATGAGTGGTTGCACAGACCATCTTCTCTTTTTTTAAAATGTCATCTTCCCCGAATAACAACAAATGAAGCAGCATGTCTTTCTCCTCTATTGTTCTTCATGTTGTTGTGATTCTTCTTTGTTGTCATCCTTCACACCAGAAGACCTGTTTTACTGCTCTGTACTGACTCTTGTAGGCCAAGAGGTGTGATGCAAGTTGTCATAATGCACATGCATCGACCGCCTGTGTATGTGTACGTCAAATTGAGTATACGTTGAAAGCCGATGTGTACGACTGTGCGCGTACGCTAGAGTACCCATAAAACACAAAGTATACTTTGGGCATAACAGCAAACTAATATGGAGAAATAGCCTCATGGCTATTTTGTTGTGCTAGCAGCCACATTTGTTTGCGCGTTATTCGAGATCAGGTTTGACCAATCAACTTGTTCCATAACTTTTTGTCAGTGGTGTGCATGTCAGGGTTGAAGGAGAAAGTCACTGCTCTCCAAAAGAAACATTTCTGCCTGTCTGCATCTGCTAAAGATCATGTAGACAAATGTATATTTTAATAAATGTAATATTGGAAAAAATGTTTTGTGGACTGATGAGACCAAGATAGAAATTTTTGGTCTAATTGAGAGGTGCTATGTTTGGAGACAGGAAAACTCCATTCCACCAGAAGAAGCTTATTCCATCTGTAAAACATGGTGTTGTTGTTTTTTGTTTTTTGTTTTTTTGGATGGAACAATAAATTCTGAATTATACCAGTGAATTTAAAAGAAAATGTCAGGACATTTGTCTGTGAACTGAATCTCAAGAGAAAGTGGGTCATGCAGTAAGCACACAAGTCATTCTACCACAGAATGGTTAAAGATTAAAGTTAATGTACTGGAATGGCCAAGTCAAAGTCCTGACCTTAATGCAATAGAAATGTTGTGGAACCACTGGAAGCAAGCAGATCATGTGAACAAACCCATCAACAAACCAGAGATGAAGCTGTTCTTTACTGAGGAATAGGCTGAAATTCCTCTAACCTAGTGGTGTCAAACTCATTTTAGTTCAGGGGCCACATACAGTCTAATTAGATGTCAAGTGGGCGGGGCCAGTAAAATCATAGTATAATCACCTATAAATAACAAGAAGTCCATGTTTTGTTTTCATGCAAAGACATTTATATTTAATGAAATATCCTTTTATAAAATATATCATGAACAACCTCAGATTTCTTAAAGACAAACATGTGCAATTTGCTTCTGATGATCATTCACATATATGTGCATTACAACTGCTCACAGTGTTTGTACAAATGCAAAAATAAACTTCACAGGTATTTGGAACTGAAAAATATAGTATTTCACTTTAAAATGTATGTCATTGCATGAACAATAGGATTCCACCAAACCAAACTCTTCTGTACTGAAGCTGTTGACTAACATTAAATTGCACTTATTTTTTTTTTAATTATTACCCATTCATCTCTGTGAATAAATAGGAAGCGGTCCATTTTTCATGGAAAACTCTACACTCTGTATCCACTTTTCTGCTTTTTGTCAGACATTTAGTCTAATGAGGGTGTGGGGACGAGTAGAAAATAGAGTAGACTACTCCGTGATAACAAACAGCAGACGTCGCATTGCTGCCATCTGCTGTTCAGTCCCAGAGATGTGCCGCGTCTTCTACCCCCCTAGCGGATCATTTAGGAATAGCATTTTATTAAAAATGACAAGTTCGTGTCTTTTATGCATCTTTTTTTTTCACTTTTAAAACTCGTCCTGCGGGCCGGACTGAACCCTCTAGAGGACCGGTTTTGGCCCGCGGGCAGTACGTTTGACACCCATGATCTAACCCGATGCAGGACTGACAAACAGTTATTGGAAACGTTTATTTGCAGTTATTGTTGCACAAGAGGGTCGCACCAGATACTGAAAGCAAAGTTTCACACACTTTTGCCACTCACATTTATGTAATATTGGATGATCTTCCTCAAAAAAGAAATGACCAAGTGTAATATTTCTCATTCGTTTAATTGGATTTCTCTTTATCTATGTTTAGGACTTGTGTGAAAATCTGACGACGTTTTAGATCAGCGGTTCGCCACCATTTTTTGTCTGAGACCCCTTTTCCCCCAAAAAATATATTAGGGCCTCCCATAAAATTTTATGATATTATCGCTCTTGTAAGACTGCAGCAAGGATGACAAAAATGTTTTCAAACAAACAGTATGTTTATTACTATAACCAGATATGTTTATGCACAAATAACCTAAAATACTGAATAACAAAAACATCAGAAGGACATTTGTAATTTTAAAATGTAAGGCGTAGCCTATACATTGGCTCTATTTGAAATGCAATTTAAAAAATGTCAGTATTCACACTGGTTTGTACAAAAAAAAGAATGAGTATAGGTTATTACAAACTGTACTGCTGTCTGGGACGTCAATACTTGCTTGTTGTTTGTGAGACTTTATCAATGAGTGTGAGGATTGCTGCTGGCAGTGAGTAATAACTCACTGCACAGGTCAATGCACGGAGAAATATTTGACAGGGCAAGACGCATATCATCCTCACGGGTCTGTCTGGATCTGTATTTGGTTTGAAGGGCAGTCATGGTTGAAAACCCAGCTTCACAAAGGTAGGTGGTAGCTGTGTAACAGACTGGGTGTTCTTCTGCAGTCTCAGACCAGAATGATTCCAATGGGACATCACTGGAACAGGCTAGCAGGATATTTACTGGCATCAGAGGATATTTCTATAAGCTCTTCCAGAAGTTTTGATGGCAAAGTAGCTGGAAGCTTTGCTTCAATGTTCTCAGTGAAGGGATTTCTGATCCACAGAAAATAAGCTACCTGCTCCTCATTTAGAGCTGGGAAATAACTATCAAATTTCCCAAGGACCTTTTATAAATGCAAAGCCGGGGTGCCTGTGGATCATGTGGTAGAGCGGGTTGTAGCTCTGCTACCATTGGTGTGAGTGTGTGTGTGTGTGAATGGGTGAATGTGAATCAGTGTAAAGCACTTTGGATAAAAGTGCTATATAAGTGCAGACCATTTACCATGCACTGTTATTTGACGTTGAACGATTTTACAATTCAAGTGTCTGTCTGCAATAAATGCATGGGTGTGCTCGAACAGGTCAACGATCCTGGAGGACACACAGGTTTTCCACATGTGTAGTTTTCTTTTGAAAGCCTCTACTCGTTCATGCTGCACCACAGTATTTAGATTTGCACCTTGCATCGCTCTGTTCAGCTTGTTCGTTTCACCGAATATGTCTGCAAGCTAGCTGAGTTGAGCGAGTCATTTGTCATTGCCAAAAAGCTCTGCAAGGTCTAGTCTCTTGTCCGCAGGAAAGTCACACAAGTCATCTGGACAGCCACCTCATGTCAGTGTGCATGAGCAGGGTATGGTAATCAGCACCTATCTTCGCAGAGAGCGGTGAATAACCCGGAGTTGGTGGCTCTGAATTTCATGAAGTTCACAATTTTTATGGCCACATCTAAAACTCCATGAAGTCTGGGTTCCATTTATTTTGTAGCAAGCACCTCTCTGTGCAGAAAGCAGTGTGCTGAAATGGCATGGGGAGCAACATATTTGATATGTTGAACTACCCCAGACTGCCTGCCAGTCATCGCAGCAGCTCCATCAGTACAGATCCCAATACAAAAAATTGTCTTATCTCATTTCCCCACTCATAACTAATGTATAAGAGGAGTTGTGCCATTTGGACCGGTCGGTAGTCTAGTTGAAGGGCGAAGTCACTGCCACAAAGTCACGCAGAAAGCTGACCCCTCACTTCTTCTGACATACATTTTTATTTGAAATGGTATCTTAGCCAAATTTTTTGACTTATCCTCTACAAATAATTCCTTGACAATCTCTGGCATGGCAAAATGAAAGTTTCTGCAACTGTTTGCCCTTTCTATGAGTTTTTCTCAGCAACTGCATACAATAATAAAAAAACAAAAACAAAGTGAATGTAATATAATCATTCTCCTTAACGCTCACTGCTCAACAACAATCCGCTTTTTCTATCGCTCTGCTCAACAATTTTCAAAATATGCCGTGACCCCCACGGAGCTCGCTGCGGCCCCCTTGTGGGCCAGGACCCCCCCTGTTGGGAACCGAGGCTTCAGATGAGCCTTCTACCTCAAAAGACACAGGGTTTGCACAGAGCACAGCCCCTCTGGATGACACTGAGTCTCTTAAAAGAAAAAAGCTCAAATTACATATAACGTTGCTGGAAGTGCAAAATGAGTATTACACATTAAAACTGAAAAGATTCAAGACGACTCAATGATGGTACATATGTTTTGTGTAAATTAAATGGTCTTTTGACAAATTTGTGCAGTTATTTAACAGTATTATATAACAGTTTTACTTACCCAAAATGTAAGATGGGAAAGGAATCCTTTATCAATGCTCTCCCTGAAACACTGTAATGTGTGCTCAGTGGTACTGTCATCAATCTCCTTATAACAATCGTGATCACGGTCATCATCATCATTAAGCAGTGGAAGGTTATAAGCTTTGCAAATATTGTGTAAAATAAAAAAAAGCCACAAAAATGCGACTAGAGCACTCAGGAGTGTCAAGGTGAACTTTATTTTGTTAAAATAACCTAGTGAGGCCACTCTGTGGAACAACTTGTGTTGACCCTGGACATTTTGGCAAAATATCCAGACTCTTGTAATTGGCATCAAACCCGTCAGTGCAATAGTGGTATTTATTATGGATGATGATGGGCCCAGGTCATCATTGGTGCACTGCTGTATTTTTCCAGTCGCCAAAAAACGCAGTCATATAATACCTTTGTTGGAAATACGTGGTCTCTTGCTGCCATCTTGTTACTCCTAACTAGGTTAGGATACCTCTCCAGCACTCTTAAGTGATTTAGGAGCTGAGACCTAGTCTAACACTTATGAATAAATGTGATTTATAACGGTTCCTAAGTCTAGGAATAAGAATAAAATTGTCACTTAAGTTTTTTCATACTAAAGACTGAAATTTTACTCTGAGTGGCTTTGTGCATACAGCCCCTGGTGATTATTACACTTAAATTGTATAGTTCATCTTTTCTCATGTCTCCGCCCAAAGAGAGGTCTTTTAAATGCTGAAATTTCCTGTAGCCTTGTGGTACAAATAATGGAGGTTTTTTTAAACAAGGTTCTGCATATCCATATGTAGTGTTTTTATGCCTTAGCACAGGGGTCTTCATCTTATCCAAAAAGGCTGGTATGGCAGGAGTCACACCCATTTCCTCTTGTTTAAGCCTCTTACCCCTAAGTTCCCACAGTATTATGTCCCATAACCCTATATACCACAGAGAAACAGTACGCCAACCCCGAGTCCCTGGGCCAAAATCAACATTTTAATTTGAACATTTTTAGGCCTTGAAACAACTTACAATAATGTATTTGTGTAATATTACTTTGAAAATGAAGCAGTTCAGTGTTTTTAGCAAACTTAGAGCACAGTTCTAGAGAAACTAGAGAAATTATGAAAAAGTCTCGCTAAAATCCTTCTACTCATTTAGAAGTACCATACGAGCATCAGCGTGGTCAACGCCTTTGAATAAATTCAAGTAAATACTAAATAAATGAATAAATGCATTTTAGTACTCCGGTTTCCTCCCACAGTCCAAACACATGTATGGTAGGCTGATTGGCATGTCGAAAGTGTCCGTAGTGTATGAATGTGTGTGTGAGTGTGTGTGTGATTGTGCCCTGCGATGGACTGACACCCTGTCCAGGGTGTACCCCGCCTAGTGCCCGATGATTCCTGGGATAGGCTCCAGGTTCCCCGTGACCCTGAAGAAGGAATAAGTGGTAGAAGATGGATGGATGGAATTTAGCACCAAAAGTCAAGTTTCTGGTGATAATGAGAGCAGCAGGTCGTGTTTTCACGAGTGCACAGAGATGGTCAGGTGATGACTCCAAACCCCTGCAGTGTCAGTCGCACTGGTTGATGCTGAAGATGAAGACGGATCAGGGTCTGAATCAGGAGAGTTTGGGTCACTATCAGTTTCAGTTTCAACATCACCTGAACTTTCACTGCGGTCACTATCTAGTATCCTCGCTCTCGCCTGTGGAACTGTGTATGTTTTCTTTTTCTCACTGTTTTAGATGTACCTGTGTTCACTGTAGGAGGTGGAACAGGATTAACTTTTCACTTTGGCATTTTTAGTTCACTTCTACTATTACACCAATATTCACGCTCGGATCAGCTTCATCGTAATGACGGCGTAATAACGTAATCACGTCGTGACGTCATCAACCTTCCGGGTCAAAAAAATAATAATTAAATAAGTAAGGAATCATAGTAGAGTAATGCCGGTACACCGGCCTTACGGGGATAACGTTTACACTGTAAATCCTCTATATCGGCCTTACAGGGATTTGGCATAGACGACCAAGCCGGTATTTCGGGCATACGGGGTAAGAGGGTTAACATCAGTTCATCTTGGGCACCAATAAACTATCCAGTTGGAATGAAAACCTGCAACCACACATGCCTTAGGACCTAGGAGCTCCCAATCACATTTCAAGGCAAAAAAAAAAAGACAATGCTTAATTTATTAAGGTATATGGTTTTAAAACACTTGTCTTGACACAGCAAGTAAATTAATGAAAACAGTAATTTTGGCATTTAGAATTAGAACCCGAAGAAATTAAATGAAAAAAAAAACAAAAAAAAATAAAATAAAACACAAAAACTGGTAAACCAGTGAACACATTTCTTAAAATCACAAATCACCTAAAAATGGCATATTAATCCAACTTTGAAAGAAAATTAGGCCAAGATGCTTTGGTTATAAATCATTTATATATATCTAAAATAATAATAATAATAATAATAATAATAATAGAATGACATAAGAAAAATCATTAGTCACATATTAGTGTATATTTTCTGTATTTAGGGATCCCAGAGTGTTAGAAATTAAGAATGGTATACTATATAATCCTAACTCTGAACAAAACATATCAAATAGTTTCATTTTCCAAGCAATTCATTATTAAGAAACACATTTAAAAGAAGACATTAGAAATCTATTTACAGTAAAAACATAGCCTGGTACTTCACATTGAATTAAATATACAAATGTAAAACAGTTGTCTATGCTGTATAACATTTCAATCAACAAAGAGACTTGTATGCATTTGGTAGCAGGGATGATTAAACGACCGTGTCTCAGACACAGGCTGTGGGTCAAATACAACACTGACCTAAGTTCAGAGACAGCCTCAGTATCAAACATCTCTAAACAACATCTTAGTTTGTTCTCAATTTGTCCTTCCAGGCATATAAACATAACAAATAACATTATATGATCAATGTGCTTCACTACGTAACTAATTAACTGGTAACTCTGTTCTCCTAAAATACCCATAATCGTTTTTCTCTGCAATTATACTCCTGTTTGCTCTTTAATCCAGGCACGGAGTTTGGGGACAGTGGTGTAAATTCCAGGTTTGTTTCTACGTGCACATCCATCACCCCAGCTCACCACGCCTGCCAGAAACATTCGCCCAGCTGCATTAGAGCTAGACATAGGACCGCCTGAGTCACCCTGGAGGGAGGAAGAGTACATTTTATACACACACACACACACACACACACACACACACACACACACACACACACACAGTGCATCCGGAAAATACTCACAACGCTTCACTTTTTCCACATTTGTTATGTTACAGCATTATTCCAAAATGAATTAAATTAAAGCAAAGGTGCTTCAACAAAGTATTGAGCAAATGCTGTGAATACTTATGTAAATGTGCCTTTTTTGTTGTTAATAAATTTGCAAAGATTTCAAACAAACTTTTCATATTGTGATTTTGGTATTTTGAGGAAAAATAATGAATTTAATAAATTTTGGAATAAGGCTGTAACAACAAAATGTGGAAAAAGTGAAGCACTCAATACTTTCCGGATGCACTGTAATTATATATATATATACATACACATACACACACAAAGTATCTCACAAAAGTAAGTACACCCCTCCCATGTGTGTAAATATTTGATGATAACTTTTCATGTGACAACACTGAAGAAATGACACTTTGCTACAATGTAAAGTAGTGAGTGTACAGCTTGTGTAACAGTGTAAATTTACTGTCTCCTCAAAATAACTCAACACACAGACATTAATGTCTAAACCACTGGCAACAAAAGTGAGTACACCCCTAAGTGAAAATGTCCAAATTGGGCCCAATTAGCCATTTTCCCTCCCCGGTGTCATGTGACTTCTTAGTGTTACAAGGTCTCAGGTGTGAATGGGGAGCAGGTGTGTTAAATTTGGTGTCATCGCTCTCACACTCCCTCATACTGGTCACTGGAAGTTCAACATGGCACCTCATGGCAAAGAACTCTCTGAGGATCTGAAAAAAGAATTGTTGCTCTACATAAAGATGGCCTAGACTATAAGAAGATTGCCAAGACCCTGACACTGAGCTGCAGTACGGTGGCCAAGACCATACAGCGGTGTAACAGGACAGGTTCCACTCAGAACAGGCCTCGCCATGGTCCACCAAAGAAGTTGAGTGCACAGAGTCAGCGTCATTTCCAGAGGTTGTCTTTGGGAAATACACGTATGAGTGCTGCCAGCATTGCTGCAGAGGTTGAAGGGGTGGGGGGTCAGCCTGTCAGTGCTCAGACCATACGCCGCACACTGCATCAAATTGGAAGGAAGCCTCTTCTAAAGATGATGCACAAGAAAGTCCACAAACATATTTCTAAAGACAAGCAGACTAAGGACATGGATTACTGGAACCATGTCCTGTGGTCTGATGAGACCAAGATAAACTTATTTGGTTCAGATGGTGTGAAGCGTGTGTGGCGATAACCAGGTGAGGAGTACAAAGACAAGTGTGTCTTGCCTACAGTCAAGCATGGTGGTGGGAGTGTCATGGTCTGGGACATGAATGCTGCAGGCACTGGGGAGCTACAGTTCATTGCGGGAACCATGAATACCAACATGTACTGTAAGCAGAGCATGATCAGTCTGCAGTATTCCAGCATGATAACGACCCCAAACACACCTCAAAGACGACCACTGCCTTGCTAAAGAAGATGAGGGTGAAGGTTACGGACTGGCCAAGCATGTCTCCAGACCTAAACCCTATTGAGCATCTGTGGGACATCCTCAAATGGACGGTGGAGGAGCACAATATCACTAACATCCACCAGCTCTGTGATGTCATCATGGAGGAGTGGAAGAGGACTCCAGTGGCAACCTGTGAAGCTCTGGTGAACTCCATGCCCAAGAGGGTTAAGGCAGTGCTGGAAAATAATGGTCCCCACACAAAATATTGATACTTTGGGCCCAATTTGGACAGTTTCACTTAGGGGTGTACTCACTTTTGTTGCCAGCGGTTTAGACATTAATGTCTGTGTGTTGAGTTATTTTGAGGGGACAGTAAATTGTACACTGTTACACAAGCTGTACACTCACTACTTTACATTGTAGCAAAGTGTCATTTCTTCAGTGTTGTCACATGAAAAGATATCAAATATTTACAAAAATGTGAGGGGTGTACAAATTTTTGTGAGACACTGTATAAACTCAGCAAAAAAAAAAAGAAACATCCATTTTTCAGGAGACCATATTTTAAAGATAATTTTGTAAAATCCAAATAAGCTTCACAGATCTCTGTTGGACAGGGTTGAAACGATGTTTTCCATGCGTGTTCAAAAACAATTATTGCACTTGCGCCAGAGTCCTTAAGACACTAACAGTTCACAGGCGGTAGGCAATTAAGGTCACAGTTACAATAACTTATGACACTAAAGAGACCTTTCTACAGACTACAGACACCAGATGAAAGATGCCTAGGGTTCCTGCTCAACTGCATGAATATGCCATAGTCCTGCTGCAGGGAGGCATGAGGACTGTACATGTAGCCAGAGCAATAAACTGCAATGTCTGTAATGTAAGATGACCAAGAAAGTGCTACAGGAAGACAGGAAGGACAGCTTATTGTCCTTGTAGTGGAAAATTACGTGTCCTTGCAGACGTGATCGAGAACTTGAAAATGTCTTGGTGGAAGAGTGGGGTAACATCTCCCAGCAAGAACTGACAAAACTGCACTGTAGAACTTAAAGTAGCTGGTGACCACACCAGATTCCCCCCCCCCAAGTGTCTGTGAAACTTGTTCAGTTGTTGAATCTTGTGATAATACAAATATTTATACGTTAAGCAATTTGCTGGAAAAAAAAGCAGTTGAATGTGAGAGGACATTTCTTTTTTTTTTTTTGCTGAGCATTTTATATATATATATATATTTTCAGTCATCAGCCAAAAAGATATGGGGAATATGTATTATGAGCATTTGTGTCTGTAGGGTGAGATGAATAAGTAGATACATTCATAGGGAAAAAAGAAAGAAGCTACAACCTGACAGGCATCCACCCCTCCTGCTAGAACTCCAGCACACGTCATACGCGAAGTGATCTGCCCATTCATCAGTGTATCACATACTGTGCTGTTAATGATACGAACTTCTGCTTTCTGAAGCACTGTTGCCCCAGAGCCTGTATAGGCACACACACACACACACACACACACACACACACACACACACACTTTGATATTTTTTACACTTTAATGTTCATCAAGTCCTTCCAGAGAAACATTTTGCTTGCTCACGCCTTTTAAAAATTGCTGAGCGTTTCTGATGTACATAAGTGCTTTGGCTGACCAACTGCACTAATTAGAGTGATGAACATTTCACATCATAAGCATTAAACACCAGTTAAACTGCGAAACCCACCTCCTTCTCTGGTGGCCCCCCAGCCGGTGATCCACACCGATTTGCCCACAGGGAAGATATAAGAGGAGGATGGCAAACAGATGGGTCGGATGGTGTCTCTGAAAGTGACAGGTCTGTCCAGTTCCATGAGAGCCATGTCATAATCAAACGTATATTCATTGTAACTGGGGTGAGCGATGATCCTCTTTAGGTAACGTTTTTCTGCTTTATCCATCTGCTTTTGGGTATGGAGACCCAGGTACGCCTCCCATGAGCTTGGCTGAGAGAGCCTGTTCACACACAGACACACACAGACAGTTTTTGGACTGCTAAAAGGTGTGGTAGATGTGGAAGTCAAATGTTTTATATTTTTTTATTTTATTTGGTCTATATAAAAATCCATTTGGGACATAATCTTAGGAATTTAGGGATAAGACAGAAAATAACCAAATAACCATTAAACTATTTCTGATAAATTGTTCTACTTCTTGTAAACTGGTATCTGGGTTTTACCATTGCACTAGTCACACTGGTAGATATGAAGCACAAAAACAGCAATATTTACCTAATTTTGGGTTCGTCTTGTACGCAGTGGGCAGCAGTGACTAGCCAGCTGTCACTAATGATTGATGCTCCACACACATGCACAGAGTTTTTGATATGAAGGCTGACTTGCCAAGGCCACTCCCCCTCCATTGAATCCTGCCCGCCCACAATACGCGAGGACTTAAAAGGACGCATTCCACATACTAGAAGAGAGGCAAGCAGATATTAGTAGTGGTGTAAAAATCAGCCTTCCACACAAAGGAATGTGATTTCACTGTCAATGCTTTGATACTTAATGATACCAATGAATCTGCTACAATATTATGTGATATTACACACTTTTATTATATTGTGTTATGTTACACACACACACACATTACATATATATATATATATATATATATATATATATATATATATATATATATATATATATATATATATATATATATATATATATATATATACACACACACACACACACACACACACACACACACACACACACACACACACACACACACACAGGCAATAAAAAGTATGTGAACCCTTCGGAATTTCATGGTTTTCTGAATATAACAGTCATAAAATGTGATCTGATCTTGATCTAAGACAGGGGTATTGACAAATATAATGTGTCTCAAATAATAACAAAAAAAATTCTGATCTTTTATGTCTTTATTGAACACACTCATTCAACGTTCAAAATGGCAGTGGAAAGTGTAATTGAAGTAACTTCTACACAGTTTCAGCTGACATATAGGCATTCTCCCATTGTCCTGAAGAATTGTCTGATACACTTGGGAATTCATCTTCCCCTCACTGATCGCAAGCTGGCCACGCCCTGATGCGCCCAAATCATGGAGTTTCCTCCACCATACTTTACGGTTGGGATGATGTTTTCATGATGATACGCCGTGCCCTTTCTACTCCAGATGTAGTGCTGTGTGGTTTTTCCAAATAGTTCACTCTTAGTTTCATCAGTCCACAAATGGACTGATGAATGGCTCATATAAGCGTGTGCTTCTTGTGCAGACCAAACTCCGAAAGTTTGAGAGGTTTTTAATCAGTCAAAGTCGCTGTAGTCCACACCTCCAAACTCATTTTCTTAACTAGACTCCAGGTGTGCAAAAACCTGACTCCAGTTAGCTTTTTGAGGTCATTAACTCAAGAGTTCACAAACTTTTTCAACAAGCACTATGAAGTTCTTTTGGTTGTTATCAATAAAGACATGAAAGATCAGAATTTGTTTGGTGTTATTATTTTAGACACATTATATATATCAATACCCCTGACTTAGATCAAGATCAGATCACATTTTACAACAAATTTATTCAGAAAACCATGAAATTCCAAAAGGTTCACATACTTTTTCTTGCCACTGTGTGTGTGTGTAATTTAATATTTTATTTATTTATTTATTTATTTATATATATATACATACACACACACACACACACACACACACACACACACACAGGTCCCAGTCCTCATTCTTACAGACATGTAAAAGTGCTTCCAGTATCTTGCGTAGCTAACGATATTCAATGCTGATAGGTAGGCCTATGTACCTGATCACACTAGTACAGCGACGTAATAGCATAACGGTGCCGGATCCACATGAAAAGGTTGTGGAACGCAGGTGTGCTACATTGACATTTTCATTTAGGGGTGTACTCACCTTTGTTGCCCCCCTTTTTTTTTTTTTTTTTTTTTAAAAAAAAAATTTTTGAGGAAAATATAAAACTTTTTTTTCTTTTTTTTTTTTTTTTTTTTTTTTTTTTTTAAACACAACCCTGAGTTCCCGGGCCAAAATTGGCCCCAAAATCAACATTTTAATTTGAACATTTTTAGGTCTTAAAACAACTTATAATAATGTATTTGTGTAATATTACTTTGAAAATGAAGCAGTTCAGTGTTTTTACTAAACTTAGAGCACAATTCTTAACTACAGAAATTACAAAAAATGCTCACTAAAATCCTTCTACTCTTTTAGAAGTACCATACGAGCATCAGCGTGGTCAACGCCTTTGAATAGATTCAAGTAAATAATAAATAAATGCATTTTAGCGCCAAAAGTCAAGTTTCTGGTGATAATCAGAGCAGCAGGTCGTGTTTTCACGAGTGCACAGAGATGGTCAGGTGATGACTCCAAACCCCTGCAGTGTCAGTCGCACTGGTTGATGCTGAAGATGAAGACGGATCAGGGTCTGAATCAGGAGAGTTTGGGTCACTATCAGTTTCAGTTTCAACATCACCTGAACTTTCACTGCGGTCACTCTAGTATCCTTGTTCTCGCCTGTGGAACTGTGTATGTTTTCTTTTTCTCACTGTTTTAGATGTACCTGTGTTCACTGGAGGTGGAACTTTAGCTGGAACACAATTAACTTTTCACTTTGGCATTTTAGTTAACTAAGTTTATCAACAATATTCACGCTTGGATCAGCTTCATCATAATGACGGCGTAATAACGTAAATCACGTCGTGACGTCATCAACCTTCCGGGTCAAAAAAATAATTATTAAATAAGTAAGGAATCATAGTAGAGTAATACCGGCCTTACGGGGATAACGTTTACACTGTAAATCCTCTATATCGGCCTTACGGGGATTTGGCATAGACGACCAAGCCGGTATATCGTCCTTACGGGAATAGATCAAAGACGGGCAAGCCGGTTTTTTGGCCATACGGGGTAAGAGGGTTAATGGAATATCGATCGTGATTACAATTTTGACTGCCCACGATCACATGAACATGATCGACTGTGAGGGGAAGTGATATTAAGCAAGAACAAATCATATGCACGCAGTGCTTTCTTTCTATTTTTTTTTTATATATATATATATATATATTATTTTTTTTTTTTTTATTTTTTTTTTTTTTTTTTTTTTTTTTTTTTTTTTTTTTATATATATATATATATATATATATATATATATATATATATATATATATATATTTTTTTTTTTTTATCTATCTATCTATCTATCTATCTATCTCACATCACACACATTTTATTTTTACCATCACACTTGTCCTCATCAGACCCATCACTACAGTCCAGCTCTCCATCACACTCTGGGTTCTCCTTACTGATGCACTGGTTGTTCCTGCACTTGAAGTTAGTTTCCAGACATACAGAGGCTGAAAGGGAAAAAGATCCAGGCATATAAATGTTATTACCATATCAACAATCGTTGTAAAAAGAAATGATCTAATGTAAGACGTAATGACATCATGGATAACCTTACAATGAACATGAGGTAGTTTATTATACAGCATACAAAATGTGTGTTTTCCTGTAACTTACATCTTCCACAGTCTGCTTCATCTGATTTATCAGCACAGTCATTTTTCCCATCACACCTTTGTTTCTCTGAGATACAGGCACCATTTCCACATACAAACTCTCCTGTTTTACAGGTAGCTAAGGTGTAGAGAGAGAGAGAGATATGACAAAAGATGAATGCATACATCGATACAATTAGAATACAGGAAAACTGTGCTTAAAGATCACACTTCTTACCACAATTCATTTCATCAGTTCTGTCCCCACAATCATCAATACCATCACATTTCCAGAACATCGGCTTACACAGACCATTCCTACAGCTGATCATGGTAGAGTTACAGTCTGGAAGAATAAAAATGTAATTAAATTTAAAAAATTGCATGCGCACACACCATTTACTTAGCACTACTAATTATATAAAGTCAGTAATGAACTAATAAATTTTAATGGCTGCATAATTACAGCTACCATCAATCAAACTGCCTTTTCATCCAATGGAATAAGTACAGGAAGTTTAACTGATGGTAGTATTCATCTCTCAAAGCAAACAGCATATTTTAATGTAAAGATTTAGTTTAAAAATACTTTATATATCTTTCAATTTAGGCCAAATACTAAAACTGGACCAGGAGGGAGTCCTGCAGGCACTATATTGTATGAAAAATCGGTTAATAAATGTTTGATAGATTGTTTTTATTCAGCGCATTTACATGGACAATAATCCAATAATAACCTGATTAAGACAATACTCTGGTTAAGAAACTACTACGTAAACAGCAATTTCTAATTTCCTTAACCGGATTAACGTCATTCTCGAAGTAAACACAAATCTTAAGACAGGTGGGGTACTCCTGTTTTAGTCGCATTATTGACGTGTATTACAGTCATGTAAACACCTTAATCACATTATTAGCATTGTGTGAGAGTTTTCACCGCATTTTGTGACGGGACACGATCTCACAGCAGTGCTCAACCATTTTATGACAAACAAGAGAGCACGGCCGTGTCCCAAACCGCGAACTTGCCTACTATAGGCCTGTAGTAGACGAAATATAAGCATCTCGGCTAATATAGAGTAGGTAAGTACGCGGTTTGGGACACAGCCCACGGTTTCAAGCAGTCGTCTATTCGCACGTACAGCATGATAAATTAATGAACTGCACTTGAAGCGTTCATAAAAATTTGAAATGAAAACACCCCAAACTGTATACGGTACCATAACGAAGACGAACTGTATGTTGATGTGTGAAATTCTGGAGGGACGTCGGACGGCGTGGCGTAATGACGTGTGCTGTTAATCGAACTATGTTCTATAACATGTACAACAGGAACATGAATGGACTATTCTAAAAGTGACTCATGTAAACACCTTAACCACAGTATTGTCTTACGCAGAGTAAGGTCAATAATTAGCTTACTGCTGTCCATGTAAACGTAGTCATTGATAGAAAACCTGACAACAGAGTGTGTGCGTGTATTCCGGGTCAGTGTCTTAGGAGTACGTACTGCAATTCCTCTCATCACTACTGTCTCCACAGTCATTCCAGCCATCACAGCGCAGGGCAGAACTGACACAGCGTTTATTGTTGCACAGGAACCTATCAGGACATGCTGAGGACAAGCAAGGAGTTTTAATACTAAAGCCGGTTATATACTCAGGAGAAAAAGAAACGTCCTCTCACATTCAAAAATAACAGTCAGTATGTGGTGTGGCCACTAGCCACAGGGTACTACAGGGCATCTCATCCTTGTGGACTGCACCAGATTTGTCTGTTTTTGCTGTGAGATGTTCCCCCAGTCTTCCACCAAGGCATCTGCAAGTTCTCTATCATGTCTGGGGGGACACACGGTTAATATAAAATTTTCCACTACAAGGACAATCGGCTGTCCTTTCTGTCTCCCTGTAGCACCGTCTGAGGCGTCTTACATTACAGACATTGCAGTTTATCGCTCTGGCCACATCTACAGTCTGGCCTCATGCCTCCCTGCAGCAGGACTATGGCATGTTCACGGAGGTGAGTAGGAACCCTAGGCATCTTTCATCTGGTGTTTTTCAGAGTCAGTAGAAAGGAATCTATAGTGTGCTAAATTATTGTAGCTGTGACCTTAATTGCTTACCACCATGAAAAACATTGTTTAAAACCTTTACAATAGAGATCTGTAAAGCTTATTTGGATTTTTACAAAATTCTCTATAAAATACAGTCTCCTCAAAAGCGGCACGCTTCTTTTTTTGCTGAGTATAGTTACTTTTGGCACTGGATGATGTGGCATAGACATACGAGTTCCTGGTGGAGTCTAGGACACAGCACTTACGGTTACTGGGTTCAAAGGCCATGTAGGTTGCATTAAAGCCTCGATCCACAAAGGATGCATCAGAGTAGAAAACTACAGTCATTTGGTTCGAGTTGCTTGTCCGCATGGTGGTAGAACGTAGTTCACCACAAAGCCTTTGGAGAAGAAGATAAAGTCAAAAGATTTGCGGCTAAAATATGCTGACATTTAACAAAATTTATTATAGCATCAATTTTCACAAATGGACCTGGACAACCAGACAAAACAGTCCCAAAGCAATAATGGGTCACTGTAGATGGACTGAAACTGTGATCGTTGCCACCCACTCTATCTCTCTCTCTCACACACACACACACACGCCACTCACTACTCACTACTCACACTCTTTCAGAAACTTAAAACAACTAAATCAAGCTGCATGTTCACTCACTTTTCATCATTGACCTGGACATAATCCGTCAAACAGGCCCCACCAAGAGACATCATGAATTTAGAGAAGACCAGTTTCACATGCATATTAGACGGCACCTTTAATACACAGGTTCAACACAACAAAATTATTATATGCAATTACGGGAGTAGTTAGATATTAGTTTCAGTACAAGAGGCTGTCTAACCTGGATCTTCCATTCACACCTAGTAAGCGTTGGATAATATTTCGGATAGTTTGGTGATGTAAAGGTTCCAGATGTTCCTGTTAGAGTTCCACCACATGAAACTGCTACAGGTAAGCAGAAACAAAAGTGAGAGGAATATGGTCTTAATCCAAATTCACCAGAAGGTCATTTTGAATGCATTTATTTTTGATTATTGATCATCCTACTGCCAACCACAGGTAATAAGCCATATGGCCTTGCTGCTCAAATCTCATTCAAACCTAAATTTGATCAATATTTGAATGCTTTGTGTTGCATTCATCTCTTAATGAACATTATGTAGCAGGCATGTTGGCACAGGCTCACATGTCTATAAAGGTATTCCTCTGAATGTCTTGAACATTAAATTTCAGTAAAGTTATGATCTTTTTTGTTATTCTGTCAGCTTAACATTTTGACAGTCAAGACCTTGATGTACGTTCAGGGAAACAAAGTACGTGAGAGTTGAAAAGCTGAAACCACTATTTCAATGCTCACGGTCAGTAACTACTTCGCAGATTATCATTATTGTAAACAAGTAAATTGTGTTTGAGCTTTTAGGTTGTGTGTGTGTGTGTGTGTGAGAATGAGAGAGAGAGGGTGTGTGTATGGGGGGGACTGTCTGTAACCTGTCAAGCTACAAAACGTCCAATGAGTTATTCCAGAGGTTTGTGTAAAATATAACTCAATGACTGCATGGAAATTTGTGAAGCTTTTAAAAAATTATTACAATGATTCTTTTAAACTTGTCTGACTTAGAATGTGTAAAAGTACAGGGGGACATTTTGGAGCATATTATTGTGACATAATACAAGAGGAGTTTAAGATTCTTTTGGATAATACGAATTGCCAAAATTCAGCCTTGTACTTTATTGCACAGAAATACCTGGATATGAGATCTTCAACTGTCTGAATAACCTTACTGTGACAGTATAACGTCATATAAAACACAAATATATGGCCAAAGGTATGAGGACACCTGACCAACATACCCATACTGTATGTGACGGCTGAACATCCAATTCCAAAACCAGGGGCATTAATATGTGGTAATGTATGTTTAGTAATAATAATAATATATGGTTTAGTCCACCCTTTGCGGCTATAACAGCCTCCACTCTTCTGGGAATAATTCCCATCAGAATCTGGAACGTGGAGCATTCAACAAGAGCATTAAGGAGTTTGGGAATGTCAGATGAGAAGACTTGGAGTACAGTCAGCGTGTCAATTCATCCCAAAGGTGTTCAGTGGGGTTGAGATCAGGGCTCTGTACAGTTCACTTGTCATACTGGAACAGGTTTGGGCCCCATAGTTCCAGTGAAGGGAAATATAAATGCTACAGTATATAAAGACATCCCAGACAAACGTGTGATGGCCAGGTCTACAACCACAATTCCAAAAAAGTTGGGACGTTGTGTGAAACGTAAATAAAAACAAAAATGCCATGATTTTGCAAATCTCATAAACCCATATGTTATTCACAATATTTAAAGAATATAATAAAATAATTTTTAATTTGATGACCAAAACACATCTCAAAAAAGTTGGGACGGGGGCAACAAAAGGCTGGAAAAGTGTTATTAAAAAGAAACAGCTGAAGGTTAATTGGCAACAGGTCAGTAATATGATTGGGTATAAAAAAAGAGCATCTTAGACTCTTTCAGAAGTTAAAGTACAGTAAATAATATCATAAAAAGATTCTGAGAATCTGGAGAAATCTCTGTGAACCAGGAACAAGGGTGAAAATCGATGTTGCATGCCTGTGATCTTCGGGCCCTCAGGTGGCACTGCATTAAAAACAGGCATGATTCTGTAATGGAAATCACTGCATGGGTTCAGAAATACCTCCAGAACTCACTGTCTGTGAACACAGTTCACCGTGCCATCCACAAATGCTGGTCAAAGCTCGATCATGTAAAGAAAAAGCCATATGTAAACATGATCCAGAAATGCCACCATCTTCTCTGGGCCAAAGCTCATTTAAAATGCACTGAGGAAAAGTGGAAAACTGACTAAAGAAGAGAGGGACCATCCAGCTTTTTATCCACACTCGGTTCAAAAGAATGCATCTCTGATGGAATGTGGGTGCATTAGTGCCTATGGAATGAGCTTGCACAACTGGAAAGGCATGATCAATGCTAAACGGTATAGACAGGTTTTAGAGCAATATACGCTTCCATCCAGATTCCATCCCATATTTACTTCTGAAAGAATCTGCATCTCAAAGATACTCTTTTTATATCCAATAATGTTACTGACCTGTTGCCAATTAACCTAATTAGTTGCAAAAATGCTCCACCGGTTATTTCTTTTTAGTAACATTTACTTTTACACACTTTTGTCGCCCCGTCCCAACTTCCTTGAGATGTATTGCAGCCATTGAATTCAAAATTACCTTATTTTTGTACATTTCCTCAGTTTGAATTTTTTTTTATGTTTTCGATGTTCTATTGTGAACAACATATGGGTTTATGAGATTTGCAAATCACTCCATTTGTGTTTTTATTTACATTTTACACAGCAACCCAACTTTTTTGGAATTGGGGTTGTGCAGACGTTTGGCTATATATTGTATGTGACTAGGTGAGGAAGACAGTGTTGTGGAATTAATCACTTATAAACCCTTTGCCTCAGATAGGTATTGTTGGTAACGATCTGTGTCAGAATTTGGTTCCCATTTTTAAGTAGCCTGAATGAAGATCCCTTCAACACACTCAGAACCGTGTGACTAATTGAGTAATGACTCAATTACACTATCCAGTGTCACCCTGAAGAGGATGGGCTCCTTTTTCTGTGTGGCTCCTTTCAAGGTTTCTTCCTCATCGAAGTCTATATTCAGATTTCTGTAAAACTGCTTTTAGACAATGTTCATTGTTAAAAGCACCTTATAAATAAAAATCGAATTGAATTCAATTGAATTGAATGATTTCCACAATCTAAATTTCTATTCACAACCAAGTAAAAATCATTTGTAATGCTTAGCAACATCCACAGTATAGATTTGTCACCATATAAAGTGGTGACATTTCAACATGTTAAACATATTTTCTCCTATGAACTGTTTAGCATGTGATAATGAAGTATGTATAACAAGACAATAAGTTCAATTTACAGGCCAAACTACTGATAATAGCTCCCTAAAACAGCTCTCATTCATACTGTACCTCTAGTACTGCCCCCAGCCACCTGAGACACTTGTGCTCTGAAGCCAGGATAGTCCCCATTATCGTTGGTTACCATAGTCACCAGCATCACATTTCCAGAGGAGATGAAGCCGAGAGGGTTATTGGGAGAGTAGTGTCCACATTTCCTATCAGACAAAAAAAAAAGCATCCAAATATCATATTCATGTTATATTAATGTTAAGATTAAAAGGATGTTTGTGTTTTACTTTTTAGAATCATCATCATCATCTTTTTTTTTAGCTGCTAATCACCAAAACAGTAAAGTACTGTGCCTCAGGTTTACTGTTTGCAGTTTGTTTTTGGGAGATCTCTGATGTGATGCGCTTTCAACTGAAGCCAGTTGCAGAAGAACATTTCTTAGTGTCAGTTATGCTTCACACACCTCAGACTCAGACACGGTAACATTCAGAGAGCTGCAAACGGAAAGTTCATATATACTTGAGAAATACTTAAGTTCACTGTGAATGAAGATGTAATTCGCTACCGTCATTGTCATAGTTTCAAAAAAAGGTAAATCAGAATTATACCACTACAGTGGCCCAGGGACACTTCGGCATGTGGAGTCACATGGGCCGGGAATCGAACCGCCAACCCTACGATTAGTGGACAACCCGCTCTACCACCTGCACCACAGCATACCGATAGTTCTGCCTTTTATGCCTTCTTTTAATTTAATAATAATGAATTCATCAATTCTGAAAGAAATGCAAATACAAATTGTATTCTCTCCATTTCAACAAGTTGTTTCAATGTAATTGGTCTCAAACAGAAAACACATTACTCTAACATTAACACATTTAACTAAATTATGATGATTAAAGTAAGATTTACTTACTGAAGAAGACTTACTGAAGGTTATTAATTTATATTAACATTGATTGAATTCTAAAAAACCTCCTGTTAGTCTCACAACTGGTAAGATATAGGCCTAATGTATGGTATTAACTCATTAACATTAACTGCAGACGAAACATACTACTCTACAAATATATTTTCTGTGCGATATACGGTGCATCCGGAAAGTATTCACAGCGCTTCACTTTTCCCACATTTTAGGTTACAGCCTTATTCCAAAATGGATCAAATTAAATACTACTTTTTTGTCACTCATCTTCAATTAAATCTTTCGACGATGTATTAGCGTGGGAGCGGCACGAGTAGCGGGGGTGGTTTTGGGGGAATTAGACTTGACGCCACTTCACTGCTGTTTTGTCATCATTTCACACAAGAGACATCTTTACACACAGCACGAAATTGATGCGTTCTTCCGTCCTCTTTTCATTGACAGGATATAAAAGGCCCTGATCATTGGATGTTTTTAAACTATCAGCCGATAGCGGGGGAAAATACGTAGCCTTTATCGGCCAATACATCGGTTCATCTCTAATTATTACGGTTACTACTTAACTTATAACTTAATAAACACTGAATAAATCACTAATATCTGAATGTGTTCCATATTCTAAAGAAGAATTTTAGCCGACGCTGTAAAGCTGAGAGATTAGTGTGTGGATTGTGCAAGGCAAAGAGCAGAAAGAAAGTCTCAAAACTCAAAAAACAGAATCAACTCCGAAAAGACGTCAACCAATGCATGTGTCTCCGGATCCACTATTCACATCTTACTTGCTGCATGCGCAAATAACGATACATTAATACAAAATAGAATCTTTATATCCACAAATATATCTATTTGCACAAATATATCTAATTGCTGCACATTCATCGGATTCTGAATTTCACAGACACAAATTGCAAGTGACCAGAAAAATACAAAAACAAACAAAGTCACATATTATAAGCGGGCGTTGCAACTCTGGTAATACCTGCTGATTCAACCAAACCCCTCTCCATCCACAGCCGACACTCAACCATGCCCCACCACCAGAATCTCATATACTATGCATAGTCCAAATCACTACAGTTCAAAATAAACACTGAAATGAGATGACCAGATTTTCCCCACCAGTTTTTCACACTAAAAGACAGCTGTGAAAATGTGTCTATTGTTTCACTTTTTGCGCTTTTGTTTAAAAACCCACAAAAATACTCTGCCTTCATGGATATCAAACAACTGAAAACAAAACACAGGTTTATCCTCGTTATTTGAGGTCACTTTTAACCGAAGTGTGAAAATGATAATTATGAAATAAAAAAATGTTCATGCTTAAATGTTCCTTTCCATTTAGCCTGAGCTTATTGAACTGATAAAAGAAATTAGTGCATCATTAACTCTTACATTTAGAGTGTTTTGCACCTTGGGTACTAAACAGATTCAAAGCATGTGAAAATCCTTTCCTCTCAATAACATTCAATACTGGAGTAATAAATATGATCCCAATATGACCCCAAACACACGTGTGTAGTCATGTCATAGTGGACATCAGAAACATTAGTATTAAGTAAAAAAATACATTTCTGAAGAGATCTTATGTAATTAGGAGAATTCACGAAATATCAGGATTTTTATTTTGTTGTTGTTGAAGAGGATCTGGGGTCGTATAGACCCCAAACAGGAGATAGGGGTTAAATATAGGTGTACAACAATTATTGGCACCCTTTTAGTAAATACTTCCCTTTGCCAAGATAACTGCTCGGAGTTTTCTCCTGATGAGGTTGGAGAATACATGGCAAGGGATCCGAGACCATTCCTCCACACAGAATCTCTCCAGATCCTTCAAATTTCAAGGTCCATGCTGGTGGACTCTTCTCTTCAATTCACCACACAGGTTGAGACGCACGTCCAATTTTAGGTTGATTCATAACATTTCCAGCTAACTAGAATTATTGCCCTGATGGTAGAAATGGACATTTTCAATGCTTTTGCTTTTTTCTTATAGTCACTTCCCATTTTGTGAAGCTCAACAACCTTTTGCCACACATCACAGCTCTATTCCTTGGTCTTACCCATTGTTATGAATCTCTAAGGGACTCTGGCCTGTTTTACCTCATATTTATACCCCTGTGAAACAGGAAGTCATGGTTGAAAAATTTCCTCTTCCTAGTCAGTCAGGTGTACTAAAACATGGAAAATATCATTATACTTCAAATATATTTCTTTCATATGAATTAATAGGGACGCCAATAATTGTTGCACACCTATATTTAACAAAGATTTTTTTTTTGATAAACTTGTGTTGTATTTGCAACTTTATATATATCCAGGAGAGCAGAGATCTAAAGGTTAAACAATAAAGACATTTTCACAGCTTTCTTTGCTCATATAAAGAAAGGGTCCTGATATTAGTGGGAGCACTGTGTACACACACACACACACACACACACACACACACACTAGTATATAATAGTTCTCCTTGCAACCCTGCCATGCAAATCATTGTTGTTCAGTTTTCTCCTGATGGTGAACATTAGCCAATGTGAGAAACGCCTTTAGTTGCTTAGAAGTTACCCTGGGTTCCTTTGTGACCTTGCAGACTATTACATGTCTTGCTCTTGGAGATCAGATTTGGATCCAAGTTCTTTAAATAAAACAGGGTGCTCACTCAGACCTGAATGTCATCTCATTAACTGAAAACACCTGACTAACTTAACTTTCAAATGAACTTCTAATTCTAGAGGTTCGCATACTTTGTTTAATTGGGTTCTCTTTGCCTACTTCTAGGAAATCTGATGTTTCAGGTCATATTTATGCAGAAATATAGAATATTCCAAATGGTTCACAATATTGTTTGTATATAAGAAAAAAATAGATATTTTTCTTGTCCTTTTTTCTTCTAATGGCCTCCCAATAAAAACACATTCATTTAAAAAGACTTTCAAAGCATCCATAATTGATTTGATTTAACCACTAGTCAAATTAAAGCAGTTGATGCAGACAAGTGAACATGCTTCAGAAAGGTTGATTGCACAAGGTTTCTTATTTGCAGTAAAGCAAAACTACTGTCTACCACACTCAACTCTGCTTTCATTTTATAGACACCCCTTTCTTTTTTCTGGAAACTCTGGTTGTGTACGTGCAACACCGCACCCTGGTGTAGTCTAAATCAGCGGTCCCCAACCTTTTTTGCACCACGGACCGGTTTAATATCAGACAATATTTTCATGGACCGGCCTTTAAGGTGCGGTGGATAAATACAACAAAATAAAATGATAGGACCAGCATAAAAACTGGGGTTTTATTAATTTTTTTAAAAATATAATAATAATCGTGAATCCAATGTGAAATCGCAACTTTATTAGCAGTGTCCTGGTAACATCACGCTAACAACATAACATGAGTAACATCCGCTCTGCCCCCTAACGCTTAACGTATCACGTGATGCGTCAAGAGTGAGTCATAGACGGATATAACTGAGAAAAAGTGAGTCATTTTTTTTTTCAAAATAAAACATCGTTCAGACTCAGTTAATAAATAAAACGGAAATAATGTAAGTTATTTATTCTTTCTGTGCGGCGCGGTACCAAATGACCCACGGACCGGTACCAGACCGCGGCCCGGGGGTTGGGGACCACTGCTCTAAATGACATGCACGTATGAAGAAGATAAATACAGTACACCCCTTTTAATTGTATGTTTTTGTTTATCAAGGCCTAAATAATTGTGTGGTCCTCATCAACCTCTATAAATAACCAAATAACCTCATTTGATGACGCACCAAAAAAAAAAAACTCCAAAAAAGTAAATGAAAGGAAATTCTCTTTTATCATCTTATATTTTATATTATGCACCCTCTTATATTATGAACTGCTCTCACATATATGATGAATGTAATCATTTAGTTACCTCTTTGAATAAGCTGATCAACTGCTATCCTTGATTATATTATTATGTACCTCTGTGTCAACATGACATGGGACTTATTTTGGATCATAACTATGTGCTGTGTGTTTTGTCTAAATCTGTCCGACCCCTGGACCAGTAGAAACCGTCCACCCACTGCTGTTATCAATGTGTACAATGTGTATAAATACTCCTGTTTTGAATGAATAAAGTGGGAAGTCTCTGTGAACGCTCATATCTGTCAGTGTGTGTGTTCATTTCGGACTCTCCAGGCGCCTGACTCTGCAGATAACCACACACACATTCTAGATCACAGCAACATAGAACTAAACGTAACTCAATGTTACTAGACGTGAACGGTAAAACAGGCTGAAAGGCATGACGGAGATCTCAAAGGCGTCAACGGTAGATTCCTGTGGGGTGAAATCGAACAATAAACAAACATTTAGAAAATAGGTGAGAAAAAAATGTAATAAAAATAAGTACACCCTTCCGGCTTCCACAATTACGAGAGTAATTGACAGCCAGGTGTTACTAATGAAATGCACAAAATTTGTTAACACTAAACAACAATGTTTCGCATAGCAGGGTCGCAAGGAGAAAGCCACTGCTCTAAAAAAAACAAAAACAAAAACCATTGTTGCCCTCTCCATTGGGGTTCTGGAGCACAAGAAAGAAGGGACATCATCCATTACTTCAGAAAAGCCATTTTTGCTGCTCATCAATCTGGGAAGGTTACAGTGCCTTCCCCAAACAATGTGAAATGTACCATTCTACAGTGAGAAGCACTGTTTACAAACGGAGAGTCTTCAAAAGTAGACAAGGAGAACCCAAGTAAACGAGACAAAAATATTATACTTGGTCATTTATTTATTAATGAAAATGATCCAATATTACATACCTGTGAGTGGCAAAACTATGTGCACCTCTAGGATGCAGTTAGTTTAAAGGTGAAATTAGAGTCGGGTGTTTCCAATCAAAGGGATTTCAATCAGGTGTGAAGGAGCATCCATATTTATTTAAAAAACAGGATTGTATCAGAGACTGTTCACAGCACATTCGTGAAAGTGCATCATGGCACGAACAAATGAGATTTCTGAGGACCTCTGGAAAAAAAGTGTTGTTTATGCTCATCAGACTGGGAAAGGATACAAAACCATCTCTATAGAGTTTGGATGCCACCAATCCTCAGTCAGACAGATGGATTTTCATCTAACTGAAAAAATCCAGTTACATGGAACTGCTGGAGTTTACAGACACCACTGAAACAAAGGTTGTTTGCAAAATATGCAAAGGAAAGATAGGCATGTTCAAGAAACAAATGTCTTCTACAACATGGAAATCTTTCGCATTTTACTACACTATAGTCATCATGATGTAATTTGCATTTTCACCTGAATAATATTTCAATTTGTTTACAGGGAATGCGAGTCTGACATCGGACCGAGGGAATGCGTCCAGAAACACCACTCATCGCTCAACTGCCCTAGACTTTTGGACTGTATCAGAGTGTGGCTGAAAGGCGGCATGGCCCAAAACACACACGGCTGGTGATTGCTGATTGAGTCATGCTTATTAGTCGATGTACATCGACTTTTTTTTTTTCTGTTTTCACACTGTTTACACTGAAGTGCCTCTTAAATTCCACTGCAATAAGGCCTCTGCAATAAGCTGGTGAGCAGTTTCTTGGACAGCTGGGGGCGTAAAAAGGAGCTAGCAGAGGCACAAAGGGAGCTGAAGCTTCCAGAGCATGCTCTGAAGACAGAGTGCCCCACAAGATGGAGATTGGCTCCTCTATCCTGAAAGTGAAGGACGATGATCCAGACCTAACATGAAACATTAAGACCAAAATCCTGAGCTACCTGGAATAAAAATACAAGGACCCTCTCACACAAGAACTGCTTGACATGGCCTTTGCTCTTGACCCACGCTTCAAAAATGTTGCACCAATCCAAGCCAGACTTGCCACACACACACACACACACACACACACACACACACACACACACACACACAATATACTGAACCATCGGAACTTCATCTTCTGGCAGTTATGTGAACTTTACTATAGCTAGATTTTTATTCTTTTAGAAATAAAACAAGCACATTAGGTTCTCCACTGATTCAATTATTTTTTATAATTATTATTGCTAACTAGTTTTTGCTCGCAATGACTTCAAAATGAAATAGCCCTTAATTGTTTACTGAACTGCCACTAGCAACCATTGACTTAAGAGTGCAGCACAACTGATCACAATTTGTAAGACATTAATAGCCACGATTGCTCTAAATATACAAAAGTTTCATACTACAGACTTAAATAAGGACAAGTACTGCAACTGTCTCAGTACAGCTCATCAGATGGGCTATATTCCTCATGACTAATGGGGAGAAAAGTTTTAACAGATATGCATTTTAAAATCTACTCCATTTTAAAAAATAAGAAGAAAAAGCAGTTCAAACTTACTCAGCCATGAGTCGGCTCTCTATTGCCACCAGCGAGTCGTATACTTTAATAAAATCGTTCCTGCAGTTTTCCTCCAGATTGAAAGTGGTGAATTCCAGCTTGATGATGTGGCCAGGGTCAGCTCGCAATTGCCACTGCGTGAACATATTTTGTGGGTATGGGTAGTTAGGAAACCCAGGTGACCTGATATCAATCACTTCATTAGGCCTGGTGTGCAGAGCCTTCGTGTAATACGCTGTTGGGACACACAACTTGGTATAATTCCTGACACATAGCCAAGAATTCAACATTTAAAAAATTTTTTTAATCATTTTTATTTTAATCGCAAAAGTACTTACAAGGTTTTGAAAACATCCGTGAATCTAAAGCTATCAACAGAAAAAGACACAAAGAAGAATTGACATGGTAAGATGACAAAAATGTGATATGGTCTAAAATAATGTATAGAACCAAGGTACTATATTATGTACCTGAAGTATCTATTCTATTAAACATCAGATTTCCTGTTGAGTCTTTTAGACGCCGCTCCTTGTGCTTTATCATATCATCCATGGTCTTCATGGTGTTATCCACAGCATCCTCCTGAGACAGTGGAACATGGAACTCTGACAGATAATATGCTATTACACTGCCTTCACTGGAAATAGAGGGAAGAGAGAAAGCGATTATACAGATGTAAATAATATGCAATAGGTTTCACTCTCAAAAGAAATGTTTAGCTAAAAACTAGCAACCCAAATAATGGTTGATATAGCACCTTCTAAATATTGGGTTATTTTTAACTAAACATTAGGTGCATTTCTCTAGACTGTTGTGTTAAAACAACTGTTGTGACCTTGTAGTATTATTATTATTATTATTATTATTATTATTATTATTATTATTATTAAGTAGTAGTAGCAAATAGTAGCAAATAATAGTCGCAAATACCATCAAGTCTGTGTTTTACTGTGGCTAACAAAGTATTCACAGCGCTTCACTTTTCCCACATTTTGTTATGTTACTTATTCCAAAATTGATTAAATTCATTATTTCCCTCAAAATTCTACAAACACCACCCCATAATGAAAACATGAAAGAAGTTTGTGATAAATTTGGAAAGATTTCAAACTTATTTCATGAGGTCATTATGGGGTATTGTTTGTAGAATTTTGAGGAAAATAATAAATTTAATTCATTTTGGAGTAAGGATGTAACATAATAAAATGTGGAAAAAGTGTGAATACTTTCCAAATGCACTGTATAGGCATAGAAATGTATATAAAATGTATATAAACTGAATTTCTATCTCAAATACCATCAGGTCTGTGTGTTTTACTGTGGCTAACAGAAAAGATAGTTTTTGTAAAAGTAATTTTATTTTAACTGGGTTACACCTGTACAATACGTTAAACCACCAAGCCAATAATCTAACGAAAATAATATTAAATAACTTTAAAGAACCAACTGGGAAGTTGAGCTATTTAATAATATTAAGAGGCAGACATAAATGACCTAAATAAGTTTATTTAAAGGAAAGCAGCAGGCTGTATATAAGCTCAGAAGTTTAAACTGTCACCATATTGAATGGAACCTGTTGGGTTATTACCAAATTAACCCAATAATGAAAAAAAAAACCCAATTACACTACACCAGTGGCACGGTTAGAAGAACTTAAACCAGTTATTTAAACATATTTTTATTAGACTAGCAATATGATCTCTGAAAGATAACTCCTCTGAATTGTCATAATATGACGAGGACAAAAAGTACAGCGGGGAAACACGTTCATGTTCATTTTTCTTTACAATATAGTCAAGTTCACAGATTAATGACAGTACCTGAAGGCTTGCACTGAAGAATCAACATAATATTTAGACAGTTCGGGAATCCTGGTGTAGAGTTCTCTTAACTGAAAACCAACAACATTGTGACACAAATATTTTCATTAGAACAATAAATGAACAATAAGTAAACAGAGGCTGATTTAGCCAAGGTGTTCTGATCTTACCTGAGCTACTACCTGTTTGGCCAGGGCCTGAAACTCTGTACTATTGGGGTTCTCATAAGCATCCGTAAAGTCCTGATTTGTGATGTTCATAGAGCCAGCGTACATCTTTTTCACCTTGTTGTCCTTCCGGACTAAAAGTCCACATATAGAGGTTAAATATTTTAACAATAAATGCTAAAAATCTCAAACGATCTCAGAATTTAAAGGTTGTACCCTATAAATAAAACAATCAAATCAAATGTATTCACGTCTTACAGTCATGGGACAAAGAAAGTACACCCTTCTGTTGTGTATTATTTATCATGGCTTACTGGTTAGTATATTTGCCTCACAGCTCCAGGGTTGGGGGTTTGGTACCCACCTTTGCCCAGAGATTGCATGTTCCACCTTTGCTTCAGGGGATTCCTCTGGGGGACTCTGGTTTCCTCCACCAGTCCAAAGATGTGTGTTGTAGGCGGACTGGCCTCTCTACATTGTCTGTAGTGTATGAATGGGTGCTCACTCCTGGGAAGACTGGCAACAGCATTGAAGACTCTCCATATGTAAACAATCCTTCTCACAGTAGAATAGTGAATTTCAATTTGTTTGGAGAAGGCCTTATAACAATTTCCAGATTGATGAGCAGTAACAATTGCCTCTCTGAGGTCATGGCTGAGGTCCTTTCTTATGGGCATCATATAGACACACCCGAGTGCTCCAGAACATCGAACCGCACCGAGGTGCTGCTTTTCAGTAGTCACACTTCTTGATGATTAACTATTCATCTTGTGCATTTTGTTAGTAACACGTGGCTGATAATTACTCTCTTAATGATTATGGAAGTAGGACAGGTACTTATTTCTCCCCACCTGGTTTTTGAATGTTTACTTTTTGGGAACAAATTACTACATATTGTCACAACATAACTGCTGTGTTTTTTCTGTTGTCATCCAAGTTTATTTGATTATAGAAGTTGGTGAGGATGACAATTGTTCTTTAGGCCTTGATAAATAAAGAACATAGAACTGAAGAGTGTACTTTTTTTTTTTTTTTACCATTTACTGACTTTCCTCAGACATGTGTTACAGATATGAAGCATTGCAGAATTTGAGACTTGGTGAACCCAAAATGATGTTCAATAAATTTAATAACTTCCCAACTGTGATTCTTGAAGAAATTTTTACCACTTCAAATCATCCTTCTGACCATGTGTGAAGGCAATCTTGCAATCACCTGCATCCTCTCCCAGGTCTGGTTCATTACAACTTTGATTGTTTTAAACAACTTCATTTTTGCCCCAACAGTGAATACGGGCATTTGGACCATTGTGTAGTTTCATGCCTAACACATTATGTGGATAGCATTTAACAAAACCGCATAAAACAAGAACTCACAGTGGAAATGCCACACAAGAAGTCCAGTCATCAAGGCCAAAACAGCTGCAAAGATGACTATGCCAATAATGGCACCAGTCTTCCCTGGGTGCTTCTTCTTCTCCAGCTTTTTGGAATCTGTTGCTGGCAGAAATGTGACTGCTTGGTCCCAGTCCTTGTCCTAAACAGGAAAGCAACAAAGAACTTCATATATATATAATAAGCTTCTTACTGTTATCTAAATGTACTGTGATGAATTTACCATTCATTGTAAAATGGTAAAAAAAAAAAAGTTTTTCAGTTAAGAGCTTTTTCTACTTGTTTTTCTGAGTTTTTTCTTTTGAGCTCATGTCAGCTCCTGTCTAGTTCTAGTCCTATAAAAGGTATCGGTCTTTTGTTTTTTTTACCAAATGAATTTACATTTTTAATATTCATTACTTAAACATCGTATTGCCTTTTCAGTGTGCCCATGTGTGAGTTTGTATAACAAATCTCATCACTTCAGAAATCCGAAAATATGACAAGGTCTAAGCTTCACTGGCAAAATTTGCATCCCTATATGGTTAAAAGGCAATACACCGCTGCATGTTGGTAGGCAGTTAAAGGAAAGGACAGGAGAGCTCATTATGTTGCAGTGTCATGTTCTGTTGATCACTGTAGATTGGATTACCTCCTTCCCTTTGAGCGAATTTAAAAAGACACGGTCAGCTGATTTATCCTCTTTCCGCAAACACAATGCTGTTAGATGCGTACACAAAATGCATGGCCAAATAAAGCAACATTCATGAGTCACGTGTCAAAGCAACTCTCATTCCTGCATGCATACACGTACATATACAGATGAGATGTACGGTGGAGTCCGAAAGTCTGATACACATTGAAAATCTGGAATCTTTCCTTTTCATATAAAATTGGAAAGGCAGTGGTGCCTGAAAGTTTGTGAACCCTTATTTATTTATTTATTTATATATATATATATATATATATATATACACACACATTTTATTTATTTATTACACACATGTACACAGTATCTCAAAAAAGTAAGTACACCCCTCACATTTTTGTAAATATTATATGTTTTCATGTGACAACACTGAAGAAATGACACTTTGCTACAATGTAAAGTAGTGAGTGTACAGCTTGTGTAACAGTGTACATTTACTGTCCCTCAAAATAACTCAACACACAGACATTAATGTCTAAACCGCTGGCAACACAAGCGAGTACACCCCTAAGTGAAAATGTCCAAATTGGGCCCAAAGTGTCAATATTCTGTGTGGGGACCATTATTTTCCAGCACTGCCTTAACCCTCTTGGGCATGGAGTTCACCAGAGCTTCACAGGTTGCCACTGGAGTCCTCTTCCACTCCTCCATGATAACATCACGGAGCTGGTGGATGTTAGTGATATTGTGCTCCTCCACCTTCCGATTGAGGATGCACCACAGATGCTCAATAGGGTTTAGGTCTGGAGACATGCTTGGCCAGTCCATCACCTTCACCCTCTGATTCTTTAGCAAGACAGTGGTCATCCTGGAGGTGTGTTTGGGGTCGTTATCATGCTGAAATACTGCAGACTGATCATGTTCTGCTTCAGTATGTCACAGTACATGTTGGCATTCATGATTCCCTCAATGAATAGATATACAGTGCCTTGCGAAATATTCGGCCCCCTTGAACTTTTCAACCTTTTGCCACATTTCAGGCTTCAAACATAAAGATATAATTTTTTTATTTTTTGTGAAGAATCACCAACCAGTGGGACACAATTGTGAAGTGGAACGAAATCTATTGGATATTTTAAACTTTTTTAGCAAATAAAAGACTGAAAAGTGGTGCGTGCAAAATTATTCGGCCCCCTTGCGTTAATACTTTGTAGAGGCATCTTTTGCTGCGATTACAGCTGCAAGTCGCTTGGGGTATGTCTCCTATCAGTTTTGCACATCGAGAGACTGAAATTCTTGCCCATTCTTCCTTGCAAAACAGCTCGAGCTCAGTGAGGTTGGATATCTTTATGTTTGAAGCCTGAAATGTGTCAAAAGGTTGAAAAGTTCAAGGGGGCCGAATACTTTCGCAAGGCACTGTATGAGTGCTGCCAAGTAGCTTGCAGAATTGGTGGTGAGAGATAGATAGATATACACACACACGCGTATCTACATACAGTGGCAAGAAAAAGTATGTGAACCCTTTGGAATTTCATGATTTTCTGAATAAATTTGTCATAAAATGTGATCTGATCTTCATCTAAGTCAGGGGTATTGATATATATAATGTGTCTAATAGAATAACACAAAAAAATTCTGATCTTTCATGTCTTTATTGAACACACTCATTCAACATTCAAAATAGCAGTGGAAAAAGTAAGTGAACCCTTAGAATTAATAACTGGTTGACCCCCGTCCCCCCTTTTATTTTTATATATATATATATATATATATATATATATATATATATATATATATATATATATATATATTTTATATATATATATATATATATATATATATATATATATATATATATATATATATATATATACACACACACACACACACACACACATATACATACACACATACACACACACACACTTATTTTAGTTTATATTGTACATGAGTATTTATGCATTATTTTTATGGATGAACAAAGAGCACAGAATTAAACTACAGTCCTAAATTAATAATAATCCGGTACCCTCCACCAGTGCCACCACAGAGGATAGGCCCACGCCATATGAAACAGGACACAATACCCTCCCTCTAAACCCAGTACTAGCCAACACTGTGGCCAAACTTCAGCGCAGCCTGTCACTGCTGGAAGTAGAGGTAATGGAGCTGAGTGAGCGAATCCAAGCCCACAACACTACCATTACAGACACAACTCTACACAGCCAATGCCCAGCTCTCCACAGCCCCCTACAGTGGGTAGCAGATACACCTGCAACCCACAGAAATCCAGATGAGGATTTCGAATTCAGTGTTCGATGGAGTAAGACGCGAAGTTTGAGTCTCCTGCTGATCTCGATTAAAATTATAATTAGTTAGCACTTTTTTGGTCATGTAATATATTTGACTTCTACTTCGTTTCCTTAATTGTTTTTTTTAACTTGCTGGTTCGTTAAAATGTCTGGGAAAAACTTGAAAACCGGTAGCATACAGACAAAACTGAGGTCTAGAGAGCGCGCCGCGAGCACGTCTCCTTCTCCCCGTGAATCCACAGCCACGTCTCCTTCTCCCCGTGAACCCACATCCGCATCCCCGAGCGGTGACCCTGACTTCGCCACACTCAGGTTTGAGCTGCTGGCTTTACAGAGGAAGGACATCGCCGATATTTTTAAAAAGGAGTTCCAGGAGCACCAGGAGAATCTTCAGAAGACTCTCAGGGATGCGCCGTCTACTATCCAGCTCGACCTGCAGGCCATGAAAATACAGCTGGCTAGTGATAAAGTCGCTACCGATGCCACCATATCAACACTGAAAGGTACTGTGGGGGAAATGGGGCACGCGCTCTCCGGTTGCACCGATGATATAGTTCATATAATAGTCGGAGCTCCAGACACCTGTATCGACCTTGTTAAAGGAGGTGTTTGGTCTGGAGAAGGAGCCGGTTCTGGACCGGACCAACCGGACCCTTCAGCTGAAGCCGAAGTCTGGTGAACGACCACGAGCTATTGTGTGCAGATTCCATTATCACAGGGACTGTGTTGATATTTTACGCCATGTGAGAGAGAGCTCCAGCAGATTAAAGTGAGGGATCTCAACATCTCCGTTTTCCCTGACTACACAGTCCAGACAGCCCGGGCCCGGGCCGCGTTTAACGAAGTTCGACGTCAACTTCGTGGTATTGTGGGAGCTCGCTATGGAATACTTCATCCAGCTCGGCTTCGCATTACATACAACGGAGTCCAGAAGGACTTTATTTCAGCAGAGGAAGAAGCAGACTACGTTAAACTCTTAAAACCGGGGTGAACTAGTTCACCTACATAGTGTAGTGTTCTTCTCTTTTTTTATTTTATTTTATTTTTTTATGCTATTTCTTTTTTTGGTAAATGAATCACATGAATATGAATCACATGCATGAATATGAATAAATAAATCAATGAAAGAAATCCAGATGAGGAACCCCAGAACACCCACTCCTCACACCCCCACAGCACACCAGAGACCACAGCATCAAAATACAGAGACTGACAGTGCCATCCTCATTGACTCCAATGGAAGGTTCCCGCAAGGGGGGGGGATGTTCATTCCAGGTCAGAAATTTTTATAAAAGTCTGGTGCCCAAAAACAGCTGATGCACTCAATATTTTCTGACCCCAGCTTTGGTACACCCTCACATCATCATCATCACCATCCACACAGGCAACAACGATCTGAGACCTGAGCAGGAAAGTGTTGGACAGAGGAGAAAGTAGTAGAAAAGGCCACGGACACCTGCCCCAACTCAAAAATCATCTTCATCTCAAACCTCCTACCCCACAGAGATTTCCACCCAAACACCATCCAGAAAGTCAATGCCGACGTCTCCAAAGGGTGTGCACGCCTGTCCAATGTGCACCTGGCTCATCACGCATCAATGTGCACACAGCATCACAACATATGACTAATACGACCATTACACATTAGAAAAGACATGGTCAAAGACAGCATGGGACTGACGCACCACATCCCTCAAAAGACAACCGTCAAACCACCAAAAGAGTCACATCCACCTGCCCATCAGAAACTCACTGCCTCTGCATAGAGAACCCTTTCTTATATGGACATCACTGGGGACCTCCACTCCATTCTACAAGACTACATCTGAGCTCAGCCCATGAAGGACACTCACCTACCATTACTCATCAACAGAGACACCCACCTGCAACTGATAATCACTATAGACCTTCCATCATCAGCAAGACATCACCACAGACAGAGGACCAACACCAGGGATGGTCCACACACCCAGTCCAGCACTGCCTCCACAACCCTATAGCTATGCCCAGGCCCTCAACGGACAGAAAAAGACACTGTAGATGGGGGAAATCAGACAATTTCTGGACTACATCAGTGCACAGCTGCCATGAACAGATCTAAAAAAAAAAAAACAACCGCAGTCTCCTGAACAGGTCCACAGCACAACAGTAGATTATTTGATAACTGACTTAGACCCATCATCCCTCAAAGCATCCACTGTTAAGGCACTAACCCCCCTGTTCGATCACAGCCAAATCACTGTGTATCTCAAAAGAAACAGCAGCACACAACCCAGTAAGCTGTACCACATGTGAAAACCATACAGATGGACTGAAAACAGCATAGAGGAGTACCAGAAAGCAACAGGCAGCCAAGATGGAAAATAGACAAAACCACATATCCAACAGTGACAAATTGGTTTGACCAAAATTGCCAAAATATTAGAGAGAAAAAACCTCACTGTGTAAAAAGAACACTGTCTAATCAGAAACAGAGTTTCCCTTCCATTACTGTGTAACACAAGCAATACAAGTACACAAATAGAACCAAACAAGAACAATATACCCAAAAGCAATTGACAACAATTGAGAAACCAATCAATACAAACCTCAATTTTAGGACAATTGGAACAACCAGAAAAAGCTCATCATGAACAATTGACAATCCAAAATAGTAAATTATTGGAAAACAAATTTCCAAACTCTGTTTGAAAAAGTTGAAACTGGCACAAATTGTAAACAAAATAAACTAGAGTTACTAGAGTTGATGATTAAAATCCTAAAACGCAAAAAAGCATCTGGACCTGATGGAATATTAAATGAAATGATAAAACATACCAGATCTAAATTGGCCATCCTGAAAGTATTCAACTTTGTTCTATAAAGGACACTTCCCTGGCATCTGGAATCAAGGGCTGAGAACACCAATCTTTAAAAATGGAGACAAATTTGACCCGAATAACTCGGGGGAATTTTTGTGAGCAGCAACCTGGGAAAGTTATTTAGTAGTACAATAAATTCTACGCTTTTGGAATTCCGTACAAAACACACAGTGTCCTGTTTAAAAGTCCAATTGGATTCTTATCAAATTATCGTGTAATTCCTTCTGTACAATAAAAGTACATGTGGAATAAACATTAACAAACGAATAAAACATCTTCCACAGGAACGGAGAGTGAGACAAGGCTGCTGTCTAAGCCTAACATTATTCAATATTTACATAAACAAACTGGCAACCAGTCTGTCTGGAGGGATCAGCAGCCCCCGGTCTCACTCTGTACGACTCAAATGCCTGTTCTATACAGATGACCTGGTCCAGCTGTCTCCCACTTAACAGGGCCTTCAGCAGAACCTGGACCTGCTGGAACAGTACTGCCAAACATGGGCCTGGCAGTAAACCTCAAAAAGACTAAAATCATGACATTTCAGAAAAGATCCAGATCCCAGGGAACACAACACACATTAGGAAATAACCTCATAACTTACACATCACACTATAACTATCTAGGACTGAAAATCCAAGCCATACGCAACATCCACTCTACAGTGAATGAACTGAGAGATAAAGTCAGCAGTGCATTTTATGTCATCAAAAGACAATGTGCTTTAGAGATTCCTGTTAGAATTTGGCTGAAAATATCTTCAACCAAAATCTAACAGACCCGTTTCAGTTGATCAAGAGCTTCTTAAATCAATGATTAGATGGTCACCATTATGGTTGGAGCTAAAGTCTTCAGGAAGGTAGATCTCTAGGAACATAGTTGTTGACCACTGCAGTAGGATATTATTTGATTTTTAGAATCTTATTGGAACTGTACTTATGTCTTCATGTTGGAAAGTTGTTGGAAATTACAGCGGGTGCTCCGGCAGTTTTAAAATCCTAAAAAAAACCATTTTTTAGAATTAGAATATTTGCTATTTTTTTTGAAGCTTGAGTATTTTATCCTATTATTATAAATCTTAAGAAACCATCCTGTAAACATTAAATGGATCCCACGACTTGACTTGTCTATATACTCAGGGACGTCTATTTGAGGTCAAACCTTTGCCTGGATTTTGTTTTCGCTTGTAACGAGCTATTTATGTTTGAACCCCTTAGTGCAGTGGGGTCTAACTCATTTTAGTTCAGGGGCCACATACAGCCTAATTAGATGTCAAGTGGGCGGGGCCAGTAAAATCATAGTATAATCACCTATAAATAACAAGAAGTCCATGTTTTGTTTTCATGCAAAGACATTTATATTTAATGAAATATCCTTTTATAAAATATATCATGAAGAACCTCAGATTTCTTAAAGACAAACATGTGCAATTTGCTTCTGATGATCATTCACATATATGTGCATTACAACTGCTCACAGTGTTTGTACAAGTGCAAAAATAAACTTCACAGGTATTTGGAACTGAAAAATATAGTATTTCACTTTAAAATGTATGGAATTGCAGAACAATAGGATTCCACCAAACCAAACTCTTCTGTACTGAAGCTGTTGACTAACATTAAATTGCACTTATTTTTTTTTTTAACTATTACCCATTCATCTCTGTGAATAAATAGGAAGCGGTCCATTTTTCATGGAAAACTCTACACTCTGTATCCACTTTTCTGCTTTTTGTCAGACATTTAGGCTATCGAGGGTGTGGGGACGAGTAGAAAATAGAGTAGACTACTCCGTGATAACAAACAGCAGACGTCGCATTGCTGCCATCTGCTGTTCAGTCCCAGAGATGTGCCGCGTCTTCTACCCCCTAGCGGATAATTTAGGAATAACATTTTATTAAAAATGACAAGTTCATGTCTTTTGTGCATCTTTTTTTTCACTTTTAAAACTCGTCCTGCGGGCCGGACTGAACCCTCTAGAGGACCGGTTTTGGCCCGCGGGCAGGACGTTTGACACCCACGCCTTAGACAATCTATCAAACCGCGGAAAAACTCCCCCTCTTACTAGGAGAAGATAAAGACTGCTGTATATTAGCAACTCAATACGAGCCCTTCTGCCACAATATGAGGGACACTCAGTGATGACTTGCCCTTATATTTCTTTGTTGTGATCGTGCTTCTTTATTATTGTTTTGTATTTTTTATCTTGATTAGTTAATTCACTTTTATTCTGTAAATTTGCACATTTTATGCTTCTTTTTTCAAGTATTCTGTGTATAGTGCCTTCATTTGTACATTTATGTACATTGTTTACACATTTAAAAAAATCCATTTTCATCCCTTTATACTCTGAAAAGATATATTTGGTGCTAAAATAAACTTAAGCATAAGTCAGACTAATTAATAATAAAAAAAATTCAATAAAAAGTTGCTGTATTTGAAATTATGAAAAGGTGAAGTGTCTCATGCATACAGAAGAACACACACGGTGCTCAGCACTGCAGAGCCAAAGGATTTTGAAAGATGTTTATCATAAATTTGATTAAGCCTTTACCCAGTTCATTCAGTCTAATTTAGACTAACTGGCAGGACCATAACTATCCACTTTATTGAGCTTGAACTTTTCTAAAATGAACCCAAATATAATTTATCATAAATGAGGAATGTATGGAAAGTCTCTCTCACTCACACACCTCCATGCTGTTGCACTGTTCCTGCTAATTGCTTTCAATCATCTCTGTGCACAGCACTAGGCCTGCCCCCACTGTGCACCATAATACCACCAATGCCTCTGCTATATGCATAAAAATGCATGGTTTCAGAAAAAAAAAAATATATATATATAATTGTTTCAATAAAACTGTGCTGCTATGAAAGTAGTACCAAGGCGTTTTTTGGGGACTGAACCCTGTCTTCAGGAGCACACTATAAAACATGCTTGCCTAATAACTTAAGACATACATTAACTTTTGATAAATACATGCCAAGACATGCTTGTCTAGTACTCTGAAGAGACACATTCCAAATGGCACTAGTGTGCACCATTGTAAATACTCATGCATGTCAGATCTTAATATTGCATTAGGTCAAGACTATGATGCAAATAGAATCCACTGACAATAACAAACTGCTTTCAGACTTTTATCATCAGTGGCAGAGTCCATTTTGTAAGCCTGCAATTCCAGTGGGAGGAGAATAGCCTTTAACTTGTTAATCACTAACCAGCAGGAGTCATCACTACTTTCTTCTCATGTCAAAATCCAAACCACCATACCAGAATCACACAAATACGGAATCTCTAAGAGGCCATGCATCCTTATTTTTTTTCCCCCTCATGCTCACAACTTTATTTTCTCATGATCTCCACATAAACCGTTGTTTTCTTGTGATCTTGTTTTAAGTTTCTTATCTCAACATAAAACAGCCGATTCTCTCATCCATCTAATTATATATAATATATATATATACACACACACACACACACATACATACATACACACAGTATTTCACAAAAGTGAGTACGTTCTTACGTGAGTAAGAAATGACACTTTGCTACAATGTAAAGTAGTGGTGGTGGGAGTGTCATGGTCTGGAGCTGCATGAGTGCTGCTGGCACTGGGGAGATACAGTTCATTGACCATGAATGCCAACATGTACTGTGACATACTGAAGCAGAGCATGATCCCCTCCCTTCGGAGATTCGGCCGCAGGGCAGTATTCCAGCATGATAACAACCCCAAACACACCAAGATGAGTGTGAAGGTGATGGACTAAACCCTATTGAGCATCTGTGGGGCATCCTCAAACAGAAGGTGGAGGAGCACAAGGTCTCTAACATCCACCAGCTCCGTGATGTCGTCATGGAGGAGTGGAAGAGGACTCCAGTGGCAACCTGTGAAGCTCTGGTGAACTCCATGCCCAAGAGGGTTAAGGCAGTGCTGGAAAATAATGGTCCCCACACAAAATATTGACACTTTGGGCCCAATTTGGACATTTTCACTTAGGGGTGTACTCACTTTTGTTGCCAGTGGTTTAGACATTAATGGCTGTGTGTTGAGTTATTTTGAGGGACAGTAAATGTACACTGTTACACAAGCTGTACACTCACTACTTTACATTGTAGCAAAGTGTCATTTCTTCAGTGTTGTCACATGAAAAGATATCAAATATTTACACACATGTGAGGGGTGTACTTACTTTTGTGAGATACTATGTGTGTGCGTATATATATATATATATATATATATATATATATATATAAATAAAAATAATCGAGAGAGAGACGGAAAAAGTTTTTTTTTTTGAAAAAAAGTATCATCTATATTTTGTTGTTTTTTCTCTTTTTTATTTTAAAAAAAAACTAAACAAACAAACAAAAAAACCCCACAACATTCTACAATTTAGAATTTTTACATTTTATAGCATGTCCACTGTAGAGGACCACAGGACCATTTTAGTTTGAAAAGACTCAGAAAATAAAAAATGAACAGATTATGGCTGTAGTGTGACATAAATCCAAGAAACTTCAACTTAAAAATAATTCTCTTTGTGGATTGTTCCTCTTGCTTGCTGTTGTGAGATGATGGTATATTTCTATTATAATTGAACGCATAGTCATTATAAAGAGCAGAGGATTTTGTGATTTGTTTTAAAGAAAAGATCAAAAGGTTAAACAATAAAGACAATTTTTCCACAACCTTCTTTGCTCATATTTATCAAGAGTGTCAACATTAGTGGAGGACACTACATGTCCATACAATGTCAAAATCAAAAGTACGAACGCTGTATCCTTTAAACAGTTTACATATTTCACGATACCACGATGGATAATCTTCAAGCCTCATTGAGAAGTTCTACTGGTCACTGATGATTTATCACGGGTTGTAGTGAGTAGTGTGTGTGTATAGAACATGGCATCAATAACATGGTCCTGGTGTCCACTATAATTGACATTCATAAAAAGGCAAATATTGTGAAACACAAACTGCTTTCAGAACTAAATTGATCATCTCGACACTTTAATAAACAAGAATATATGTGAAAATCACGGTTTAAAAAAAAACAAAACAAACAAAAACAAACAAACAAACAAACAAAACCCAGTATTTTACTGGTCTCTCGTCCTTCCATAAATTGTGCTTGTTCTTATGCCGGCCATTTTGGATGCAGTGTAAGATGTTCCTATCATCCCAGCCTAAAACATGACATCACTAGAAAGCACAGGAAGTACTATGTATAGGCTAGTACACCAGGAATTGGTAGAATAGCTCAAAAAAACAAACAAAAAAGCTCAAAGGACATGAATGGGGGGGGGAATAAATAAATAAATAAACACTACAGAGGACCTAAGTCAAGTCTCAGGAGGACACACACACACTTCTGTAGTTAATTACTAATATTAAAAAACGTAGATCTAGAGTCAAACAGAAATGTCATGTCCTTTGATCAATTATGTTAGCTTTGTTTTAATCGTGTCCGTGTTAGCTGAATTACCCAGCTCTTTCATTAAAACACTTTCCCTTCATTTCCACTGAACAAAACAGAACATTGGGTGAAGAATGAAAAGACACACAGACAGATGTTATTTGTTTTTGTAAGATCATCAGTTAGTTGCTCTAATCTAAGTCTTCAGTATTTCTGATAGCTCGTAGTAATTTTATTTATTTATTTATTATTTTAATTAGTTGGCAATATGGGTTTTAATAGTAGATTAATATCTATTTTTGATGTCTTTTTTTCTTAAGCCACGATACAGTAATGCGCGTAACCGAACGCCGGTTGCGTAACGCGAGCAGGTAAAGACAGAGTTCAAGCGCGAGCAGGGTAAAGACAGGTGGAGTTAAAGCTTCAAAGGGGAGAGACAGAGGTTAGGAAAAGACCTACCGAAGGTTTGGGGGTGTAACGCATTCCTGCGTCCATCGGGTCCATGACTTGAAGGAGATCTGCCGAACTGTGCGACTGGGTTCCCGCCTGTCCCTCGATCACTTTTACGCACCTGATTGCGCTCCTTCCGGAACAATCCAGGTCGAGTTAAACCAGTCCTCCAACCTGTCTTCCGGTTCGGTGACGACGGCAGGTGAAACGAGTTGCGTACACGGCCCCAAGCGAACAAAAAGTCCTACTCTTTTCAATTAAAACGCGATTGTTAAAGACAAACGACGCAGATACGAATAACCAAAAGTACACTTCTGTAAATTAAGAGCGATTCCGATTAAAGATAATACCAGGAGCACTACTTCACAAACACCCGGAACATACCCTGTACCTGTACCTGCGCGAGCGAGAGAAAAAAACTTCCGGCTTCAGGTTGGAATGGGCGTGTCCCCAAGAGTGATACTCACCTATCTACCGACTGGCCGCGCGCAAGGAAATTGAAAGCGTTAACGTTGTTAACTAGTTGTTCAGAAGTAATCTGATCGGATTTGTATCATCAATCGAATTGGATCAAATCATGGAAATGAAATGGGTTGTTCCAAAGAAAAGGATTCTGAGATCGGGTTAGATCATGTAACCCTATCTTGGTTTTGATCTTTCAGTAGGCTGTTTTACTTTCAGTAACTTTTCTTTTATATATATATATATATATATGTATATATTTCAGTAACAAAATGTAATAAAACATTAAAAGTGGTCAAATGATACAACATCTGTATCATGTAGTGTATATACTACATGGGAGATATACATATACTCCCTATATATGACCAGGGCACAACCTAACACTTTTTGTTTTTTCAAGTTTGTGGAAAAGCAGCCTACCTAGGGTTCAAAGCATTTTTTTTCTTTACATTAATTTTTACAAAGGTCTGGTACAAATATTTGGCCTTGTTTTATGAATAGAACATATATTCTGTCTGATTAAATAATGAAACAGTATAAGTGAAATGTTAGGATATGCCCTATATATGGGGCATGTTGTGACATGACCATATGATAGCTTAAAATCCTCCTCAAGCAGTTTCATCTGGTTTAACTAACCTTTATTAGTCTTAAAAAGAATTGAAATGTTTTGCTTAGAAATACTTACTGAAGGTGAGCTTTCTATCTGGAAAATAATATTTTTACATTCATTTTTATATACAACATAAACCCAATTCAAGTCTATATCGTAATGAGAAGCTTTGTTACTTACACACTTACACAAGTTGAGGTCTGACCCTCCGGGGCAGGAGCGGCCTTGTGCCTCAGTCTTAATCTGTAGTCTTAGTCTATCGTAGAAAAAGAAGACTCACCAGTCACTTCTAAAGTTTACAAATCTCCACCTAAGTGGAGTTGGTTGATTGCAAAATAGTTTCAAGCAGGATAACAATTGTCAATACGGTAATTAATAATAACTATGGCGTAGATCTTCACCACAAAAATCTTGGCAAAGAACAAACAGTATACACATATAATATATAGTGTTACCAAGTTACATCAGATTCTTAATGTCAGAATCATTGGTATCCTTAGAAACAAGTTAAATGTTGACAGGTTATGAGCTATCCTTCAGAAAATAAAAGAAAATGACTATAAATCAATCAAGCATTTCTTTAAGCATGTGTGTGAGTGTGTGTGTGTGTGTGTGTGTGTGTGTGTGTGTGTGTTTGAGTCACTGAGCTCAGGATGTTAGGCTAACTCACAATATACCGTTGAATCCACTTGCTAGCTTCATAATGCCTCAGTGACTTTCAGTCAGTCAGTATGTCAGTTATAACACATATGAAAGCAAGGTTTTTCAGCATCTTGTTATTCTAACAGTATGCACGTTTTCATATCACAAATGCAAGCAAAAGCAGTACAGAATCATTGTTCTTTTAACACTTTATATTTATTCAGTTGACATGTATGCCAGAGTTTGGTTTAGATCATGTTCATGTGGGTCAGGAAGTGGTTTTTCCCTCAGTAAGAAGACTTGTGTGGTGGTTGCTTCATTAACAGCAATATTTTCTATATACATTTTAGTTCTTAAAGTTCTATGTATTCTTGTGACTTTTGTTTTAATCTGTTTCTGAACATCTCATGGGACTTCCAAAGGCGATTAGCCATTGCAGCTAAAGCAAATTGTTGGGCACTCAGATATTACAGGATCGTGTGGTAGTTGTCAGTGATCAGCATTTCTGATGATTCTTTATTCTTCTTGCTTTTTCTTCTGCTCTTTCCTTTCTTGTTCTTCTCTTGTCGCTGTGGGAACTTTTTGCAGTGTGAAATGTCAGATTGTCCACTGAGGGACCAAAAAATGTCTATAGGAACATGTTCAACTGTTACCCACAATAGTTCTTCCCTATTTACCGAAGAACCCTCATACTGTTGATTTCTAGTGTAGTAGGTTTCACAGTATTGAAGCAATTGAGGGAAGAAATGTTTCCTTCCTTCCATTCTAAAACGTCGGTTGGGCCTGTCGGGTGTACAGGGTTTGCACCAGGATGGAAATAGTGTATTCCCCTGAGTGACACTCTCCAATTCCAATTGTGTAAATCCACATTCAAATAATTGGCTATCAATGCATTGGATGTCCTTTCTCACAGAGATGTAATCTATCCATGAGTACCTTGGAGCCATGGTATTCATGGCCCAGGGCACGAGCACTTTATCATCCCACAAACAATATTTACAGCATAAATATCCATTTAACGATTTGGCAATGCATTGTCTATTATTTCGATCACAGTAAGCACAGCTTATGACCTTTCTAAGGCCATTCGTCCTTCTGGCTGTGGACAGACTGTAAGTCTGCGCTTCATTCTACATTCTTGCAGCTACAAGCTCTCAGGACTCTATACAATCTTTGTCAGTACATGGAACATGGAACCGTGGTCTCCGTTGATCGTCACGTTCTAGCGGTCTGTATTATATTTTCAGTTGTTTCTTTTTCTTTCTCAGATACATCTATTATGCTTGACTGTGGTTGTGGTTATGGTGTTGTGTCTGACTGACAATTGCTTTTTTTCTTCAGCTGTCTTTCAGTAAAACATTCTGGGTATCCAGTAGATCTAGTCATTTTCAACAGTTCTTTACCATACCAACTAATCTTAATAGTAAATTCAGTGACATTATAGGTAAGCTTATAAATAGTGATGCCCAGTCACTCTCCAGTGTGTGAGATTATTTCTCAATGTGATTGAATAGATCTTTGACTGTAGCTTAGTTCCCAAAATGTCTGAAGCATTGCCAGTCACATTAGTGGGCAAATTATAGGTCTCAGTGGCTGCATCTTCAGGCTGAATTGTCATTAAGGAGCTGTTAGTTTCTATACTACAATTATCAAACAGTTTCCCTAAGTCTGTCAGTCTGATTTTGCAATCAATCTTTTGGATCATTTACTGAAAATGTTTCGTTGCCTATTGTTTGATTCATTAGACATGGTATTTGATGGTATATACATGGTATATGGCTTTCTTTTTAATCGGTTTCTTCTTTGGCAAGACAGACTATTAAATCTTCCCATGTATCTATCTGCCACTGACCTGAGGTAGGATTGTAAACTTCAACCCATCCAGATATCTCACCCCTGTCCTAATTTCTACTTTTCTTTACTCCTTCAGTCTTAATGACAGAATTTCTTGCTTGGTCTTCCCATAGGCCTAAGGGCCAAATGTTATTCACTGTGTCTGCGGTGTTAGTAAGTACCCCTGCAGAACCTCCTGTGAGAAGACGGACTGCTTGTGTCAACACTAGGAGGCCTTTGTAAGGGCCTTCCTTTTTCAATTCAATTCAATTCAATTTTATTTTATTTGTGTTGCACGTTTTACAACAGACATTGTCTCAAAGCAGCTTTACAGAAATATCAACACGGTATACAGATATTAAAGGTATTAAAGTTATTTAACTATGAAACTTTTTCATTCCTCTTTGTAATTCATCTGACCCCTGACTTTGAAGCCATTGATTGAAAAGTGCATTCTTTTTGGGGATGAATCCATGTGAGGGATGTTTTTCAAATTGGGTTATGATTTTGCTATTATCTTTCCCATTAACCCTAATGGTGTGATCATGGGCGTAACCACGCACTCTTTTTGGGGGGTCGTGACCCCCCGCAATGTTGAGGAAATACCAATCTGTCCGCTCCAATATACAGTAAATATAATTCTATGTATCCCACCTTAATTTCCCCTGCCAACAGATCTGTCTTTTCTTTATCTCTTTATTTATGTCTATTCTTAAAAAAAAAATATATATATATATATATATATATATATATATATATATATATATATATATGTATATATATATATCTTCCATTTGTTAAGGACAATTGGTGTGTCCCCTCCAATTGTACACTTGGTTTCGCCCATACGCAACATGAGTTCGTTGATATATTTTAGCAGCTCAGTCTGTAAGAAATGGAGACAGCAGCCAAGCTTTTTTCAGACAGTCAGTAACTAGATACCTAAATATCTATGCTAACGTCAGTTCCAGTTTTTGACCATTAACGGTACATTCACGTGCACATCCTCCCACATCATGAAGACCAAGGAACACACCAGGCAGGTCCGTAATACTGTTGTGGAGAAGTTTAAAGCCGGATTTGGATACAAAAAGATTTCCCAAGCTTTAAACATCCCAAGGAGCACTGTGCAAGCGATCATTTTGAAATGGAAGGAGTATCAGACCACTGCAAATCTACCAAGACCGCTGGCGGCCCTCTAAACTTTCAGCTCAGACAAGGAGAAGACTGATCAGAGATGCAGCCAAGAGGCCCATGATCACTCTGGATGAACTGCAGAGAACTACAGCTGAGGTGGGAGAGTCTGTCCATAGGACAACAATCAGTCGTACACTGCACAAATCTGGCCTTTATGGAAGAGTGGCAAGAAGAAAGCCATTTCTCAAAGATATCCATAAAAAGTCTCGTCTAAAGTTTGCCACAAGCCACCTGGGAGACACACCAAACATCACACCAAACGTTGAGAAATGGCTTTCTTCTTGCCACTCTTCCATAAAGGCCAGATTTGTGCAGTGTACGAAGTCCTCACACCGTTTGCATTTCCCAACATTTCACCATCCCATGAACAGCTGCAGGGCGTTGGAAGGAGAATTTTCAGTGTGTTGCACCTGTCACATGCATTACATTTACATGAGAGGTCTAAACTTGTCTCCCATATTTCAGTTTCTCCATGCTGTATCCTGCATTTTCCACATATCACTATACCTCCTATCTCTACTTCAGGTAGGCTATAGTGGTCAGCATTCCATTCGTGGATTAAGAAATCTGACTCTTTTGGTACATTGAATTGCTTGGCATTTGCAAGGGTCAATATGCCGTGGACAGCTGTGGCCTTCTCTTTACATATGGCACAATTTCCAGGTTCACAGCATATTAGTTGGCTCAATTCTTCAACCCTGAATTGGCTCATCTGTCCTGCTTGTCTATCTGCATCTTTCCCTACTGCATAGGCTACACGGACCATTTCACTGGATATTTGTACCCTTATTATCCTGTGCCTATTCACAATCAAGCAGATTATGGCTCCTGTTTCCATAGCAAACCCTGATTGATTGCAGTCCGTTATTTGTTAACTCTACTGTATATGTAGGAACATGGTATCCCCTACCTTTTTCTTGCTGACTTCTACTTTGTTAGTGAGATATTTTCCACTTGACTGGCTGTTAAGGTAGAAGAGACGTGTTTCAGTTAATTAATCCAATTCTCCTGTTTTTGTTTCGAACAAACCATTCTTTTACCTCTCTACTAGCTCTTTTTGCTATTCCGTTCGTCTCTGGATGGTATGGCACAGTTTCCACAAATTCTATTACTATTATTTTTGTGCTTACCGAAATGTTCTATTATCAGTAAGAAATACAGTTTTATTCTTTGTCTGTTTCTGAGAGGTCTTGCAAAATCCAGACTGATTTGCTGACCATAAAAGTCTGCAGGTATCTTGGAATGATCTACACGTGAATTTGTCATTATTCTTCGACACTCTTCACAATTTAATTTTATTTCATTGTATATTTTTCTTATATATGGGATATTTATATCTATTCTTTTTAGTTCTCCGAGAATGGTGTTTGTTGTTGGGTGACACATCTGGTCGTATAATCTTTTTAACTGCATATGTGCATTAGCCCTCGTGATCGCATTCACGTGGTAGAGGATGCGTTCTACTTCCTTGTTTCCTGCAGCTGTTTCAGTTTCTTGTGAAGTGTGACTTACTTGGTGGAATGGGAATATCTTGAGTTGCTCTAAAGATTTTGCCACCTGCTGCCATAAGGTTTTATGGCATACTGCTTTCTTTTTTGCATTAAAAGAATTTTTTTGATTTCCATGTCTCCAAGTCCTGTGTTAGGGCCTGAAACATAGTACGAGTCTGTGACAAGCACTACCTTTTCAATGTTTATTTGTATATATTCTTTGAGGCCTTTTACGACCGCAGTAACTTCTCCAGCTAATAGAGCTGAACCTTCTATACTGCCATTCTTTTGTGCAATACTCTTCCCTGTTTTTTCAGCTCCTCCTATATTGCGGTCCCTTTTTAGTTAGGCCTCCTTGAACCCTAACAAACTGGTATGAAGTTTTAGCTGTCTTTGGTTGAGGTTTTCCACCGGGGGGGAAGGGGGGGAGGTGGAGGTCGATGGGGGGGGGGGGTCAGAGATAGGCTCCCTCAGCCATAGGTAGCGGTGCACTTGGACCAATGTCTTTTTCAGTTTTTCTGTATCTTAGAAGGTCTCCTTGTCTACCATGCCTTACTAAAGCTCATGAGAGCAATTTTGCAATTATCTCTCTTTCCATCAGCATAAACTCTCTGCTGCCTGGAAGTCTTTTCTCTCTTACTCCCTTCTGTAGTAATTTTAGTATAGCATGTGGATCCCATTTATCTGGGTTCGAATCATGGATGTCTTAACAGCTTACTAAGAGGCCTAGCTCTTTTGTACTGTCTCAAAAGTCATGTTCCTCCCTTTCTGCCTCATCTATGGGTGTTATTGCTTCTAGGACTTCCAGGTTTGGAGTATTAAATACTCCATACTGGGCCAGCAGATATCTGTTTATGCTTTCTTTAGATAGTTTTAATGCAACAGCTTTTCTGAGTTTTCTCTGGCCTGCTCTTTCTTTTTTTGTTTTTTTCCTATAAATCACTGTGCTCAGTATGAGCTTCTGCTTGTGGTCTAGGTTCATGAGACATGTTAGGCTTATTCCTGAGGAATCCTGTAAAGGTCCTTCTGAGGCATCTTCCTCCCTTTTTGGGGTAGAGTGCCTTAAAGATGTTCGTAACTGTGGAGCTTCCCTATGTCTGTCCCTGTCAGTCATTTCAAGTGTGTGTTTGTGTGTATACTCAGGGATTTCTTTTCAGAGTGAATCAACTACCCCTTTAGGATGATTTTCTTCATCTCCCAATGTGCTCCTCAAATCAGATTGTTTCTATCAAAAATCAAGCACTTCCCAACATCCTCATTTTCAAAAATGGCAGCTAAAACTTCCTGAGTAGATAAAAACCTGCTACTGGATGCTAAGGTGGTAAATCAACAGTATTTTGTTCCCAAATCTTTTTCTGCTTTTTGTTTTTATGTCAAAATATACCAAAGATATGCTTACATGCATTGCAAATTCTTACAGTAATGTGTGCACAAGAAAAAAAAAATTGTTTAATATTTAAAACAAAATATCTCTGCTTACTATTCATATACAGACATTAACTAGGTAACATAAGAAAAACTGTTTTCCATGCTTCAACATTCAAGATATCTATCTTGTGGTTTTTCCAGAACACATGATTTGGACATAGGGATGCGTCTGTCGAGTTTAAAGAGTTAAGAAAACAAAAAAACATACAAGATAAACTATGATATTATGTCAGTAAAAACATTTCTAGAAATAAAATCATAAAGTCATATGAAGTAATGTACATTTACATACAAACAAATATTAATTCTTGACTATGAACACAGAAAATGCCAAAGCAAAATCCAACATAATGAAGGCAAAGACATAACACACCCAGGTTCACCCCTGTCGGTCTTCCTTGGCCTGTTTCTTATGCTGCAGTAAATAAAATCATAAAAGGGAATTGAGTGAATTTACATGGCTAACTGCACAGAATAGCATAGCTTCTTGTAATAGCAGTAAGTTTTAACACAGAGTTACAATGTGCCCCTGTGTGCAACAGAGATTCAGACATGGCTATTCTGAAGCCTATATAAGCATTTAGGGACTATGTAGGATTATAACTGAGAAATTAAAAATTAAGATATTAAATTTTCTTTAACTGTTAAAGTGATGAAGTAGATACCCTTGTCAACAATCTTATTGGAATCTCAGTTTATCTTGTAGGCTCTTATTAGATTTTTATCTTATTGGACATGTATGCATTACATATATTATATACAGTATCTCACAAAAGTGAGTACACCCCTCACATTTTTGTAAATACTTGATTATAGCTTTTTCATGTGATATAGATATATAGATATTTCATTGCTCCCCGGTGTCATGTGACTTGTTGGTGTTTCAAGGTCTCAGGTGTGTTAAATTTGGTGTCATCGCTCTCACACTCCCTCATACTGGTCACTGGAAGTTCAACATGGCACCTCATGGCAAAGAACTCTCTGAGGATCTGAAAAAAAGAATTGTTGCTCTACATAAAGATGGCCTAGGCTATAAGAAGATTGCCAAGACCCTGACACTGAGCTGCAGCACGGTGGCCAAGACCATACAGCGGTTTAACAGGACAGGTTCCACTCAGAACAAGGCCTCGCCATGGTCCACCAAAGAAGTTGAGTGTACGTGCTCAGCGTCATATCCAGAGGTTGTCTTTGGGAAATAGACGTATGAGTGCTGCCAGCAGGTTGAAGGGGTGTGGGGTCAGCCTGTCAGTGCTCAGACCATACGCCGCACACTGCATCAAATTGGTCTGCATCGCTGTCGTCCCAGAAGGAAGCCTCTTCTAAAGATGATGCACAAGAAAGTCCACAAACAGTTTGCTGAAGACCAAGATAAACTTATTTGGTTCAGATGGTGTGAAGCGTGTGTGGCGGCAACCAAGTGAGGAGTACAAAGACATAGTACTCCATAGACATACAAAGTGTGTCTTGCCTACAGTCAAGCATGGTGGTGGGAGTGTCATGGTCTGGAGCTGCATGAGAGCTACCGGCACTGGGGAGATACAGTTCATTGAGGGAACCATGAATGCCAACATGTACTGTGACATACTGAAGCAGACCATGATCCCCTCCCTTCGGAGACTGGCTGTGTGTTGAGTTATTTTGAGGGACAGCAAATTTACACTGTTATACAAGCTGTACACTCTCTACTTTACATTGTAGCAAAGTGTCATTTCTTCTGTGTTGTCACGTGAAAAGATCAAATAATCAAATATTTACAAAAATGTGACGGGTGTACTCACTTTTGTGAGATACTATATATATATATATATATATATATATATATATATATATATATATATATATATATATATATATATATATATATATATATATATATATATATATATATATATATATATATTAATGACTGACACCCTGTACAGGGTGTAACCCCGCCTTGTGCCCAATGCTCCCTGGGATTGGCTCCAGGTTCCCCGTGACCCTGAAGAAGGAGTAAGCGGTTGAAGATAGAAGGATGGATGGATATATATGGAGATGAAGAGGGGTGTGACATGGGTCCTTTTGGGCTGGTTGAAGACAAGGCATGCTGCTGCATTCTGAATCATCTGGAGGGGTTTGATGGAGCTGGCTGGGAGGCGTGAGAGTAGTACATTGCAGTAGTCCAGTTCAGATATGACAAGAGTTTGGACTAATAGCTGTGTGGCCTGTTCGGTGAGATAGGGTCTGATTCTCTTGATGTTATACAGAATGAACCTACAGGACAGTGCAGTTGTTGAAATGTGGTCTGTAAAGGTCAAGCCGTCATCAAAAGCTGTAACTCATGAGTGCGTATGCGGATTTACATGAAAGTTAAAATGCATATACAGGACAGAGTTCTGAGGTCATAGGCAAAGTTTGGTTGTGGCCATATAAAGGAAGCTGAGCTAGTTAGCTGTTTCTCTGTTTCAAGTCTGATTGAGCTGAAATTTGGTATGGTCCATCTGTGTGCTAAAGTAGATTTTGGAGAATTACCTATTTACTTACAAAACATGCCATCAGCCAATCAGCTTTCAGCAGGCATTTGAGAGGGTTTCCATAGAGCTATAAATGCATATAGTAGTCTGTCCGTTAGCCCACTTGAGCTTCTATGGAATTCAGTGATTAATTTTTTTACCTTATGCTGCCTTGGTAACTTATGTACCCGATAGTCACACCATTGCCCAAATGCATCAGGATGTGATACTGTCTCAGAACAGGTTGGGAGTAACTGAGGGTCGGCCAGGCCTGCCCTCAATTCTAGAAGATTGATGCTGATCCAAGCACCTTTCTCAGAGAGGCGAGAATGCATAATTGTTGATGCAGCCTGGGTTCAGCCATAGGCTGATTATCCATCTCTGATAGCATCTTATTCCCAACAGGCCCAAGGGAACCACTGCTTTGGTTACAGTCAACATGGAGTTAACAGTCAACAAACAAGGTTGATTCATGCTCCATATTGATGTGTGTCCCAGACACAAGCACAGACTTTACCATCTTCCTGCTCCTCAGTTGAGCAAGGTCATAAGCAGCATCATGAAACATGTTTCATGTGGCAGTGGAGATCATTGACTAGTCTTTCTGGTTGATTGGGCACACAGACGCGTTTTAGCTACCACTCCTTGAACCATCTGTTTGTTTGTTTGTGTTTATGTTAATGTGGGTTCTGTAATCCTGTAGTTTTTATTTTATAAGTCATCCTATACACCTGAAAAGTGTCGGGACTATTTCATGCACCTTGGATTCTTGCTTTTATCCGTTTGTGTTATCTGAAGGACTCTGGAGCTTAATCGGAGGAGTTTACCCTGTGGTGTTACTGAGAACATATGCTGCCTTGGGAATGCTGTGGTCCTGGACTCACGGAACATGGCTTTAATGTACACCGCACACCAGCTTTTGAACTAAAAACAGGACTATCGTTTGCAAAAGGATGCTTATGAACACTGTCGAAATGCTGGCCTGTTGAGACATAGGCGTTATATACATTCTGACTAAAAGAGTGTCTCAAACTGGTGTAGTCCTCAGTAATTTATCTTTGTCCAATTTGTCCAATCAGAGTTGCCTTCTGCGGTGACCCAGAGCCCAGTACTCTAGATTACCTGTACCTGTACCCCAGATTACACAGATTAACATTTGAATGCCTTGTGTTGAGTTTCTGCCTCCAAAGCAACGGTCATCGCTACCATCTTTCGACCACCAAAGTCAAATGAATCTTTTTTGTTTTCGAGTTTGCTGACTTGTTGTCAATGTTGTGTTTTAAATTCAAGAGAATCCTTATTTTGGGGGATATTAATACACACATTGACCAAAATGACTCTGTGATGACAAAGGACTTTTTATTTTGACTGGATTGTTTAAATCTTACATGGTTTATTAGTAGCCCAACACATAGCAAAGGTCATACTCTAGACATTGTGATCGCAAATGATTCATTTGTGTCTCATCTGTCTTCTGCTGATATTGGTCTTTCTGACCACCTTTTTTAATCTGGAACCACCTCTTCTTTGAACATCATCTTCATGCACTGTTAATTTTCATGAGTGGAAATCAATTAATCCAACTGATTTTGCAGACTCTGTAGTTTCCTTTCTTCATGGATTCTCATTAGCTCCTCTTGAAGATAAGATTTTACAGTTGAATAATGTTCTCGCCTCTAATCTGGACTCCTTTGCTCCCTTGAAGTCGATCTGCTCCTTGACATAATGACAACCTGTGCTCTATGAAGGCAGCTTGTCGTAAAATGGAGCGGAACTGGCGTGAATCTGACTTGAATGTATTTTTACAAGCTTGGAAAGACAGCTTGGGGGAATATCAAACTGCAATTGAGTCTACAAGATCTGCTAATTTTTCACAGATTATTAAGAATGATCAAAGCAATCCCAGGCATGTCTTCCATACTATAAACAAACTCCTCATAGTTGATGTTGGCACCTCTTTGCCTGTTTCAAATCAGTTATGTAATAAGTTTCTTCATTTTTTCAGCTCTAAACTTGACAATGTTTATAATCTAATTCATGCAACACCTGTTTCCTCTTCACTACTCTGCTTGTCTAATTTCTCTGGCTCATCTTTCACAACTTTTTCTCAAATTGATTCAGAGTTGTTTACTAAGGAGGTATCACATATGAAAGCCACCTTTCGCACACTGGATCCCCTCCCTACAAGCTTATTGAAAGCGGATTTGAGCTTTTTATGCCTGGCTGTTCTCAGCATTATGAACAACCCTCTGTGCACTGGTGTTGTACCAGCAGCATTGAAAACTACTGCTGTAAAACCAGTTCCAAAAAAGCACACCATTTATTTGGACAATTTAAATTATTGTCCTCTATCAAAACTTCCCTTTTGGCAAAAATTTCAGAATGTGTTGTGGCTTTGCAACTTCACAATCACCTTTATGGTAATAATCTTTTCGAGCCCCCTCAGTCAAGTTTTCATAAACTTGACAGTACAGAGACAGCTTAGGTCAAGGTTACGAATGATCTGTTAATAGTCTCGGATTCTGGTTCTCTTTCAATCCTTATCCTTCTTGACCTTAGTGCTGCTTTTGACACCGTCAATTACAACTCTTACTCAACTGACTTGAAAATGTTTGGTGTTTCTGAGACTGTTATGACCTGGTTTAGATCTTATCTCTCTGATCGCTGCCAATTTGTTTTTATGAGTGGTTTCAGGTCTGAGATTGCTCTGTTCCACTGGGGTCCCTCAGGGATCTATTTTAGGTCCCTTAATTTTTAGTATTTATACATTTCCTCTTGGATTGCTCTTAAGATCACTCGGGCGTAATTATCACTTTCTTCTGCAGACAATACTCAGGTTTATATTCACACTAAGCCTGGTCAAAATGTGGGTGTTTCTTTTCTCTCACATTGTATTTCTGAGATAAAAACATGGATGACCGAAAACTTTAGGTGTCTTAATAGTGAGAAGTCTGAGACTTTGTAAAGCTGGTTCAGTAATGTTGAAGGTAGACGGCTCTGCTTTGGAGTTCCAAACATGTTTGATTCGAGTTGCCTTTTGACCCATACGTACAATCTACCGTCAATAATTCCTTTTTTCATCTCAGAAATATTGCTAGACTTCACCCTATGTTATCTTCTCCTGTGACTGAAAAGCTTATCAAGTCTTTTGTATTCTCTCGTATTGATTACTGCAGTGCACTTCTTGCTGGGGTTCCTAAAACCACACTAAACAATATTGTAATGTGTGCAAAATTCTGCTGCTAGGATCCTGACTGGAGTCAGGAGAAATGAACACATCTCTGTAATACTGAAGTCCTTGCACTGGCTCCTGGTCAGGTTTCACGTTGATTTTAAAATCCTTATGCTCACGTATAAGGCACTGCATGGTCTGGCCACTCAGTATCTGTCTGTCATCTGTGCTCCTCTCACGTTTGTTTACTGGCTGTCCCACAGACACGGTTGTGATCTGTAGGGGACAGGAGTTTCTCGTCCTATGCCCTTAAACTCTGGAATGCACTTCCCTACTCATGTTAGAGATGCACAGAATTTGAGAATTTTTAAATCTAACGTAAAAACAATTTTTTTTTTTTTAGGTTAGCTTTTCCCTAATGGCTTTAATCATTTTGTTTTCAAGACTTTTTTTTTTGTATGTTTTGTGTTTTTATTTATTTTTTTTGTTTTCTTGATATTTTCTTATTGTTTAAGTGCCTTGAGAAGCTGCTTTAAAGGCACTATATAGTTTATTATTATTATTATTATTATTATTAGCTGCAAATCCCCTTCCAGAAATAATTTTTAGTTATCTATCAGTGCTCTATTAAAGGAGCTTTTACAACCTTAGTCCCCAAAGTATCCCATAGTAGCAAAGTCTTGTTCAATACAATTAATGCAGTACTGAACCCTGCTGTCACATTCCAGAGGCTACTGCTGAAACCTGCAAAGTGTTGCACAAAAGAAGCCCTTCCTGAGAGTAACATACAAAATGCACCTGAAAGTTTCAAGCATAATTTTCCTTACAGGCGGTGTGTTGTGGTCATTAATATCTATCTCAATGGTTGGTGATTTCTCACTAATGGTCTCAGACAGTAAGACTCAGACACCACCTCTCCTCCACTCGCACGTTGAGCACCGGTTCACCACAGGGCTGTGTGCTAAGCCCCCTCCTGCACGGTCTCTACACCTACGATTGTATTCCGGTCCACAATAACAACGTTATCGTCAAGTTCGCTGACGACACCACGGTGGTCGGACTCATCTCAAAGGGAGATGAGGTAGCCTACAGAGAGGAGGTCCTGAACTTGGTAGCCTCATGTTCAGAGAACAATTTGGCTCTGAACAATACCGAAAACCAAGGAGATCATTGTAGACTTCAGGAAGCACAACACTGAGCTAGCCCCCCTTTTCATAAATGGTGAGTGTGTGGAGAGGGTCCACACCTTCCAGTTTCTTGGCGTCCTTATCTCCGCTGACATCTCCTGGTCAGACAACGTCACAGTGGTTATTAAGAAGGCTCAAAAGCGGCTACGCTTCCTGAGGGTTCACAGGAAGTACAATCTGGACCCCTATCTGATGCTGACCTTCTACCGCTCGCCCATCGAGAGCCTGCTGACATACTATATTACGGTATGGTACGGCAGCTGCACCGTGGCAGACAGGGAGGAGCTTCAGAGAGTAATAAAAGCAGCACAGAAGATCATTGGCTGCCCTCTCCCCTCCCTGATGGACATTTACACCTCCCGTTGCCTCAGCAGAGGAAAAACCATCATCAAGGACAGCGCTCACCCTGGCTCTGACCTGTTTAATCTGTTGCCCTCAGGGAGACGTTACAGGTGCAGCAGAACAAGGACAAACAGACTCAAGAATAGTTTTTCCCCAAAAGTTATATACATTATAAATACACACATGTACTGATTTCACAGTACTATTTATTTATTTTATCTATTTTATTTTGTTTTTATCTTATTTATTTTATGTATATGTTGGCATGAAAAAAAAGGAGTGGCTCTTAATTTCATTGTACATGTGTATAGTGACAATAATAAAGGCATACATTCATTCATTCATTCATCAAAGATGACTACATGCGGGGAAAAGCACTATAAATTATAGTGGTGATCTCTGATGCATTGAGGCTGTTTACAGGTCCTGGTGTCCAGCTTTGGTGGCTCTAAGAAGCTGTAGTATGCGCAGCGACCACACCACGGGCAACGGCTTCGACTAACCGACTAAACCAGGTTGAGGGTAGCATGTAGCATTTGGCAGACTCCGCTCAAATCTTTGGCTGGGTTCTACCCACCCTCCTCTATGCTTGTGAAACATGGACTGTGTATAGCTGCCATGTTAAAAAACTCAACCACTTCCACATGAGCTCCCTGAGAAAACTGCTGAAGATCAGTTGGCAGGACAAGGTACCGAACACAGTGGTGCTCAGTCAGGCTGGCATGACAACCATCCACACCATGCTGTGCAAGACACGGCTCCGATGGGATGGCCATGTTGTCCGCATGCCGGAAGAACACCTACCCAAGATGATGTTCTATGGAGAGCTACAGCAAGGCAAGAGATCTCACCCTGGTCAATATAAGATGTTCAAGGACACCCTTAAGACCTCGCAGAAGAAATTTGGCATCGACCCTGGCAGTGGGGAGAGTGTTGCTGCTGATAGATCTGTTTGGCGCAGTCAAATCTATGCCGGTGCGGCAGCCTTCGAGTAGAAAAGGCTGGCAGACGCAGCTGAAAAAAGTGATCTGTGCAAATTCAGGAACAGCAGTTACACATCTCCCAGTCAGCAACCTGCATATCCTTGTCCTCACTACAACAGACTCTTCCGGGCCCAGATTGGATCGATCAGCCATCTCCGGACCCACCTCCCAAGTGAATAGATGACATATATGGTCCTCATCGACACCGATGGACGAACATCATCATCACAGGTCCTGATGAACTGAGACTGTTTTGAAGGCTTCTATCCCCAGGAAATGCTTTCACCCAATATTGATTGTTGAGTCAGTGATCAATTTGAAAGCAGCGTTTTTGTAGATCAAAATTCACTAACAATAATTATTTTTTAAAAACTATATTAAAACGGACTATACAATTCAAAAGGATGAATTCAAGACATTCTTTAAATTCATTTAATTTGCTATGTGTGGGGGAGGGGGGGGGATTACAGTACACACTATTTTGTTTAGAATAAAGACCGCCAATTAACAATAAATAACAGAGAACCAGGAGGAACCCACAGTGACAACATGTTAGACTTCACATAGACAATAACCTGAGCTCACAATCAAACTGGGAACTTTGGAGCTGTTAGAAGGCAATACTGTTTCAAAACCTTTATACAAATACATTTTCAAATTCATGATTCATTTTTAGCTTACTTAGTAGCTGATCAGATGTTTTCACCATACCATTCCCAGGCATTAAAAAAGATATACTTGAACGTTCAGCATTCTAAAATGTGTACTACAGATGGAAAAATCATTACATTGATGTATTTCTTTTAATAGAATATCAAGATCAATAAAGAATACCTCAATGTATAACGGAATACAGTAAAAAGCTATTCCTTTGGGAGAAAAACAAAACCACTTCCATATTTTAGGAAGATGTTTCAGTTCATTTGGCACACGATCAATAACATTAATGATTTTCCTGTGCCTGTCCAGAAACTCAAAATAAATTTTCAACCCATTCAAAAGGCTATCAATGCTCCCTGTTTTTTTTTTTTTTCTTCTTTTCTTTATAATAAAGTAGGGTGTAACATCCCTTAAAAAATACATGTCCATATACATTTAAACTCGAATAATTTTGGTCCTCTAATGACAACATTTACAAAAAAAATCAGTTTTCGGATTTTAGGGGACAACATGCAAACTCTGTATGGAGGTGAATTTTAAAATGATACTTTAGATGCAGTTTTTCTATTAAATATCATTGTCTTCTCTTAAGATTTATATGAGAACATCTGGTCCTATAAGTTTAGAAGGGCCCTGCTATAAGCCTGTACCACTTGACTGTTTCTTGACTCAGGTCAAAGTCTTTGAGGCTAAGGGTGATGCCGCCTAAGTAGCAGTTCTCACGCAAATACTCGGCACTTAGCACATTCAGTTGCAGCTCCCTTTGCTTCAGCGTCTCCTTGCTGTAGCCACTGTACACCAGCTGTGGACAAAAAGCACAGCAAAACCATTTAAAATTATTATGAAGAAAAGGTGAACGAGTATTACAGGCTTACTGTGATGTACTGAGTAGCGTTAATAAGGGAAAAAATGAATTCCATATTGTTTGTAGCATTTAAAGGTATGTGAGGCTGATTATGATGTAAGGTCCAGAATAAATTCAAATCTATCATATCAATACATTCATTTAGATCCTGATAAATTATTATACAGTATATGTATATACCAGCAAACACTGCAAGTCATCGTCCAATCTCAAAACTGTTAAATACATATTTAATAAAATTAAGAGATACAGTATCTAAGGCACCTGGGACACTTTTCAAGTACAATTTGCTGGTTAATGCAGCATGCTCCTGGTTTGATTTTTTTGTGTGTTTGAATGCTGTTGCTATTTGCAGAAGGGGTATAACATTCAAAATACACTAGCACAGTGAGATTCCCCTGCTGATTTTGTACGTTTGCCCACTGATAAAGAAATGATCAGTCTATAATTTTAATGGTAGATTTATTTGAACAGTGAGAGACAGAATAACAACAAAAACATCCAGAAAAACACATGTCAAAAATGTTATAAATTGATTTGCATTTTAATGAGGGAAATAAGTATTTGACCCCCTCTCAATCAAAGATTTCTGTCTCCCAGGTGTCTTTTATACAGGTAACGACCTGAGATTAGGACACACTCTTAAAGGGAGCGCTCCTCATCTCAGCTTGTTACCTGTATAAAAGACACCTGTCCACAGAAGCAATCAATCAATCAGATTCCAAACTCTCCACCATGGCCAAGACCAAAGAGGTCTCCAAGAATGTCAGGGACAAGATTGTAGACCTACACAAGTCTGGAATGGGCTACAAGACCATCGCCAAGCAGCTTGGTGAGAAGGTGACAACAGTTGGTGCGATTATTCGCAAATGGAAGAAACACAAAAGAACTGTCAATCTCCCTCGGCCTGGGGCTCCATGCAAGATCTCACCTCGTGGAGCTGCAATGATCATGAGAACAGTGAGGAATCAGTCCAGAACTACACGGGAGGATCTTGTCAATGATCTCAAGGCAGCTGGGACCATAGTCACCAAGAAAACAATTAGTAACACACTACGCCGTGAAGGACTGAAATCCTGCAGTGCCCACAAGGTCCCCCTGCTCAAGAAAGCACATATACATGACCGTCTGAAGTTTACCAATGAACATCTGAATGATTCAGAGGACAACTGGGTGAAAGTGTTGTGGTCAGATGAGACCAAAATGGAGCTCTTTGGCATCAACTCAACTCGCCATGTTTGGAGGAGGAGGAATGCTGCCTATGACCCCAAGAACTGCATCCCCACCGTCAAACATGGAGGTGGAAACATTATGCTTTGGGGGTGTTTTTCTGCTAAGGGGACAGGACAACTTCACCGCATCAAAGGGACGATGGACGGGGCCATGTACCGTCAAATCTTGTGTGAGAACCTCCTTCCCTCAACCAGGGCATTGAAAATGGGTCGTGGATGGGTATTCCAGCATGACAATGACCCAAAACACACGGCCAAGGCAACAAAGGAGTGGCTCAAGAAGAAGCACATTAAGGTCCTGGAGTGGCCTAGCCAGTCTCCAGACCTTAATCCCATAGAAAATCTGTGGAGGGAGCTGAAGGTTCGAGTTGCCAAACGTCAGCCTCGAAACCTTAATGACTTGGAGAAGATCTGCAAAGAGGAGTGGGACAAAATCCCTCCTGAGATGTGTGCAAACCTGGTGGCCAACTACAAGAAACGTCTGACCTCTGTGATCGCCAACAAGGGTTTTACCACCAAGTACTAAGTCATGTTTTACAGAGGGGGTCAAATACTTATTCCCCTCATTAAAATGCAAATCAATTTATAACATTTTTGACGTGTTTTTCTGGATGTTTTTGTTGTTATTCTGTCTCTCACTGTTCAAATAAATCTACCATTAAAATTATAGACTGATCATTTCTTTATCAGTGGGCAAACGTACAAAATCAGCAGGGGATCAAATACTTTTTTCCTCTCACTGTATACCACCACAATGGGTTTATTGAGGTAGGAGGAATCCGGTATGAACACAGGAAGTATATATGAAACTCTGCACAGATAGGAAGACAAGCTCAGGATTGGAAAGAGGACCCTGGAGCTGTGAGCCATCAACACTACCCATTGTGACATGCTCTACATGCACACCAAGGGGTACACTTGAATACATTCATTAGCTAGTCCGTTGGGCAAGTGCTCTGTAACCTCTAGTGTTCATGTATAACCCCATTTTTAAGTTGCCTAGAAATGTTGAGGATAATGAAGATGAAGATGCACAAATGTTTTTATTTAGGGAAAAAACAACCCTCTATTTTGGGGAATTTTGGAGTTTGCTTCAGTGCACTCTGATGTTAAAATGCAGAGCTCTTACAAAAAATGCATAAAAGGTTGGCAGGTCCAATACACATACTCAGTTTCAGAAACCACTTTATCCTGGTCAGGGTTGTATCTGGCGCATATCACGGGAACATAGGGTGTGAGGTGGGAATAAACCTGGGATGGGATGCCAGTCCATCACAGAGCACTATGCACACACACTTTCACCCACTCTGTGGCGCAGTTGGTAGAGCGGGTTGTCCACTAATCGTAGGCTCGGTGGTTCGATTCCCGGCCAGGGTGACTCCACATGCCGAAGTGTCCTTGGGCAAGACACTGAACCCCAAGTTGCTCCCGATGGCAAGCTAGCACCTTGCATGGCAGCTCTGCTACCATTGGTGTGTGAGTGTGTGTGTGAATGGGTGAATGAGACACAGTGTAAAGCGCTTTGGATAAAAGCGCTATATAAGTGCACATTTACCATTTTTTTTACCACTCATTCACACCTGTGAGCAATTTATCTTAGTCAATGCACCTAATAGCACGTTTTGGGAGGAAACTGTAGGAAACTCATGTTAACACAGGGGGGACATGTGAAACTCCACACAGGCAATCACCCAAGCTCAGGATCAACCCCAGAACCCCAGAGCTGTGAGGCAACAATGCCTCATTGTGCCATTTTTTTGTATGTTCCATCTCACCTCTATCCACACCCCACAATTTGAATGCAATAGTGATTAGGATTTCTCTTTCTCTGGGTGTTGGACATGACAAGAACAAGGTGCTCTTATCTTTTGAACATGAGTGGAGGTGAGAGCTCACGTACTGCTCTGACCTTCTCAGGATCGGGCCTCAGGCCAGATTTGTTGATCAAGTGACCAAGGAAGTGAAGTAGTTGTTGTCTCAGAAGACACTTTTCACAGTTTAACTTCAACACAGCAGACTCATTATCTCCAATTCCTTGGTAAGCTATTGGTCATGCTGTTCCATGGTGTCTCCATACACCAATATACCGTCCATATACACTGATACTCCTTCAAGCCCTTGTAGAGTTTCCATCATCTTTCGTTGAAATATTTCTGGGGCACATTTTTTTCTGGAAGACGTTTAAAGAATACCTTCCAAATGGTGTTATGAACGTATTCAGTTTCCTACTTTCTGGATGTAATGGTATCTGCCAAAAGCGGCAGCATCCAAAAGATGAGAAGACTTTCACATCACTCAGCTTTGCAATTATCTCCTCTGCTGTTGGAAGAACATACCTTTCTCTTTTCTTTTTTTTATAACTTTTTCAGATCTACGCAGATGTGTACCTTGCCGTTCCACTTTGGTATTGGCACCATGGGTGCACACCAGTCTGTGGGGTCCATCACTGGCTCAATAACCCTGTTCTCTTCCATGCGTTGTAGCTCCTCCTTTACCTTTTGCATGAGGGGCAGGAGAACTCTGTGCACGACATATGGCTGAAAGTTTCCTTAGGCTGAATTTTAATGGGTTCTGTTTTAAGCGTTCCATGCTCACCAAATGTATCATGAATTTCCTCAAAACGTGTAGCCAGTCCCATTGAGGATGCAGTGGCTCGGCTTAGCAAATTGTTCACGTTTTGTATGAATGACATACATTGGGAATGTGTACACACTTCCTTTTTATGTGGTACTGGCTTGAAACTTTCCCAAGCACTCTAGATGTCCTCCAGGACTACACTTTGAAACATTTGACAGCCCCAGCATTCTCCTGGGATTTAACATGCTAAGTATTTCTTCACACGTGATGTTTACATTTGCACCAGTATAAATTTTTTATTGAACTTGTGTTATTCCAATGGAAATTTGCACAGTCCACTGCTCATCATATTTGTGAATTTGTAACTGCACTTTGGAAATATGGTGTTTGTGCAACAGTCTCAGTCACTACTCTCAGATTTGCTGTAACACATTCTTTCACAGTGACCCACTTTTTTTTACATTTATTGCAGGGTGATTTTATTGCTAGGCATTTTTCCTGTATTCTGCGTTTGATTTTTCTTCATCCATATTTTGGTTCTCCTTGCTCTTTGTCATTTTTCCTTTTAGGTTTCTATTTCTGTTTTCCTTGGTCTACTGCTTTTCCTTGAGCCATCTCTTGTACTGCAGCGTATGCCTCCCCCTGCTGGTGAACTTGAAGTGCTACCTCTTCAGACTGGCGCACACTCAATAGTTTAGGCTAACGTAAGATCGGATATTAACTGCAGTCTGCGCAACAGTTCTTTGTCAAGTATCAAGTATCCTGAATGTGTTCATCTCTGTGTTCTGATCAGTCATAGAGAGTTCTAATAAAGGTTTCAGCCTTTTCACCAGGGCGCTGTACCCTTTGATAGAAGCAGGCTCGCTAGTGAATCACATTCTGTTTAGGTAAGTAATACTTGTCATATTTTCTTAACACAACATTGAATCTCTTCTCATTATCCTCCTCGTTAAAGTTGAATAATTTAAATACGTGTTCGGCTTCATTTCCCATGGCACAGATACACGCACTGACCCGGACTTCCCCATGTTCTTGATCAAATTTTGTAGCGCTGAAAACGAACGTTGCTTCCAGTCAGCCCACTCATTTAGGCAATCAAAAGGAAAACACTCTGGGGGATTGAACTTCGCCATCCTTCTGAGACAGTGTGGTTTTCAAGCGCTTCTGACACCATGTAACGATTTCTAATGAAGACACTTGTCTGAACAGAGTACCCAAGTTACTTTCCTCTCACTGGGAATCAGAACATCACACACACAATCCAGCATGCTGAAATAACTAAGTAATCACGTTCTCTTATAGGCATACAACCATTACAACCATAGTGAGTGTATTTCTAATTTAAAGTCAAATACTTAAAATGTACTACTTGAAGGCAGATCATACAGACATTCCTGCACCTCCAGTCCCCTCTGAAAGTATTGCAATAGCACTGTTTTGTATTGTTTTTGCAATATAGTGAAGCCACTTGGGTTTGAGATCAAAAGATGAATATGAGATTTCAGCTTTCATTTCCTGATATTAACATCTAGATGTCTTAAACAACTTGGTACAGTGGTGTGAAAAAGTGTTTGCCCCCTTCGTCATTTCCTGTTCCTTTGCATGTTTGTCACACTTAAGTGTTTCGGAACATCAAACCAATTTAAACAATAGTCAAGGACAACACAAGTAAACACAAAATGCAATTTGTAAATGAAGGTGTTTATTATTAAAGGTGAAAAAAAATCCAAACCATCATGGCCCTGTGTGAAAAAGTGATTGCCCCCCTTGTTAAAACATACTATAACTGTGGTTGTCCACACCTGAGTTCAATTTCTCTAGCCACACCCAGGCCTGATTATTGCCACACCTGTTCACAATCAAGGCATCACTTAAATAGGAGCTGCTTGACACAGTAAGGTCCACCAGAAGATCCTTAAAAGCTAACATACATAACGGACGCCCAAAGAAATTCAGGAACAATTGAGAAAGAAAGTAATTGAGATCTATCAGTCTGGAAAGGGTTATAAAGCCATTTCCAAAGCTTTGGGAATCCAGCGAACCACAGTGAGAGCCATTATCCACAAATGGCGAAGACATGGAACAGTGGTGAACCTTCCCAGGAGTGGCCGGCCGCCCAAAATTACCCCAAGAGCGCAGCACGACTCATCCAAGAGGTCGCCAAAAGACCCCACAACAACGTCCAAAGAACTGCAGGCCTCACTTGCCTCAGTTAAGGTCAGCGTTCATGCCTCCACCATCAGGAAAAGACTGGGCAAAAATGGCCTGCATGGCAGAGTTCCAAGGAGAAAACCACTGCTGAGCAAAAAGAACACACAATCAAAACTCAGTCTCATTCTCCACAACACATCTTGATGATCCCCAAGACTTTTGGGACAACATTCTGTGGACCGATGAGACAAAAGTGGAACTCTTTGGAAGGTGTGTGCCAAGTATATCTGGCGTAGAAGGAACACTGCATTTGATAAAAGAACATTATACCAACAGTAAAATATGGTGGTGGTAGTGTGATGGTCTGGGGCTGTTTTGCTGCTTCAGGACCTGGAAGACTTGCCGTGATAAAAGGAACTATGAATTCTGCTGTCTACCAAGAGATCCTGAAGGAGAATGTCCGACCATCTGTTCGTGTACTCAAGCTGAAACGAACTTGGGTTCTGCAGCAGGACAATGATCCTAAACACACCAGCAAGTCCACCACCGAATGGCTGAAGAAAAACAAAATGAAGACTTTGGAGTGGCCTAGCCAAAGTCCTGACCTGAATCCTATTGAGATGTTGTGGTATGACCTTAAAAAGGCCGTTCATGCTCGAAAACCCTCTAATGTAACTGAATTAGGACAATTCTGCAAAGATGAGTGGGCCAAAATTCCTCCAGGACGCTCTAAAAGCCTCATTGCACGTTATCGCAAACGCTTGGTTGCAGTTGTTGCTGCTAAGGGTGGCCCAACCAGTTATTAGGTTTAGGGGGCAATCACTTTTTCACACAGGGCCATGATGGTTTGGATTTTTTTTCACCTTTAATAATAAACACCTTCATTTACAAATTGCATTTTGTGTTTACTTGTGTTGTCCTTGACTATTGTTTAAATTGGTTTGATGTTCCGAAACACTTAAGTGTGACAAACATGCAAAGGAACAGGAAATGAGGAAGGGGGCAAACACTTTTTCACACCACTGTACATGGCACCCAATCTAAATGTATAGAAACCTATGATCTTAAAGAAAATTAAACTAGATAACATATATTTGGTTGCATATCCATTGCTTGCAATAACTCCATGAAGACATGAAGAACCCAGTGACATCACAAAAATGTTGCACTCTTCTTTTCTGATTTCAGGCTTGTACTGTAGTAGTATTATTTCTTATTAGTAGGTATTACCATTTCATTATAAGTGGGGTTCCTGGTTTTCCTGGAGACCTTTGTTTTGCGCTTTGAGGTTTTGTGGGGGTCTGGAAGCAGGTACATTTTAACATATGGATTGGGGTCTGCTCCATCATCAGACACCTGTGTGAAGATTTTGAGGGAGAAAAAAAGCAGATCACATTATTTCAATAGGTCAATTCCACAGCAGAGGCTATATGAATTAGAGACTAGCAGCAGGTAATGATGCCAGTGAAAATGAGCTCAAGTAGCTCCAGTTACTCACCCCCCCACCCCCCAAACACACACATATTGTCTATATTCATTTAAAGAGACGTGCATTATTGAATAAAAGGAAGTATAGAAAAGCTCTTTAATCACTTTAATTATGCACAATATATTTACTTTGAATTTTGTATGTCCTTAAAGTGAATATTTTAACCAGACATTTGCCAGTCACACAGAATTTTTACTGGTCAAAATCTGTTATTTCCCAGCTAACGAAAACCCTACGGTGGTGCTTCAAAGTTCGTCAACGCTTTAGAATTGTCCTAAAACATCATCAAATTTTCACACAAGTCCTGAAAATACTCAAAGTAGATAAAGGAAACCCAATATAACAAATGAGACAAAAATGTTATACTTGGTCATTCATTTGTAAGTGGCAAAAGTATAATATACTGTGTGTATATATATATACACACACACACACACACACACATATATACATTATGTATATATATATAGTCGCGACGGACCGACATCCGGCGCACGAGGAACTAAAATTGCTCCTTCCCTGACTGCCGCGCTGGCACTGAAGAGACGGCCCACCATCCAGCAGACGAGGGGAGAGTATAAAAGGCCGCTCTTCCGCACGATCGAGGAAGAGCCTCTCACGTGATATGTGCGCGTGGCTTCCTACTAACACTTGTTGATATTTCCGGTGTTGACTAATCTGCATTTTCTTTGTGTGTGTGTTTTCTTTTCAGAAGATTCGGGTCTGAGCGAAGCCTCCGTTCCCTGACTATGCACGCGTCGTTGACTGACGGCCCAGAAGAGCCCTCATTTGTCTGGAAAGCACCAGCGCAACTCTGGCAATTCCTGCAACCCACACCCACGCACAAGCACACACGAGAACACACATACACCTGCACACTCACACAAGCACCCCTGAACACCACGAAATAAAGAAAAACTCACTTGGCAACCTTACACCGGCCTCTTGTGTGTCTGTGCTCCACCCACCGTGGGCTAATTTCCTACACTGGTGGAGGATGCGGGCATGAGCACAGACCTGCCCATAAATAAAAAATAAAATAATACAAAAAATATCAACTAATAATAATAATTTAAAAATGTAAAAAAAATTCCCCAGAGATGGAGTCCCTGATGCAGCAACTGATGAAGGTCAGCGTCCAGCAGCAGACCATAACACAGCAGCTCGCCGAGAGCCAACAGGTCGCAACCCAGGAGCTGCTGGCCCTGAAAGCCACGACCTCTGTAACCGCCGCTCCTCACCCCAATCGCTGTCGAGAAGCTCAGGACCTGCTTCCCCACTTCGAGGGGCCTACCTGGAAGCCTTCAAACGGGTCGCACACCAGGAGTGTTGGGGTATCAAAGAGTGGCTGCACATCCTCGGCCCGCTGCTTTCCTTTACTATGCCCTCGCTCCGGAGGACACAGGGAACTACGCAAAGGTAAAGAGGGAGATCCTGGCACGGTGTGGGCAGAACCCCCTCCAGGCGGCAGCGGAGTTCCACCGGTGGTGCTACAGGCCGGGAGCCAAGCCACGTGGACAGATGGGCACCCTCCTGCACCTCACCAAGAGGTGGTTCCAGCCTAACATGCACTCTGCCACCATATAGTGGATGGGTTGTAGAGTGGGTGGCCGTGGACCAGTTCCTGAGGTCCTTGCCACCCACAGAACGTCAGGCTGTGGGGATGCAAGCCCCCAGGACATCCAGGGAACTACCAACCGCCCTGGAACACACACTGACCACCCTGGCGCTTGGCGAAGAGGGACAGCACCACCAAGGCCGCCCAAACCAGGGGACACCAAAGAAGACCCAGAAAACATGGCCAGCAGGGCATGTCCTCCCCACGCTGGATCTGCCAAAACTGCCCCAGCGAGCGAAGGAAGCACTGCAAGGTCGACACCGGGACAGAAGGTAAGCTGCATACACACTCTAACCCGCTCTCGTCTGTGTTCCAGCAGGTAAACAGGGGAACTTTGGCCGCGAGCAGAAAGAGAACAGCCGCCTTAAGTATTGCTGGGCCCAGGTGCGCCAGATCGAGGGGGTCGAGCAGAGCCCGAACCAGAAACTCTCCTCTTACTTTCTGGTCAAGGGAGGCTTATTGTACCACTGGACCAAGCGCTGAGGGGAGACTGTGGATCTCTTGGTCGTCCCCAAAGCCAGAACGCAGGCCCTGATGCACCTGGCCCATGCCCATCCGCTCGGGGGCCACCTGGGGGCAAGAAACACCCTGGAAAAGCTGAAGGATCATTTTGTCTGGCCAGGCATGTATGCAGAGGTCTGGCGTTTCTGTCAACAATGCCCCCAGTGCCAACGTACGGCCCCAAGGAAACTCCAGCCGGTCATCTCACTTCCCATCATAGGCGTCCCTTTCAAGAGGATCGGCATGGACCTCGTTGGGCCACTCCCAAAATCCGCCCGAAGGCATGAGTATATATTGGTAATCTTGGACTATGTCACCAGATACCCTGAGGTGGTACCACTGTGTAAAGCCACCTCCCGGAACAACGCCAAGGAACTGGTGCTCCTGTTCAGCCGTGTGGGGATCCCAAAAGACATCCTAATTGACCAAGGTTTGTGTCAAAGCCTATGTCGAATCTGTGCCGGCTGTTGCAGGTGAAACAGATAAAGGCATCGGTCTACCACCCACAAAGGGATGGACTGGTCGAACGGTTCAACTGGACCTTAAAGCAAATGTTGCGGTGGGTGGTAGATGAGGAAGGGAGGAACTGGGACCTCCTCCTGCCATACGTCCTCTTCGCCGTCCGAGTGCGCCCCCAGGCATCCACAGGCTTCATACCATTCAAGCTCCTCTTTGGACTTCGACCTCATGGACTGCTGGACGTGGCACAGGAAGCCTGGGAAGACCAGCCTTCCCTGTTCTGCTCGGCCATCGAGTCTGTACAGGAGATGCAGGAGAAGATCGACCGAGTAGCCCCGATCATCCAGGAACATATGAGAGCCGCCCAAGAGGAACAAATGAGTGTACAACCGTCCAGCTCAACCCCGCGAGTTCCAACCTGGTCATCGGGTACTCCTGCTAGTACCCAGCAGCTCCTGCAAACTCCTAGCTCAGTGGCAGGGCCCATATATAGTCCTCGAGAGGAGAAGTCCTATGAACTATCGCCTGCAGCAGCCCGGTAAGCGAGCAGACACACAAACATACCACATAAACCTGCTGAAAAGGTAGATAGAGCCAGAATCGGTATTGTCTGCATTTGCGGCCCTAGACACAGATCACGACCAGGTTACCTTAGTCCAACTGGGTGAAGAACTCACCCCCACCCAAAAGCAGGAGCTGACAGAGTTGGTGGGGCAATTTACTGATGTTTTTTCTACCTCCCCATGCATGACATAGTTGGTACAACACGAGACCAAGACTCAGCCAGGAGTGGTGGTGCCGCAGCGACCCTATCGGCCCGCCATAGGGCTATCGAGGAGGTGGTCAGCCGGATGCTGCAGGACAACATCATAGAGGAGTCCAACAGCCCCTGGTCCAGCCCTATTGTTGTTGTAACAAAGCCCGATGGAAGTATGCGCCTCTGCAATGACTTTCGGATGCTAAACCAGGTCTCAGAGTTTGACCGTTAGCTCCTCCCCAGGGTGGACAACCTATTGAGCGATTGGGAAGGGCTTGGTTCATCTCCACCCTGGATTTAACAAAGGGGTACTGGCAAGTGGCGCTGGCTCCAGAGGTGAGACCGAAGATGGCCTTCAGCACGACGAACAGCCACTGGCAATACCGGGTTCTCCCCTTTGGGCTACGTGGAGCGCCCGTGACGTTCCAGCGGCTGACGGATTTTGTCCTGTGACCCCATCGTGCCTCCGCAGCTGCCTACCTGGATGATGTGGTCCACTCCTCCACCTGGTCGGACCACCTGTTCTCTGGAAGGCCAGGCTGACAGCCAGCCCCAAAAAGTGTCACCTGGGGCTGACCGAGGCACAGTACCTCGGGTACCGTATTGGCCGGGGTTTACTCAAGCCCTAGGCGAAGAAAATTGAGGCACTAAAGGGTTATCCTCAGGGTATAACCCTTGAGGAAGGGTACTACCGCAGGTTTGTGCCGAACTTCTCCTCTCTAGCCTCCCCTCTCTCAGATCTCACAAAGAAAGGCCAGCCAGACTGGGTGAAATGGTCTACAGATGCAGAGCGGACATTCCAGGACCTGAAGGAAGTCCTCACCAGTGCCCTGTGCTACGTAACCCGGACTTTACCCTCCCGTTCACCGTGCACACAGATGCATCTGTGACCAGGCTGGGCGCGGTCCTCTCACAGACCTTCGTCCTGGTGACAGACCACGCCCCACTCCATTGGATGGCCAAGGCCAAGACACTAACGTCTGGGTGACTCGATGGTTCCTCTCCCTACAAGATTTCTCGTTCCGGTTCCAGCACCGGGCTCTGTGCTCCACCCACTTCTGGCTAATTTCCTAGTATATATATATATATATATATATATATATATATATATATATATATATATATATATATATATATATATGTGTGTGTGTGTGTGTGTGTGTGTATAGCATCATATATAGTACACCTCATATTTTTGTAAACATTTCATTATATCTTTTCACCTGACAACACTGAAGAGATGACACTTTGATACAATGTAAATTAGTGAGTGTACAGCTTCTGTAACTGAGAATGCAACAGTGTGTGTGTGTGCATATACACTTTTATGTGTACTCACTTTTATGAAATACTGTCTAGACACACACACTTATATATATATATATATATATATATATATACACACACACACACACACACACACACACACACACACACACACACACATACACACATATATAGTGTGTGTGTGTGTGTGTGTGGTATGTATAGACATTTCACAAGTGAAAATGTCCAAATTGGGCAAAAATAGCTACTTTTCCCTCCCCGGTGTCATGTAACTTGTTAGGGTTACAAGGTCTCACGTGTGAATGGGGATCAGGTGTGTTAAATTTGGTGTCATCACTCTCACACTCCCTCATACTGGTCATTGGAAGTTCAACATAAATAGCTAATTTTGCCCAATTTGGACATTTTCACTTAGGGGTGTACTCACTTTTGTTGCCAGCGGTTTAGACATTAATGTCTGTGTGTTGAGTTATTTTGAGGGGACAGTAAATTTACACTGTTACACAAGCTGTACACTCACTACTTTACATTGTAGCAAAGTGTCATTTCTTCAGTGTTGTCACATGAAAAGATATCATCAAATATTTACACAAATGTGAGGGGTGTACTCACTTTTGTGAGATACTGTACATACATACACACACTGTATATTTATATATATATATATACACACACACACACACACACACACATACACACACACACATGCGCGCACACACAGTGGTGCAGTTGCATTCTCAGCTATTTTAAAACTTACTAGGTCTTTGATGTGCATAACCATAATGAACAGTGTTCCATTTCGGTAAGACACTGACAGCTTCACCTCTCCCCCGACACGGCCTATAGCAGGACTCAACGGCGTCTCTTCTGAAAAACATATACAGTTAAAACAAGATTTCATTTACAACACAATCCATGCATTGGTACTACAGTATGTCGTCTTATCACAGTAAATGGCACCAACAGTAGAATGCCTACTGATATGTGATTAGCTTGTCATGGGCATGTTTTGTAAATAAATCAAAGATCTTTAGAAATCCACTTACAGATAAACACAGATGTAGCACATTAGATTTCCACTTAACCGGATTTACGGTTCATGAGAAACAGCTATTTGAACCTGAATATGGGTTTCAACTTTCACAGGAAACTATGCATGGAATCATGAGCCAGCTTTTTTAATATTTTAGGCTCTATCTCACTAGAATTGATGGGCATGTGGCAATCATATTCGTTTGACAATAGTTGCGTTTACATGGACAACAATAATCCACTCAATCTAATTAAGACCATACTTTGATTAAGAAACTACCATGTAAACACCAACCTTAATCTAATTAAGGTCATAATCTAAGTAATCTATAATCGAATTAAGACCGGTGGAGTATTCCTGTTTTAATCGTATTATGGACGAGTATTACAGACATGTAAACACCTTAATCACATTATGAACGTCGTGTGAGCGTGTGATACATGTATCTCTGCTACTGTACAGTAGGTAAGTATGCGATTTGAGACGCAGCCCACGGCTTCAAGCAGTCATCTATTAGCACGTACATCATGACAAATAATTAACTGCACTTAAAGTGCAAAAACACCCAAAACTGTATACGGCACCATAACGACCGAACTGTATGTTGATACGTGAAATTTTGGAGTGACGTCGAACGGCGTGGCGCAGTGACGTAATGACGCAGGCTCTTAATCTAATTATGTTCTATAACATGTAAAAGGGGAACATGACCGGAGTATTCTAAAAGAGACTCATGTAAACACCTTAATCACATTATTATCTTAATCAGAGTAAGCTCTGATTTTGACACCATTTTTAAAAGCCAGAAATACTGATTAACAAAAGTAGGTTTTGCATATTATACAAATTATTTTAAATTTGAGTGGGCAGGGCTAAATGGTCCAAAAAGAAACTGTTAATGAAACCATACAAATCCGTACTCAATGTAAACCGAATTTTAGAACATTTATACGCTTTAAAAAAACAAAACAACAACAACAACAAAAAAACAAAAACAACAAAAAAACAAAAACAACAAAAAAACATGAATTAGACCTTCTTGTTGCCAATTTAAGTGACATAATTTACTAGCGGGTCCCAAATGAGACCTACCATTAATATTTTTGCAATAATAGCACACTGTTAATCATGTGAAATACCTGCTGAATGCGGATTAGCTATTGGCAAACAGTTTTTAAGTAACCTGTTCATCATCAAAAATCCAGTTACAGATTAGCATAAATATGCAGTATACCACATTTAAGCTTGTGTTGTTTGAGAAACAGTTATCTATGGCAGCCATATTGCTTACAAAGGTCAACGTTTTTGATTAACATTAGCTGTGTTTCCATTAACCTGCTTAATTCACAATATGAAATTGCGAACTAAAAAAAAGGGTAATGGAAACAGGTGAATTTGGAAAAAACTTGGATATTGCAAAAAGGTTTATACACTTGCATGAGGTGGTTTTTCCGACAATTTGACAAAGCAAAATTTCGAAAAAATTAAATGGAACCATTTCTCACATTTAGGTCACATGACATGATTTTCCTGCTAACATAATTACAATACCCATCACTCGGGGCACGAACAGGGATGTGCGAGCCGTTGTGTGAGTGTTGTACCATACACTTGAGGTATTTTGTTTGCCTCAAAATTGCTCTGTGCAATCTGCAGTGCCTTGTGCACATCAGGCCAAGTGTTATACAGTATCATCAATTTTGAGCATATAGCCAGATTATGAAGAGTGATGGTAATTTGCTTCTTGGTCGGAACTGGCTACCTCGGACATGAGGCACCAAACTGGACAAAAGTGAAGCGAATGGGGAGAAAGAACAACAGGCGAAAGTCACTTAGCCTCTCTTGTGCAGACGCTTGGTCTCTCGCACACACTTTCGGACACACTCAGCCTCTCTCTCACACTTTCACCTGTCTTTCACTCTCCGTTTGCTTCGCTTTTGTCCAGTTTGGTCTCGCATATACCACGGCTATTTCTGTGGATGCAATTGAAATCACCGTGCCAACACTCATCAGATCTTGGAGATTCATCGCTTTGTAATGACTATCATGAGAGGAGAAAATCCAGATTTAAATCGCATAACATTTAATGGAAACGCAGACCATTCGCATTTATGTTTTATCGACATTCTTAAAATATAGCTTCTATTTTGCACAATACTGCAATGGAAACCCGACTGTTGACACCCTGCTGAGTAATTTGACATGAATTCTGTGAAAATTGGCCAAAAATCCTAGGACTAGTTCACAAAAGTACGTTTTGCATATTGTGCAAATTAACTCAAAATTCAAGAGTATTCTGTTTGGGGAAAGACCCACAGTGGAAAAAATCCTTTTTACCAATATGACTTATGGTTTGGTCCATACACTTTGTTTTAGGGGAGAAAAAGAATATGAAATAATCTAGGCTTCCAGCATGGAAGAATGGACCCCTAAAAAATAGCTGCAAGTGGCAGTCTGCAGGTTCAACACAACCTTGCCTGTTCTTGCCAAGTTACAGAGAAATATAAAGAGACCAAATATGAATGTTTTTTTCATGAGTAGCTCTGTCTTAACCCTGTGAAATTCCTGCTGAAACATGATCGATTGATGGAAGTCCAGTTTTTGTGGGGGCTGATCACATGGATGTCATTTCTCTGACTCATAGTGTCATAGTGTGTCATAGTGCCACCAACTGGCAGCAGGAACTGTGTCAATTAAAGCATGCTTTTAATTAGTCTTCTTCTATTTACCCGAATCACTTCTAACTTGGTCGAGACACAGCTGAGGTAAAATTGTGAAAGGAGTCTTGATATCTTAAATATTATTGCTGCGGTAACGCATCAAACTTTATGACGCTTTTCTTTGTATATTTGGGTGTTTTACTCTACAGCACTATATTTATATATATATATATATATATATATATATGTGTGTAAATATATAAATAAATAAATAAATATAATTTATTTAAATATTTTTTTTTTTTTTTGAAACAACAAAAAGTTATCCATCACCCATCACCCATGTGAAAAACTAATTGCCCCTTAAACGTAAAATCTGGTTATGCCACCTTCAGCAGCAATAACTGCAACCAAACTATAACTAGAGATCAGTCTTTCTTTTTTTTAGAGATTCCGATAACTAGAGATCAGTCTTTCACTTATAGGATTAGGACTTACTCCTATTCTTTGGATAATTTCTTGCTGCATAATCTAGTTGATAAACTTGAGTTTAAACTTACGGACTGAAAACCGGATATTCTCCTTTAGGATTTTCTGGTAGAGAGTAGATTTCATGTATACCTCAATTATTGCAAGTTGCCCAGGCCCTGAAGCAGAAAAGCATCCCCACAAAATCACACTTCCACCACCATGCTTGACCGTAGGTATTGATGATTTTTTTTTTTTTGGTTGAATTCTGTGTTTGGTTTACGCCAGATGTAAGGGTCCTGTCATCCAAAAAGTTCCACTTTCGACTCATTAGTCCACAGAACATACTTCCAAAAGTTTTGAGGATCATCAAAGTGTGTTTTGGCAAAATTCAGACAAGCCTTAATGTTCTTCTGGGTTAGTAGTGCTTTTCGCCTTGCCACACTTCAATGGACGCCATTTTTACACAGTGTCTTTCTGATAGTGAAGTCATGATATGAATACAGTTGCTTTGGGGAATAAGTAACTATGGGGCAAATACATTTTCACACAGGCCCAGTTGATTTTGTATAACTTTTATACACAATATATATACATAAAACCAGAAGAAATCAGGATAATACTGTGAAAATTCTTATTTGAAGCACCGTACAATGTGAATCCATGTAACCAATCATGACTTAAAAACTCTGTTCTGCTAGACACTATTTTGACACCAATTTGACAAAAATCTGAAACAAATCCTAGGAGTAATTTTCTAAAGTATCTTCAAAATTTGTCCTAAATTGACATGGGCAGGCCTAAATACTTCTTGAGGCTTTTGTGTTTGGCACCTACAATTGAGTTTTGAACTTACAATTCACAAAACATGGGACAAAACATAAACCACTGCACTATAGCATCACCATCAGTCCATCTCACATGGTCGAGTAGCAGGAGGGAGTACTACAAACTAACCAATATTACTATTAACCGTATTGTACGCATTATAGTGGTTCAACATACTATACATACTGCACTAATTATATAAAGTTGCTATAAATAGAAAACCTACAAATAAATAGTTAAGAATATATTTCTTCCAATGACTTTTGCAATAACTTATTGTACAGGAAAATATGGGGACTATACATTACCCAGTTTCTTGACTCATTTCTTTCCTGGTCAGTTTTCGCTTTTATTCCGTTTCAGTTCCGAATAATTAAGCAAAGTACTGCTAATTTCCAGACTAATTTTAGAATTAGGCTCAAGAATCAAGGTACAGCTCTCACACTTGACTCAAATTCAGGGCTCACCTGGTATTTTGAGGAGTCCATCCAATCCCTCTGTCTTGTCATCTCTAGCAAGTGGATGGAAGAATGTGTAGATAAGATCGCACTATGGAAGAATATATATACATATACACACACACACAACTCAGTCTTACTTTGTTAATCAAAATGAGGCAGAGTTAAAAGTACATATATTAAAGCTTTACAAGCAGATGCTCATGTAATATCTAGGTAGTATTTTATTATTTTATTTTTTTACTGCTGCAGTGTCAGTAAAAGTCTCAAAAATTGTTCCTGATGCCACAAGGATTATAAAAGAAATGACAATAAATAAATCCCAATGATAATCACTAAGTGATGCCTCCTTTACTGACCTGGGCAACCTCTGCTGAACTCCTCATGAGGCTATGTACATACATATTCAACTCCATCTTTCTTTTGGATGCCACATCCTTGATGTGTTTGCGTCCCAGTACGAGCTTGTTGGGGAATCTACAAAACAGAAAATGTTCTTAAATAGGTAATTAAGTAGTATAATTGACATTGAAATTGATGCAGTGAATCAAAGCTAGTAGTGGACATTAAGGAGCAACATACCCTGGAATCTTCCATAGAGGAAATATTATGGTGAGCTTGTTGTGCAGCTCTTGGAACTCATCAAAGGTACGGAAGACAAATTGAGGTTCACTCTGGCACTCCCTTAATATGCGAACTACATATGTCTATGACAAAAAAAGTAGTATAAGAGAATCGTTAGACAAGAAATCATTTGTAAGCCACCCCAGAGTCATGATGTTACCCTATCTGATTTGAATTTTCTGCCTGCTCTTTTAACTTGCTAGCTGTCATTAGCTGGTTAGGTTGCAACTGTTGGTTCTGTGTGCCATGCGTGGACAGAATTACACTGACTCAGTAATACTCATTCTTGCATTTTACATATGAAGACTCTGAGGTTGACATCATAAACTCAAAGAAAATAATAATTTAGACATTTAAAATTTTAATAAAATAAGTCTCACATAGTGCTTATCAGGGCTGTATCGTTTCTGGAAAGAGAAGATGGAAGCATCTCTGATACAACCATCCTGTTTTAGTGTGTATGTGCGTGGAGAGAAGGACAGGATGGGCTCATCATTAGATGGCAGGCCAGAGAAACGTAGCTGGGCTAGGTTGTGGATAAAAAAATTAAACTTTGTGGCTACACTGCCGAGACTGGACTCAATCAACCTGAATAAGAAAGAAGGAGAGAAGGTTAATGTATTAGAATCAAAGCTTAAAACAGATCAATAAAATTGACCACAAATAAGCTATACCTTGTAAAGAAAATGGTGGCTTCTGTATCTGTACTCTGAGGCTGCAGAGCATCGTATACATATTTCAGGTCCTGGGCTCCAGCCAGCTCAGGTAAGCCTGATTGCGTCATCTGTCAAATTCATATAAAATTAAATGGTAAATTACTGATACAATCGGTAAGACTCATCACGATCATAGATACAGTGGGGGAAATGAATGCATTAACATTTTTTTCGGTAAATATATTTCCAATGAGGCTATTCACATGAAAATTTCCCCAGACATCAGTATTAACACAAGAAATCCGGAAATATAAAGAATTCACAACATTAAACTCCATAAGTGAAGTTATGGGAATAAAGTGGAGTGACACAGCAAATTTTTTATTTATTTAAAAAAATAAAAATAAATGTATGAGTTGGTTAGGTGTTCACAGAAGTGGTGGGTCTTTAGCTGTTTTTTTTAAGATGGTGAGAGATTCTGCGGTCCGGATTGAGATTGGGAGTGCATTCCACCACTGAGGAACAGGTAGCGTGAAAGTTCTGGAAAGAGACCTTGCGCCACGCTGAGTGTTTACTGAAACAAAAATGTCCAACACTTATTTCCCCCACTGTAATACAGACTATAGAACATGGAACAGAAATACACAAAAATTTAACTGTTCCAACATTGCCAATATTTTAAAGAACCCCCACCCCCTTTATTTTTTGTTTCTTTCGGCAGTGTTTTAGAGCATTACCAGTGTCAGCAAGTTAAGGAACAGGCTGGAGTGTTTGCGGATCAGATTGTATGCCTGAGAGCACAGGTCAACAAAGAGCTGGAAGCGGCTTGTGGGTCTCTCACCCCCATTGATGACATAGGCCATATCAGAGGTCAGGACAAACGGTGCTCGGTCCCTGAGGGTGAGAAGTCAGAGCAAAGTACTGAACTAACGAGCTCAGCTTAATGAAGTTGATCTCCAAATAACAAGGATAAAATGCTATGAAATAATGCTTCTTTAACCTTCTGAAACTCCCGATCATCTGGGCATGGCCAAGAAATCTGCCGAAGTCAATGTGAAACATGTGCCCCGTGGTGCGAAGCATTATATTGTCATTGTGGCGGTCACAGATGCCAAGCAGATAGGTAGCCACACAGCAGCCCGCACAGGAATAGATGAAGTTTTCGGAGGCCTGCCAAAAGGAAGGTTGTGGGTGACAATAAAATAAAAAATTAATAAATTTAAGATAATTAAAAATTATTTTCTTTGCTAAGTGAGAGCAGGTATTTAACATTCATGTTTATGTGCCTGTATCAAAGATGCAGTGGAAGCTGGTGGTAATAACCGATCCTGAGGTCGCATTATTATTATCATTATTAACAACAACAACAACAATAATAATAATAATAATAATAATAATAATAATACCCCCACCACCAGCTCTGGATAAGTGTAAAATTTAAACCATTTATTTTTCAAAAATATTTATAAGCCAACACTACACTGGTCTGGTCTCGGATTACGAGTCTGTAATACTCCATAATATGGCCTGTTTATTAAGAGCAGAATCTTTTAAGATGCAGGATAATGAATGCATACACATTTGCTAGGTGTTCCTAAGTTGTGGTACATATGCCTGCAGTTTGCCTGAGGTATTCCTGACTTTAAACCCCCCATCAGAATTTACAAGCATAGTGGTACCGCGCTACTGTTGCCTCATCACAGCTTAAGCATCACCCCTTTGATACTGAGCTTGGGTTACTGTCTGTGCTGAGTTTCACATGTTCACCCAGTGTCCGTCTTTCTTTCCACTGGGTTCTCCGGTTTCACTCCACAACCAAAAAACATGCTGGGAGGCTACTCTAAATTCCCCCTAAATGTGAATGTGTGTGAGAATATGAGTGTGCATGGTGCCCTGTGATGAACTGGCATCCCATTTGGTTAAGCTCAGAATCTAATGTGATCCTGACTAGGATAAAGTGATCAACATTTAAGCGAATAACAATAGACCCTTATGACTGACAAAATCATACACATCACACTAGGGAACCCACTTCACAGTAGTTACAATTTTAAGCCATTATAAAAATTCCCTTATAATATATCTTTATAAAATCGAAATTGTTCTAAACTGCTCTACACAAAAGAGTTTGTAGGTAGGTGGTAAATGTGGCAAAAATGAGTTAACACAAACGATGCAAATGAGTTAAAACTCCATGACAATTTGGTGTTAATTTACCTTCTCGTACTCATCCTCAGCAGGGTTGTACTTCCGTAGCCACTCAGCCAGAGGCTTGTCCTTAAAGGAGCCTGTGACACCATACTCCACCTGAATCTTCCTTAGCGTCTCTGAGGATGGGACCAATTCCACCATGCCTGAAAAATCAAACACAAACCTGTCACAAAGTATCTTTATGATTTTAAAATACTTTAAAAGGTGTGTAACACAGAGGGCCATAATCAGAATTGAGTCGACCACATACACCGATCAGCCATAACATTAAAACCACTGACAAGTGAAGTGAATAACATTGATTATCTTTATTGATTGCATGTCACAGAGTGACTGTAGCACAAAATGCTGAAAAAGTTAACTCTGGCTATGAGAGAAAGGTGTCAGAACACCTGCAGAGCTTGCTGTGTATGGGCTGCGTCGTTGCAGTGAGTGCCCATACTGATGCTTATCCACCACTGAAAGCACCTACAATGGGCAAGTGAGCATCAGAACTAGACCATGGAGCATTAGAAGCAGGTGGGCTGGACTGAAGAATCACATTTTCTTTTATATCATGTGGACAGCCAGGTGCATGTGCATTGTTTACCTGGGGAAGAGATGGCACTATGGGAAGAAGACAATCTGGCACAGGCAGTGTGATGCTCTGGGAAACCTTGGGTCCTGGCATTCATGTGGATGTTACTTTGACATATACCACCTACTTAATAACATTGTTGCAGACCAAGTACATCCCTTCATGGCAACGGCCTACTTCAGCAGGATAATGCCCCTCGCCACATAGCAAAAATTGTTCAGGAATGGTTTTAGGAACATGACAAAGAGCTCAAGGTGCTGACTTGGCCTCCAAATTCCCTAGATCTCAGTCCGATCAAGCAACGTCTCGGTGTCAGATACCACAGCACACCTTCTTGTGGAGGTCTTGTGGAGTCCATGCCTCAATGGGTCCGAGCTGATTTGACAGCAAAAGGGGGATCTAGACTATATTATGCAGGTGCTTTTAATGTTATGGCTGATCAGTGAATAGTGAGAAGTTAATAGAGACGATAGACTGGCTGACCTTCCATCAGTGCTGGAAACTCACAAGGCCATTGAGCTCCTGGAAAGCTCCAGGAGCAGACTCCATCCCAGCGGAAATGTACAAGTGTGGTGGGCCTAAGCTAGTGAAAAGACTAACAGAGATGTTTTGTGGGATGTGGAAGCAGAAACGTATACCCCAGGAATTCAAAGATGCATCTATCATCCACATTTACAAACGCAAAAGAAATCGCCAATCCTGCGACAACCATAGAGGAATCTCTCTACTATGTATCACAGGAAAGGTCCTTTCCAGGATTCTGCTGAATAGACTCACAGAGCACCGTGATCATGGCCTACTGCCAGAAAGTCAGTGTGGTTTCAGAAAGAAAAGAAGAACCATTGACATGATCTTTGCTGCCAGGCAGATGCAAGAAAAGTGTCAGGAACAAAATGTCCAGCTATGCATCACCTTCGTAGAACTAACAAAGGCATTCGACAACGTCAGCCGGGAAGGCCTTTGGAAAATCATGGCCAAATTTGGATGTCCGGAAATCTTCATTGAAATGGTGAAACAATTTCATGATGGCATGCTTGCTAGAGTCCAGGACCAGAGTAACTATTCCATACCCTTTGAGGTTACGAATGGTGTGAAACAAGGATGCGTGTTAGCCCCCACCCTCTTCAGCCTCATGTTCTCTGCCATGCTTATGGATGCTTTCAAGGACAGTGATGTGGGAGCCGATCTCCGATCCCGTCTGGATGGGAAGTTGTTTAACTTGAGGAGGCTTCAAGCCAAGACCAAAGTCCAAGTTGAATACATTCAGGACTTTTTGTTTGCAGATGACCGTGCCCTCAACTCCAGTACAGAGGCAGGCATGCAATATAGCATGGACCTCTTTTCCACAGCATGCACCAACTTTGGACTAACCATCTTCACCAACAAGACCAAGGTTCTGCATCAGCCAGCTCCGGGAAAAGACTATCTGGAACCATCCATCACTGTCAGTGGCCAAAAGCTCAAAAATGTGGACAGATTCACATACCTCGACAGCACCCTATCACAAGCAGTCCACATAGACGATGAGGTCAACTCCAGGATTGCCAAAGCCAGTGTAGCATTTGGCAGACTCCGCTCAAATGTTTGGGATAGGAGAGGCATTAAGCTTGCTACCAAATTCAAAGTCTACTCAGCGGTGGTTCTATTTACCCTCCTCTATGCTTGTGAAACATGGACTGTGTATAGCTGCCATGTTAAAAAACTCAACCACTTCCACATGAGCTCCCTGAGAAAACTGCTGAAGATCAGTTGGCAGGACAAGGTACCGAACACAGTGGTGCTCAGTCAGGCTGGCATGACAACCATCCACACCATGCTGTGCAAGACACGGCTCCGATGGGATGGCCATGTTGTCCGCATGCCGGAAGAACACCTACCCAAGATGTTCTATGGAGAGCTACAGCAAGGCAAGAGATCTCACGGTGGTCAATATAAGATGTTCAAGGACACCCTTAAGGCCTCGCAGAAAAAAATCTATGCCGGTGCGGCAGCCTTCGAGTAGAAAAGGCTGGCAGACGCAGCTGAAAAAAGTGATCTGTGCAAATTCAGGAACAGCAGTTACACATCTCCCAGTCAGCAACCTGCATATCCTTGTCCTCACTACAACAGACTCTTCCGGGCCCAGATTGGATTGATCAGCCATCTCCGGACCCACCTCCCAAGTGAATAGATGACATAAATGGTCCTCATCGACACCGATGGACGAACATCAATACCATAATTGTGCACATAGACCTCAAGCATAACTACAGACTACAGTACAGCCTGGTTTACACCTCTACTATTATATTAGTATATTTCACTCTTTTCCTCCTTCTCATTTATTTATTTATTATCATATTTGATTAAATATGATTTTAAAAAAATTGTGTCTTGATTTTCTACATCTTGCAATTAACAAAGAAAAACATAAAAATAGCAATCTAAAATAAAAAATATTAAACAAATTTACATATTTTAATTTTGTCAAAGGTTTTTTTGTATGTTAAAAAGTGTAAGCAAACTTGTCAAATAGCTACTAAGCCTATTCACTACTAAACCCAGCAGTTGCTGGTTCTTTATATACCTTTATCTTTTCCGGTTGAGATGCATTTGAAATTGACAATGCGCAGGTCCAGCCCTTCCTGTAGCCAGATCCGATCCATGATCCGAATCATCTGCAGTGCCAGCATATCTTGCCTCAAGTCCTCTCCTACCTATAATAAATGTATCATTTTTCATTTAAGAAAACTGCCTGAAATAGTATGAAATATTTGTATAAACACACAAACAAGTCTGGATTGATGACTTAGTGCTGTTAAGGTGCACTGCCTAACTGTGACATGTGGATTTGTTAAAAAGTTATATATTTTGAAGAGTGTTTTTTTTTATTTTCTTAGAATAAATTACTTTAATTAAAGGTTAGATTTCCAACATATGGTTGTGAGATAAAAAGCTAATTATTAAAAAGATAATTTTGTGATCTTTAGCAAGGGTGCTTCGGTTTTAACTTGACTGTATTTTGGTAACTAGCATAATACACGCATATGGTAATTATACTTTTTCTACTACATGGTATGTAGAATGTGTAATAAACAAAAGATAAAGGCATATTGATATGGTCGAAAGCATTTATCCATGCATGTCTATTGTTTCCCACCTTAAACATGACATTAATTTCTTCTCCCAGCTGATCTGCATTGAGCAGTGCAAGCTTTAGTGGCACAGCATTGGAGCTGAAAAAGGAGCAGACCTAGAAGCAAACAAAGAAAATCAAAGACAATTATACTGCAGTAATCAGGGATGCAACAGCTTTTTCAGTGCAACTAGGACAAAAAACGTTAATAGCTAACCCCTTTGTCCTGACTCCTAAATTTCCCCATGATTCATAGCAGAAGCATATTTCCAATCAAAGCTTTGTCTACATTGTTATATGGTAGTGGGATCTTGGTGTTTTTAACAGAAAATATCACAAAATATTGAAATGTTTGAGGTGGACACTGCATAAATACTAGAATATCACACTGAGATAATTGATTGGGTTATGCTATGCAAGTTATATCTACAAACAAAATACATTTCTCTGTAAATTAGAATATTTGGGTCAACTGAAATCATTGTGCTGTTACATCATCAATAAAGATTAGTGAGCCTGTTTCTTGGCTGACCTGTCTGATCTCTGGTTGTTGTTGTTACAAAAGTGGTTTCTTTCTTTTTCAAACTGTTGTATTGGCAATTCCCAAAGCCTGTGCAATGGTTCTGACTGATTCTCCCTTTTAACAGCTTCAAAATGTCTTGCTTTTCTCCCATATACAGCTCTGTGGTCTTCATGTTAGTCTATCCTTTTTAACAACAAAAGCAGTCTTCACCCAAAAAAAAACAACAAAAAAAAAAAACCCAAAATAGTTCAAACAAAAAGTAGACATTCAGAGCTATTCATTTTTCAAACAATCATTTTAACACCTGGGCAACAAGAAACAATTGTCAGGCACACAACCCCATTTCCAGAAAAGTTGGGATGCTGTGTAAAATGTAAATAAAAAAACAAATGCAATGACTGGCAAATCTTTTAAGCCTTATATTTAATTGAAAATAGTACACCATATCAAACGTTTTATTGAAATGTTTTTGGGTTTTTTCTTCAGAAATATATGACCATTTTGAATTTGATGCCACCAACACAGTTCAGAAATGTTCGGACAGGGGAAACAAAAGACTTTTCTCCTGCAACTGCCTGCTTGTAAATGAAGCTGGAATGTGAGGAATGTATTTTTGGCACTGTTAAATATTGTTTCACCTTGTGTTTAGAGTAAAAGAGACCACAGTATTTTGTTTGATTCTGTGGTTCCCCCAGTCTCAGTGGACACCTGTAGCTCTGTGCACTCCTCCCACAGTGGGTGGGGTTATATTTTGTACTATTGCTATGGTGAGCACTTACCTTTATATTAAGTTCCTTGGCCACTAGACTGGGACTAAGTGGAAGTCTGCAGTTTTCCCTCTGGAAAAATAACTGCACTTCTTCTAGACCCTCCTGGAGCACCACCTTCAGAAGGAAATAAAAGATTTGTTGTGCTTAGAAACAGTTATGCTTAGTACCATCCTATGGTAATCAAATGAATAACGGTAATCAATAAGTTATTGTGATATCTTTACAATCAACACAAGAAAACATTTATTAAACTGGCAAATGTTTATAGCCATAGGCTAAGGATGTGCTGAATTGAGCATGTAAAATAAATAACCAAAACTGTGTAGTATTCAGACCTCTCAAAATGACCTTAAGCGCAATAAGCCTGGAGAGATGCACATACAGGGCAAAGGTCACAGGGGGGAAATAAGTCCACTTTTGCCAGTATTAAGCAGTATTAAGGTCATCAAAAATTTCTATGAGGAGATGAGTCATGGGAGGTTCAGAGTTTAATGGGGACCACTACATTTTCCTCTCACAGTGAAAGAAGTCCCAGTTGCAAAAATGTGAAAACCCCTGATGTAACATGTAACAACATTGTGAATCCCTGATTGTGGGGGAAACTGTTGGCCAGTTGGATGGACAGCTGTACTGTACTCTAATCACATAGTTTACACCTGCAGTATGTTACCTATGTGCTTGATGTGAGCTCCTGTGCTTGATTTTTCATTTACCTGTCGACTTGAGCTGCTGGATTGGCGCACTTTTTCTGCCAGAGCTCCCAGCAATTGCACCAGGCGTGTCTGCTTCTCAAATTCAACTCTTAGTCCAGCACCACACATGCAAAGCAGTGCTCCAAGCACATGGCTATAGCGCTGGCCAAACACAGGCTCCTGTATTGCATCCCTCAGCAGCCTGGAGACGATTAGAATCGGTCATACATTCTCTCTCAAAACAAAACAAAAACAAATTTGTTATAGGTCTTGAAAGAAAAAGCTGGTCTAACCAGTAAAGTTGGTGTGCAACGTTGACATTTCCTTGTGCTCGAGACAATAGGAACATAACCAAGGAATTCTTTAGATGTCTTTCAAACTTTAGAGCCTTGAGGGTAGGAAGGTGAAAAAAAAAAAAGTTTATCAGCAATACTAAACAGACAATGGATTATAGATGTTATGTTGCAGATGAGAAAAAGCAGAAATGGGATAAAGCTATGGTAACATTTTGCATGCTGTTAATGGGAACCTGTACAAGCTGAGGCAAGTAATCAGTTAGCTCATCATCACTGCAGATCTCAATCCAGCTCACAGCCATGGCCCGAACTTCTGTATCGGCAAATCTAAAATACAAGAAAACTATATCTTACAAGTTGTTGTGAACTTACAATACAATGAACAACTTGAATGTTTCTTCGTACAGATTTGTGTTAATACACTGTTTAAAGTTCAGTTTGAGGTTTAACAACATGGTGACTGAGAGAAAAACAAGGTAATAGTAAACAAAAGCAGAATTCCTGCATCAGACCCCATAAAATAAACCCCATAGAAAACATTCAACAGAAAAGCTGGGCTTGCTATACAGATGGATCTAATGAACATACTTGATTGACACCTCTCTGTCATAGACTCTCAAGCTTCTAGATCACTTATTTAAAATAATGGTGATACAACCATTAAATAATACAACCATTTTATCCACCATTTTATTTTTTATTACAAATTATTTTCATGTTCTTGCGCCACACAAACAGATACATTTTTAGCAGAATTATTTGTGCATAGATTTTTTTGGCAATAGTTATACTAATTTGTGATTATCTCAAGACTATACACAATAATCATATATCTAACAATGCATTTGATACTTTTGGGGTTCCTTTAGCGTCTCACTCGTCATGGTTTCTTCCTTATTAAATCTCAGGAAGTTTTTCTGCCACCGCTGCAACTGGCTTGCTCATTACGGATTTCAAAACCAGAGTATGGGTTGTGGAAAGGATTTACAGTGGATATAAAAAGTCTACACGCCCCTATTAAAAAAAAAATTTCTTCTAGTTTCAGTGACATTATCAAGAACAGGACATCCCTCCAAAAAGCACAAGACGAAGACTTATAAGGGAGGCTGCCAGGAGACCTATGGCAACATTAAAGGAGCTGTATGAATATCTGGCAAGTGCTGCTCACTCTCTGCATGTGACAACATCTCTCATATTCTTCACATTTCTGGACTATGGGGTAGGATGGCTAGACCTTTCTCACAAAAAAACCCCCAATGTCCAAGCCTGCCTAAATTTTGGCAAACAATCACTCAAACCATGTGGGAAAATGTGTTCGAGCTTTTTTTGGGACAATTCTGAAAGATGTTCGGCACAAAAACATCCACCCAAAGAACACTATACCCACACTGAAGCATGATGGTGGCAGCACGATGATATGGGGCTGCTCCTCTTCAGCTGGTATTAGGGCTTTAGTCAAGATATAGGGAATCATTGATAGCTACAAATACCAGTCCATTTTAGCAACAGAAAAACAACAACAACAAAAAAACCCGGTAGGCCTCTGTTAGACAGGTAAAGATTAAGAAGATATTTATCTTCCAGTATGATAGCAACACAGTGCACAAGTCCAGGTCAACAAAGGAATGGCTTCAGATGATGAAGCCCAGATCTAAATTCTAACAATTTGTTTTTTTAATTATGAGGGCAAGGAAGAGTTGAATAAAACTGACAAAATCCTGATGTGCCAAGTTAGAGTCTTACCCCAAAAGACTGAGTGTATTAAAAGAAAGTTATTTTTAAAAACCTAAAACTTCTCCATTTGTTTACTGCTACATCACACTACATGTTGGAAAAGATCTGATATGATTTATCTTTTATTCATTATCATGTCAGGAGAATCGGCTATTTTAGCAGGGGTGTGTAGGCTTATTGTATGTTGGTGATAGATTTAGTCACCAGTAGGCACAATACTGGCCACCCTGGTTGCATCACCAGTGTAGACTGCTAGGTGCCCTCTGTATTCACTGTATATATATATATATATAAATGCATATGACAATAAGTGCAAGAGTTTTAACAAAAGGATTTCAGAAATTAACAGTTTTATGGGATTCTACTTGAAAATAATATAATTTCTTTATATGATAACAGTTACATAATTTTACCCAAGATTAGCAAATATTACATGATGGATCAACATTACGCAAATGATAAAACATGGACTTAACGCTCCTGTGAGTTGTGAGCTACTACGGTTATAACCAAATACTAATCCATTATTTGGACTGAACAAATGCTGCATCCTAAATGAATATAGATATGGACAGGTGTATTAGGTTGTGTTTTTTTTTTTTTTTAGGAAAGAATGCAAAAACTTTCCCAATAGGTGTGGTTGCCTCAGGATGAAATAAAAAAAAAATTGCATTAGGTCGAGAATTTTTCTTTGTTGTTGACCTTTAAAGAACAGGTCACACAAGCCTGTACAAAAAGTCAAACTAGCAAACTAAACCAAAATGTTGAAGAAAAAGACATAATTCTTCATTTCACATGGGACATGGCAACCCTGCTCGTGGGACATTTGTGATACTCTTAGTAATACTAGATGCATTATTCGGTTTTATTCCAGCATAAACCCTGCCTTTAGGGCCTTTCACACAGAGTGCAATTAAGCAACGCGAACATACGACACAATAAGTACCTTTACATGTACAACAATAATCCGATGTTAACCTGATTAAGACGATACTCTGATTAAGAAACTATCATGTAAACAGCGATTATTAATGACCTTAATCTGATTAAAGTCAAGTAAAGTCGAAGTAAACACAAATGGAATTAAGACATGTGGAGTATTCCTATTTTAGTCACATTATCGACGTACATTACAGACATGTACACACCTTAATCACATTATTAACGTCGTGTGGGAGTTTTCACTGCATTTTTTGCGACAGGACACACAAGGCAGTGCTCAACCGTTTTACAGCAAACAAAAGAGCACGGCTGTGTCCGAAACCATGTACTTACTATATAGTAGGGGAAATACATGCATCTTGGCTACTATATAGTAGGCAAGTACGCGGTTTCGGACGCAGCCCACGGTTTCAAGCAGTCGTCGATTTGCACGTATAGCATGACAAATAATTAACTGCACTTGAAGGTTTCGTAAAATGAAAAATAACAACACCCTCAACTGTATGCGGTACCATAACGAAGATGAACTGTATATAGATATGTGAAGTTCTGGAGGGAACGTCGGACGGTGTGGCGTGGGGACGTAATGACGTGTGCCGTTAATCAATCTATGTTTTATAACATGTAAAACAGGAACATGAAATGAGTATTCAAAAAGCGACTCATGTAAACACCTTAAATCACAATATTGTCTTATTCAGAATAAGGTCAATAATTACATTATTGCTACCATGTAAACGTAGTCAATGACACACTTGAATCGAAACAAGAGTTCCGTATGGAGCTATTCACCCCAGGCGCAATCATTTGTGGCGCAACAAAGCGACTTTTTTCAACCAATGAAACGGGCCGTCCAGTTAGATTTGAGCTTTCGATAATGTGCCCAGAGCTGCTGCTCTTGCACAAAAGGGCAAGATAGGTGACGCTATAGCACGGAAAGCTGTTTTGTAAACCAGTGTAAACACCAAATAAAAATATTCCAGAAGAGAGAAGAGAATGGATATTGAACTCTTTTACCACTGGTTTCTGAGAACAGTGAACCTTTTGATAAAAGTCACAGCAAAATACATTTTCAACTCCATTTTCTGTGCTTCTTAACAGTTTGTGTGCTTGTTGTGTTACGCGCCAACATTTAAGTGATTTTTCTTCTCAGTGGTCAAAGATGATAGGCCAGTTAGCTGAATAGTGGGTTGCGCCACCTAGTGTGCAGGTGTAAAGTGAATTGGCTGTAGGCGATCAATCGTTTCGCATTCGATGTGAAAGCACCGTTCATCTGTTAACGCCGGCTTTGTCGCGCTAAGGGGCGTAATGGCTTTTACGGAGCTAAAATAAAACAATAGTTTTATAACATGTAAAACGAAACAAAATTAGTATTCAAGCGACTTAGTAGACATAGTATATTCTTATGGCAGGTCAAGTAAACTGTTCTATATTCAAAAACTTAAGTACATGTAAAATTATTTTATTATATTTATTATACAGCTGTAACCTAAATAACAGTTTCTTGATTTGGAAAAGGCAATACTCTTTTGAAGTCAGCTTATTCGGTCATGTTCATGCTAGAAGACAGAAAGCTATATTGTTATAATTTGTGATTTTTAAAAAAATATTATTATTATTTATTTATTTTTCACACACAGCAACCCAATCTTTTCAGTATTTGGCAGTGTTTCCAGGGCACCGTGCTAGGGTTAACCAAGAGACAAAAAAAGCAAAAACAAAAACAAAAACAAAAAAAATGTCCAGTGCTGACCATAAAGACCATTTCGTTCTAATGTGAAAAACGTATAGGAACATTCGAAGCACTAAACAGACCGATACAAATACAGATAATGGCATTTTGTAACATCCCTATGAGATACATACTTTGAATCTAGCAGCTCTAGGGCACACACAGGAGAGAGTGGGGGCCAGTGGTGTAGGAGTTTGTGGATCTCTGCAATGCTAATCCAGTCCCAGCTGGGTGCGCTGGCTAAGATCTTGGGAAGACTGTGCTCATGTCTTTGGCAGTGGTACCGCTGGTCCCAAAGCAGCTGCATGTCTCCTTGTTTCAGTCTGCAAGAGAATAATAATAATAATAATAATAATAATAATAATAATAATAGTAATAGTAATAGGGGATTCCTCCTCAAGACTGCGGACCATTTCAAAATTGGTAGAGAAATGAATCCTACAGATACAATCTTTCAATGCATTTGGATCAATGGCAGATTTTAAGTTCATTTTTGTAGTTTTCCACAAACGATCCTTGTAGAGAAAAATCCATCATGTGGATATTATGGGTTCTTGAGAACTTTTTGTACCCCATGAGCAACAAGGCATGCATACCACATTTCATATATATTGGACTGGCGGGGTTGAAATGCCGCTTTGAAGGTGTTAACTGTGAGGTGTAGCCTATAGTGTCCGCCATACTCTGTTTATGACCACACTTTCTGAAAAGTGTAAGTCTAGTCTCTAGTTTCAGTGTGCCATAGTAGAACAAAATTCACCAAGCTTCATGGTTCTGGACTTACTGTTTCTGTTAGAAGGAGCATTAACTGTGGCCAAATTAGCCACAGAATGTCTGCCTAATAGACAGTTAGCCCACCCTTGCCAGAAAGCCATGGTGTGTGCGTGGCTCGAAGCTTGCACGTGTGTGTAAAGGGCTTGTGCTTGTGAGAACTTCACAGCATTTGCCGAGCATGCATATTTCAGATGTTCAAAATAAATCTATTTTTCATCTTACATTCACCCATTTCTCAGATTTGGCACTTAACATTGTCAAGATTCATCATATGAACTGGTGATTGAACTGAAGTGTCCGTTTTATGACTAGTGGATGTGAAAAGCATTATTTTAGCATTAGAGATAAATTATTATTAATTTTAATGTCAATCGTTTTGGAAATATGAGGTTGCTATTGCACATGGTAACATACTGTAGGTTAATATTCCATTGATTTTTGGACACGAAATACATGCAACAGTTGTCAATTCACCAATATGTAAATAGTTCGGCCAATTTTTGATTCCTTATTGCTTATCACCCTATAGAAGACATTCAGACCTGGTTCATGAGGAGAAGATTTTCAATGAAGGGGACAATCTATCATGGCAGGCATTATGGGTCCCAATGGCTTTTTTTGTTCCCCATGAGAAATAAGGCATGTATAACCATTTTCAGACATTTTGGACTTATGGGGAAGAGGGAAAATTACGTAGAACTTAGGCATGGCCTGTACCACCACCTATGGGCTCACATAGGCCATTTGTGGTGTGGCAGTTACTTGTGGCTTGTAGTATCAATGTGCCAAATTTCAAAACTTTTTACCATTCAGAATTTTAAGTTATTGAGAAGAGTACACCTGTGTGGACCTAGAAATTGAAAGGATCTGCAGAGATTCTGTATGGAGGAAAGGTCTTAGATTCCCTGCCATGTATTCTCCAACCTCATCAGGCATTATAGAAAAAGACTCAGAGCTGTTACAGTCATATAACAGGCACTACCTTTTATAGGACTCTTCCACATTAGAACTGTGTACTGGTCGGCGCAACACTGTTACTTAGTGTGCATACTGTCCTGTTTTAGAAGTTACTGTACTCTCGTGTTTGCACGTAATAATGCAATTCTCCTCACTGAGCCAATCATTTTGTTCTATGACTGCAATAGTTTGGTGACTTGGGTAATTTATGGCCTCTTTTGCAACTTTACCCTCATTTGACATTACTGTGTATTGGGAATTCCGACAGGAAATTCCATGCGACGTGCATGTGAGATCCATTCACAAATGGGATTTCCTGATTTTCTGAACCAAGCGGAACATTTGGAAATGTCATTCATATCCGTCAATGATGGTGTTGGAGTAAGGGGGTCCACATATTCCCATTATTTTCACTGGGGCTGGAACAATGCCATTTTCCGGACATTTTATAAGATTTTGAATACCCTTCGGTATTCAAATGTCCCCAATCGAAACGAATTCTCCAGCCTTGAAGCACTCAGTGCAATATAATTTCAATTTATATTTTTGCTGTTGATTATTAAAGTTTATGATCGTTATCTCCAGTCTACATGGGGATAAGGATGCATTTGTGCTTAATAGGTACATGGTCTGTATAAATTACAACCTTTGGGCACTTCTGCCACATTCTTTAGCAAAGTTGTTGGTAGGGAATCGGAAAATGGCCACCAGAGCACTTCCGGTGGCTTCACCTACTGCAGTTTAGAATTCTATGAGATATCCAGTTCTACATCTAGATCAGTGGTGCCAATACATTGTAGATGTATGCTATGAGAATACCGGGGGGTCCGATCAGTTAAGAAAAATACAACATGAACAGTCTGAACAGCCTGAAGAACTATGCTGAGTTTGGTAAAAGCTCAAAGCTTGAACGCTCAAGCAGTTATAACGGTCACACATTTTTAATGCAGGTCAATTGGTATTTTGACCATATCAGGACAACCGCAATTATGATCAGTTAGAAAGATATAGTAAACCGAGTCAAAACAGGCTGAATGTCTTACCAAGTTTGATGGATGTAGCTTGCAAGCTCTGGGAGGAGTAGCATATAAAAATAAATTGTGTCAGAAGAAGATAATAATAAGATTAAATAGGAAAACACTATGGTGGCTTTGTCAAGCCAACATCATAATTAAAAAGAATAAAAACTATGGGCAATTATTATAATAATGCTTGCATTGCATAGCAAGCACAAATACTACTACTATTACTACAACACCACCAATAATAATAATAATAATAATAATAATAATAATAATAATAATAACATTAAATAATAATTAGAATGTAAATTTTCAGAAGAAAATGTGAGTGGTGCTTGCCCATGCAAAATTCGACACTGGCAAAGAAGGAGGTACATGTGTATACATGTTTGTTGAAGCATAACTAATTTGACATAATATCTGTAGCTGTAATGATTATATGTAACTCAAGTATTTAATATAATAGGCTTTATGACAGTCCGAATACCCATAACGCAATTCCCTCAATCGTTTTGATAGGTCACCTCTATATTGCAGTAGTTTTGTGATTCAACTTATTTTGGGCATTAACGTGCACGTGACATTACCAGAATACCAATAATGCAACGGTATTTATAGGTTTTTCTCATCAGTCTGGGTTTTTCCCACCCCCGACTTTGGACAAGTTTAGACAGGACTTAAGATAATGTAAGACAAAATTGTTGGAGGAGTAGCATCAATGGCACTTGGATGGATGCATCTGTGGCATGTTATTGTAATTTTTGACCATTACATGGCTCTGTCACAAAATTTGTTGCATAGCCACAGGGCATGGTCCTGAAGTCACCTACCAAGATTTGTGTCAAGGTTGCTGCCGACTCATGTCCTGTTTGGCGGCTTCACGGTCAGATTTGTTTGCATACTACGGGCAAATTGGTTTTGATAACTTTTATGCCAAATTTGGTGTTGACTGTACATATTTTATCAAAGGAGTAATGAAAAATGTTAAAAATATTTTTGACCAAATCCAAGATGGTCGACAGGAGGTACACTTGATTTTCAGATGTTGGTATGCATTCACTTCAGCATACTCCAGGAAATCACAGGGGAAAATATCTCTCTATTTATCAAAATGTAACAAATTCTGGGGTCATGTGACGCCATGCGAAGGGCAGATGGCTGAAAGACAGCTCTGCGCACTTTGCTAATTATTCTAATTATTTGCATGATATAATCTGGTGAAATTCGATACACCCAGTTACACTTTTGCTGTTTGAGGTAAAAATGGCAAAGAAGTCAAAATCCTCGAGCTCTGGAGACATTAAAAGACACTTATATGTTCAAGATGAAAGCCCGGACTGGCCTGTGGACCGCGGACCGTTTTGGGTGGTGCGGCGGGAGAAGAAATCCAGCGCCAACTGTCGGGGATGTTGACGAAGGTTGTTGCTCGCTGAAAGATCTCGCTGTAATACGCCGTTCGGTTACCGCGATAGAAATAAAATTCTCTGAGTTAGTTACAAGAGTGGCGGATGCGGAGAAACGAATCGAGTATCTGGAGTCTTCGGAAAGGGCAGTATCCGCTAATCCGCCCGCGACCAAGAGAGACTTGGAAAAAATATTTGAAAGATCGGAAGATTTGGAAAATCGAAGCCGAAGGAATAATTTGCGGATTATTGGAGTTCCTGAGCATGAAGAAGGCAGAGATATGGTGAAATTTCTGGACGAGCTTTTCCCGAGTCTGCTCGACATAAATTAGAACTTGAGCGGGCCCACAGAGTCCCGGCTCGGAGATCCGGCGAGGGAGACAGGCCGCGACCAATCCTGGCCAGGTTTCTGAGATCATCCGATAAAGATCTCGTGTTGCGCCAGGCGAGGAGCAAAGGAAGGCTCTCTTGGAAGAATCACAATGTCTTTTATTGAATCATCGGGTGAATAATGCATTGGATGTTTCTTGTGAGTGGGTCGACTCTCTGTACGTACTCTGGATTTCGGAGGAAAATGGCCGCCATTTTTAATGTATTTTTGCGTTGGCGCCGAACGGCTAGAGGTTGTTTTGTTTTGTGAAATATCACTTCCTTAAAGAAACTTTGGCATGGACGGAAGATCACTTTTACAATGAAGCTCCAGCCGAGATTAATAATAGATACTACAGACGACCGCAGAATGATACGGCCTCCGAGTGAATTGACTCTCGACCATCAGGGACCTGGGATGTGGTTTTGTTTCCTTTTGTGCTAGCTCCGCCTAGTGGCGGGGCTTTTTTGTTGAATAACACTGCTTCAGGACACTGGCAGATGTCTCTGCTCGCTCCTTGCGCTTGTGCCTCCTGTTGGCTGAAGTCCGAATTGTGGAGTATTTCCACGGGACGTTGGAATAATGACGTCATTCTTTCATAACAGCGGCTCGCTGATTATTCGTTTGTCTGTCTGAGGAAACTGAACGGCTCTGTATCGGCTGGAATTTGTTTTGTTTTGTATTAGTCTATAATTAGTCTATACATTATTTGTGTTTATTCTGCTTATTGGTTGGGGTTTATTTTATTTGCAAAATATTTTTTGTTATGTAACTTTGCCTCACAAATTTGTGAGGCAGAATCGTGCAATCCGATGGCAGAGTTGTCGCGGGGCTCTCGTAGGTGTACACGGACTCTCAGTTTAGGGGGATTGGCACCGGTTGGCGAGGTCATGGTTGATGCGCATGTTTTTCTTTTTTCTGTTTGTTTTGTTCGGGGTGAAGCTTGGAGTTTTATTGTTGCATCAATGCTGAATTGTGGTCTTCATAATTCTGTTCACACAATTAATTTCTTCTGTTATATCAAAATGTCAGATGATAATATGAGTGCACTATCTCTCTCCATGTGGAATGTGAATGGGTTGGGACACCCCATAAAAAGAAGGAAGGTCATTACTTTTCTTAAGCGTAAGAAATATGATGTTGTATTTCTTCAAGAAACGCATCTTTCCCCGCAAGAAGCTGAAAAATTTGGGAAGATATGGGGCGGTCATGTTTTCTTTAGTGCTGGGAGTCATTATATTGGTAAATAAGCATCTACAATTCAAATGTCTCAGACAGTTTAAAGATAAATTAGGGAGAGTAATTATTGTTTTAGCAGAAATTCAGGGGCAAAGTTTTATTTTGGCTAATATTTATGCACCCAATACTGATGATCAGGGCTTTTTTATAGATCTAGAAGGGATGTTGCAATCTGTTGGCACCGTGCATGATATAATATTGGGAGGAGACTTTAATCTTTTGATGGACTCAGTCCTTGATCATAGTGTTGCAAAAGTGTGTAAGCCCCCTAGAGCAACAGTGACGCTTCACAGGATGTGTAAAAATCTTGGTCTTGCAGATATTTGGAGGCTTTTGAACCCATCTGGTAGGGACTATAAATTTTTTTCTTCAGTCCATAAGATTTATTCTAGAATAGAGATTTTTTTTGATCTCTAAATCACTCATTTCATCTGTTGCTGATTGTTCGATCGGAAACATCTCAGATCACGCCCTGGTGAGTTTAGAGGTGTGGCCACAAACAGAGAAGAAATCATTTAGTTGGCGCTTTAATGTATCCCTTCTACAAAATTCTGATTTTCGACAAATGTTAAAGACGGAACTTGATTTTATATGGAGACCAACTGGTCCTCAGTATCCTCTGTGGGCGTGGCGTGGGAGGCACTTAAGGCGGTTCTTAGGGGTCGGATCATACAGTATGCACGAGAACTCGTGGAGTTGGAAGGACATATTAAAAGTGCAGAGGCAGAGCTGAAGAGCCGAATGTCGTCTGATGGTCTCAGAGAATTGACCAGATTGAAATATAGATATAATACTATTTTGTTGAGAAAAGTGGAGTTTTGGTTATTCAGGGAAAGACAGTCATACTTTGATTCGGAGATAAAGCAGGAAAACTTTGGCTAGATATATAAAACAGAGGGAGGCCCTTTCTACCATTCCCGCAGTGAAGTCTGTTAGGGGTGAAATTTTTACTTCGGCCATTGATATCAATAATGCTTTTAAAGAATTTTACTTGGATCTCTACAGTTCAATGTCTTCGTCTACCGATGAAGATATTAGAAACTTTGTGGAACCATTAGAACTCCCGAAATTGACGACGGAGCAAAAAAATTCTCTTGATTCTGAGTTAACCCTGGAGGAGCTTGGCGAGGTAATCAAGGCCCTGCCTACAGGCAAGTCTCCAGGGCCGGATGGCTTTGCCGCTGAGTTTTTCAAATCCTATGCTACAGAACTGGCTCCATTTCTGTTAGAAGTTTATACAGAATCATTAAAGAATGGAAAGCTTCCTCCAACCATGACACAAGCCCGAATCAGTCTGATTCTTAAAAAAGACAAAGATCCAAGTGAGTGTAAAAGTTATCGTCCAATCTCCCTGACCAAGTTAGATGTAAAAATCTTGTCGAAAATTCTGGCTAACCGATTAAGTAAAGTTATGACATCTCTTATACATATAGATCAGGTGGGGTTCATTCGGGGCCGTAGCGCTTCTGATAAAATTAGACGTCTCATTGATATCATGTGGTCAGTAGCGAATGATCAGTCTCCGGTTGCTGCCATCTCACTTGACGCCAAAAAGGCATTTGATATGTTAGAATGGGATTATCTTTTTAAGATTTTGGAAGTGTATGGGTTTTATTTATAGTCACCCTGTAGCGGCAGTACAAACAAATGGACTGATTTCAGATTATTTTACTCTGGATAGGGGCACCCGGCAGGGTTGCCCTCTTTCCCCATTATTGTTCTGTCTTCCCCTGGAACCATTAGCAGCTGCGATAAGGAAGTAGAATGATTTTCCAGGGGTGGTGGCGAGAGGTGTGGCGCATAAGCTTTTGCTTTATGCAGATGATATTTTGTTATTCGTCTCTGACCCTACTAGATCTATGCCTTGCCTCCACAGAATTATTAATTCCTTTTCTAAATTCTCAGGATATAAAGTCAACTGGTCTAAATCTGAAGCTTTGGCTCTGACAGCGTACTGTCCAGTAACGGCCTTTCAGCCTGGTGCCTTCCAGTGGCCCAAACAGGGCATTAAATACTTGGGTATTTTATTTCCAAAAAATTTGTCTGATTTAGTAAAAGATAATTTTGACCTGTTAATAAAAAGGTTTTCGAGTGATGTAGACAGGTGGTCTTCTTTACATTTATCTATGATCGGGAAGGTTAATGTTATTAAAATGAGTTGTATTTCAAAATTCAATTACCTTTTACAATCTCTCCCTATAGATGTCCCTCTTTCTTATTTCAAGCAATTTGAGAGTATAGTGAAGTCTTTTATTTGGAATGGTAAATTTCAATAAGTTACATAGGCCGATTGACAAGGGTGGGCTAGGCCTACCCAAGATTCTGTTTTATTATTATGCGTTTGGTCTCAGACATTTGGCTCATTGGTCACTTCCACCTGAGAGAGCCCCTCCCTGGTTCTGCATTGAACAAGAAGTTCTTGTTCCTATTTTGCCACTGCAAAGCCTTTCCATTAATCTCACCAGAGAAGTTAAATCACACCCCGTTATTTCACATCTGCACTCATTGTGGACAAGAGTGTCCAGAGTGTTTGATTCTGATATTTATCTCAATGTTGCCTCGAGCCTTTAGCTAAACCCCAAACTACGTATTAATAAGTCCCCTTTTTGTTGGTCAGAGTGGATCACGAGGGGGATTAATACACTCGGTGATCTTTATGAGAGTGGTGTGATGATATCTTTTAAAAAATTGGTTCAACATTTTGGGATTCCCAGATCTCAGTTTTTTAGGTATCTCCAACTACGCCACTTGCTCTGTACTATTATTGGGAGTAGCATGCACCCCCCTAATGCAGCAGATACTCTGGGAGAGGTGATTTCTGCTTTTGGAAGTGGACATGAAGCATCAGTGTATTACTCCTTACTGATTCAGAGTCTAGGGGATGGAGTCTCATCCACTCTCAAGAGATTATGGGAGAAAGATTTAAATTTGGAATTGGGGGAGGGAGAGTGGGCTAGGATTTTAAAATATATAAAAACTGTATCTAGAGACGCAAGGATGCGCCTTATACAACTTAAGATTTTACATCGGTTCTATTGGACCCCCTCTAAATTGTATAGGCTTGGTCTTAAAGACACACCCACCTGCTGGCGCTGCCTTTCAGAAGATGGAGACTCTACACATGTTTTTTGGGGGTGTCGTAAGATCCAAGAATTTTGGTTGAACGTGCAGAGCTTTGTATGTGAGGTGTTGAACACTCAGATCTCATTCTGCCCTAGACTCTGTATTTTGGGAGATGGGGAGGTCACAAAAATGGAGGATAGGTACAAAAAGACTGGGTTATGACCAGTGTGATGATTGGTAGACAGGTTATTTTAAGGGGATGGAAATCAGATGGAGCGCCCTCGTTTCCAGAGTGGCGTGTGGAGATGGGGAGGGTGGCTGCCTTTGAGGAGGGGTCGAGCAGAAGGAGTGGAGTTGGGAATTCCTTCAGGAAGAAATGGAGCAGTTATTTGGCGTTTTTGGGGGACTCTAGAGGAGGGGCAGTGGAGAGTATATAATTTAGAGTTTAGGCTATGATTATACTTGATTATTGTATTTTCCTTTTTTTTTTAATTGTATGCATTTTTATTTATTTATTATTATTATTATTATTATTATTATTATTATTTTGGATGTGTGTTTATATTCTATTGACCACAGGGGTGTTCGTGGGGGGACCAGGGTTGGGGTGGGAGGTTGGTAGGGGGAGGGGTTATAGTGAGGATTTATGTTAAAACAGTTTGATTCATCATATATGTTGTTTGTCTCTTTGTGTTAACTTGTGAATCAATAAAAGTGTTAATTACAAAAAACATTTTTTAACAAATTCCTGAAATGATTAATGAAAAAAATGAAAGCTGTTACAGTTCTTGACTACAAAGAGGTGCAGTCATGAAACCTCTTGGGTACATTCAGGGCATGGTCCTGAAAATACTTATCAATTTTTGTGATGATGTGTAGATGCATTGCTGAGATACACCCTCTTATCCTGTTTTGTTTTTTTGTTTTTTTTGCATTTTCCAGTGTAGTAGAGGAGAACGGTTTTGAATATCAAAATTCAAGATGATGTGAGCCAAAGTTGCTGAAGATTGGACAAACACTGGAGGATGAGTAGCAAAATTGAAACTCACATGTAAGCATTTTTAGTATGTCAAGTCTTGACCAGTAGGTGACGCTAGCACAAAATTTGTTGCATAGCCTCAGCTCATGGTCCTGATAATGTCTACCAATTTTGTGTCAGTTCTTGCTAAGATACAGCCTCAGCCTGTTCAGCGGCTTTTTAAGCCATTACAGGCAAACCGCTTCAAAGACAAACTTTTGTGAGGTTTACTGTTAGATAAAAACTGTAGGAAGAGTAGCGGAACAATAGTTTTTGACAAAATACAAGATGAAAGAAGATCTAATTAGGCAGAAGTTGTCATTATGGGGTGTGCTGAACCGTCTCGACTGAGAGATGTCTTTCTTTAAAATTTTGGACACATGGTTCAAAAGTTATTTCCATAGAAGTAGTTATATATTAGGCCCAAATTTTACATTAGCATTGGTAACACTTTGCCCAAATTTGGTCAGAATGTTTCTTCCCAATCCTCCCCATTCACAAAATGTGACAAATTTCTGTTCACCATCTGGTTCTATGGGCTGCCATAGACACCCTAGGCAGAAAAAGAAGAAAAAAGAAGAGGAATAACAATAGGGTGCCTATGCACCTTCGGTGTTTGGCCCCTAATAAGCTTATAAACCACAACAGAATGCTGGCTTTGTCCAGCCAACAACAACAACAAAATAATAACAATAAGTATACATGTATGCCCATAATACCCATACACCAAGTAACTGTGTATATACCTGGAAGAAGATGCCAGTGTACAGAGCTTTTCAATCCTCCTCCGGATGTCCGGTTCAGGCGTTCCTAGAGATTGAAGGTCAGGTAAAGTTGCCTCCAGAGAACTTACGTACAGCACGTCCACTTGTGGATTGGGTAAATCTATCTGTAGAAGATGCATATATAAAGTATTTGTCCCCATCCTGCATTCTTCTGTTTTTGTGCATCTTTCATACTAAATTGTTTTAGAAATTAAAAATCTAAGATCAAACTAAGGCAACCTGAGTAAACACAAAATACAGTTTTAAAATTATAACGTTATTTATTGAAGCAAAAAAGTAAACCAATATCAACTGGGCTTGTGTGAAAATATATTTAGTTACTAATTCCCCAAATCTATGAAACTGCATTCATGAAGGGGTTCAGCAAGACTAGGTGCAACCAGGCCTGATTAGTGCCAGCCCTGTCCAATCAAATCAACACTTAAATAGAACTTTTAATCTGCAAGAAGTTGGTCAAACGATCTTACCCAGTAACACACTACGGCAGTTGAAAGAAATTCCAGAAATTATGAGGAAAACGGTGATCTAAATACACCAGTCTGTGAAAGGTTTCAAAGCCTCTGTGACTCTAAAGGACCAGAGTGAGAGTCATTACCTCCAAATGGAAAAACCTGGCACAGAAGTGAACCTTCCCAGAAGTGGCCAAGCTTCCAAAATTCCATCAACAGCACAGCAACTACTCAGTCTCTTTTAAGTCACAAAAGAGCAGAAGACAACATGGCAACAAAAGACCTACAGGTCTCTCTTACATCAATAGAGGTCACTGTTCATAACTCCACGATCAGAAAGACACTGGGCAAAAATGGCATCCATGGAAGAGTGGTTAGGCAAAAACCACTGCTAACCCAGAACAACATTAAGGCTTTTCTGGATTTGGCCAAATCGCACCTAGATAATCCTCAAACCTTTTGGGAGAATGTTCCGTGGACTGAGGAGTTGAAAGTGGAACTGTTTGGAAGACAGGGGTCCCATTACATCTGGCATAAACCACAGAATTCCACAAAAAGAACATCTTACAGTGAGGGAAAAAAGTATTTGATCCCCTGCTGATTTTGTACGTTTGCCCACTGATAAAGAAATGATCAGTCTATAATTTTAATGGTAGATTTATTTGAACAGTGAGAGACACAATAACAACAAAAAAAATCCAGAAAAACACGTCAAAAATGTTATAAATTGATTTGCATTTTAATGAGGGAAATAAGTATTTGACCCCTCTGTAAAACATGACTTAGTACTTGGTGGCAAAACCCTTGCTGGCAATCACAGAGGTCAGACGTTTCTTGTAGTTTCAAGGCTTGGCAACTCGAATCTTCAGCTCCCTCCACAGATTTTCTATAGGATTAAGGTCTGGAGACTGGCTAGGCCACTCCAGGACCGTAATGTGCTTCTTCTTGACCCACTCCTTTGTTGCCGTGGCCGTGTGTTTTGGGTCATTGTCATGCTGGAATACCCATCCACGACCCATTTTCAATACCCTGGCTGAGGGAAGGAGGTTCTCGCCCACGATTTGACGGTACATGGCCCCGTCCATCGTCCCTTTGATGCGGTGAAGTTGTCCTGTCCCCTTAGCAGAGAAACACCCCCAAAGCATAATGTTTCCACCTCCATGTTTGACGGTGGGGATGGTGTTCTTGGGGTCATAGGCAGCATTCCTCCTCCTCCAAACACGCGAGTTGAGTTGATGCCAAAGAGCTCCATTTTGGTCTCATCTGACCACAACACTTTCACCCAGTTGTCCTCTGAATCATTCAGATGTTCATTGGTAAACTTCAGACAGTCATGTATATGTGCTTTCTTGAGCAGGGGGACCTTGTGGGCGCTGCTGGATTTCAGTTCTTCACGGCGTAGTGTGTTACCAATAGTTTTCTTGGTGACTATGGTCCCAGCTGCCTTGAGATCATTGACAAGATCCTCCCGTGTAGTTCTGGGCTGATTCCTCACTGTTCTCATGATCATTGCAACTCCACGAGGTGAGATCTTGCATGGAGCCCCAGGCCGAGGGAGATTGACGGTTCTTTTGTGTTTCTTCCATTTGCGAATAATCGCACCAACTGTTGTCACCTTCTCACCAAGCTGCTTAGCGATGGTCTTGTAGAACATTCCAGACTTGTGTAGGTCTACAATCTTGTCCCTGACATCCTTGGAGAGCTCTTTGGTCTTGGCCATGGTGGAGAGTTTGGAATCTGATTGATTTATTGCTTCTGTGGACAGGTGTCTTTTATACAGGTAACAAGCTGAGATTAGGAGTTCTCCCTTTAAGAGTGTGTCCTAATCTCAGCTCATTACCTGTATAAAAGACACCTGGGAGACAGAAATCTTTCTGATTGAGAGGGGGTCAAATACTTATTTCCCTCATTAAAATGCAAATCAATTTATAACATTTTTGTGTTTTTCTGGATGTTTTTGTTGTTATTCTGTCTCTCACTGTTCAAATAAATCTACCATTAAAATTATAGACTGATCATTTCTTTATCAGTGGGCAAACGTACAAAATCAGCAGGGGAGCAAATACATTTTTACTTCACTGTATCTATCATCAAGCATTTTGGTGAAAGTGTGATTGTGGGGATGCTTCAGGGCCTGGGCAACTTGCAACAATTGAGGGAAACATGAATCCTGCTCTCTACCAGAAAATCCAAAAGGAGAATGTTCGGTCTTCAGTCCATAAGCTGAAACTCAAGCGCAACTGGATTATACAGCAAGAAACTGATACAAAGCATAGGAGTAAGTCCTGGTCTTGGAAATAGGTGAGAGACTGATCTCTAGTTATAGAAAGCGTTTGGTTGCCATTATTGCTGCTAAACATGGCACAACCGGATTTTAAATTTTAAGGGGGCAATTAGTTTTTCACATTGATGATGGGCATTGGATAATAATTTTTGCTTCAGTAAAAAAACATTTTGTGTCAATAAATTTGGAGAATTAGTAACTATGGGCGCTAATACATTTTCACAAAGGCCCAGTTGGTATTGGATAAGTTTTTGCTTCAATAAATAACATTATCATTTAAATATTGTATTGTGTATTTACTCAGGTTGCCTTTGTTTTTTGTTGTACTTCGTTTGAAGAGCTAAAACTATTTAATATGAGATATACACAAAAACAGAAGGAACAGATTCATAGCACTGTATATATCTATATAATTAAAATGTCTTTAACATGACAGAAAAGAAAATGTCAGGGAAATACCTGCAGTATGATTCTTGCTTCCAGGTTCTTACTCTTTCCCACAGGTCCAGGCGAGGACAACGGAGGAGATGTCCACATACTCAGCAGCTTAGTCCCTGCAGCAAACACCCTACAACATACCAATATACCATGATGCATACATATACCCAAGTGCTCCAGAACACCAAAGTGAAAAAAGGTTCTGCTTTTATATAGGTAGTCCCACTTCTTGACGATTAATTCATCTTGTGCATTTTATTAATAACACCTGGTTGCTAATTACGTTACATTTACATTTATTCACTTGGCAGACGCTTTTATCCAAAGCGACTTACAAATAATCAAAGCGATATATCAAGCAGAGAACAATACAAGTAGTGCTACTATACAAGATCCATCAATTGAGTTCCAGAGGAAGCAAAGTGCACAGAGTAGATTTTTTTTTTTATGAGTTGGTTAAGTGTTCACGGAAGAGGTGGTTTTGAAGATGGTGAGAGATTCTGCAGTCCGGATTGAGTTCGGAAGTGTATTCCACCACTGAGGAACTGTTAGCGTGAAGGTTCTGGAAAGGGACATTGCGCCACGCTGAGTGGGAACTACTAAACGTCGGTCGCTAATCGGTCTCAGGTTCGAAACGTTCTTAATGACTGTGGAAGTAGGAAGGATGTGCTTATCTTTTCCACCTGGTTTCTCATTGCTGGTTTACTTTCTGGGGAAAACTGACTACATATTGAAATCTGTTGCATATTTTTGTGTCACCACCTAAGGTTATCTGCTTGTTTATAGAATTTGCTGTATAACTGTATAACATAACAGTACAACTTAACATTTTAGACAACATACACAAAATAAATCAGTCTGAAAGATTCAATAAGAATTGCTTCATTACCGCCTGAAGTCAAAGAGAGGCATAGTGACTTTGCCTAGCAGTTCTGGTCCCTTGTGCTGTTTGTTGGAATCAGGAGAGTTAGTAGAATTCTGGTTGAGAACTCCATAGAGAGAGAGGCTCAAAATGGTCTCCAGAGGTAACAAGGCGACAGAGATGGGAAAGTTTATCCTAAACAACAAAAAGGCACCAAGATCAATCAGGAATACAAATCGTATAAGAAGTTGCAATCCAGTGGTTAGAAGAAAACTTTTTTAAAATTTTTTATTATAAATTCTGATCACTCACAGTTCATCCCATTTGATGTGATAGAAGAAGCTCTTGTATATCCCAACCTTCTTGGATTTGAGAGGCTTCAAAAGATTCCCATCATTGTGCATCAGAGCACACATCATGTAGTATTTTTCATAGCTACAGTACAGGAAGAACATAAGAACAGTACAGGAACAAATGACACTTCTGGCACATGCAAAATCATGAAAAGTGATGTAAACAGTGTAAAGGGCTTAAAATGAATATCATCATGATTGAGTTTCATGGTGTTATCATGGAGTGTTACACAATAAATTTATGCTATAAAATGTTACAACCTATGAAAACATAATATTGCTTTGCAACACAGAGTGGATATAAAATATCTACACACCCATTAAAATCAAAAGGTTATTTACCTTTAACGTCAAAAAACAACCAACAATATTAAAACATTTATAATAATCTGGTTATACAATAACCATAATCTAGTTATTGCATAAGAGAAAGAACATGAGCATGTGGACAACAGTGACTATACAGCATGTGAGTGGAGGTTGTAATGGGCTTCATGAAGCAAAATGTCTGAGGCATTCTGGTAGCTGGCTATAGTACCATTTTTAACCTGTCCATTCAATGTAAGTGAATGGGAAAAGAAACAAATTTGCATTTTAAGTTACATCTCCATTTTTTAGGAGTGGTGTTCTGTTATTTTTCAAGTTCAGTTGACTTTCAGTTTCCTTATGATAAATGTGTTTTTAACGAGCTATTTGATGATAAATAAAAGAACGTTGTTGATGAGGTGATGGACACACACACTGTTCAACATGGACATGAAACTTTTTTTGCAATTACATTCACATGTATTTATTTAACAGACTTTTATCCAAATAGACACACACACATACATATTATATATATATATATATATATATATATATATATATATATATATATATATATATATATATATACACACACACACACACACACACACACACACACACACACACACAGTGCCTTGCGAAAGTATTCGGCCCCCTTGAACTTTTCAACCTTTTGCCACATTTCAGGCTTCAAACATAAAGATATAAAATTTAAATTTTTTGTGAAGAATCACCAACAAGTGGGACACAATTGTGAAGTGGAACGAAATCTATTGGATACTTTAAACTTTTTTAGCAAATAAAAAACTGAAAAGTGGTGCGGGCAAAATTATTCGGCTCCTTTACTTTCAGTGCAGCAAACTCAGTCCAGAAGTTCAGCGAGGATCTCTGAATGATCCAATGTTGTCCTAAATGACTGATGGTGATAAATAGAATCCACCTGTGTGTAATCAAGTCTCTGTATAAATGCACCTGCTCTGTGATAGTCTCACCGGCCTTACGGGGAGAACGTTTACACTGTAAATCCTCTATATTGGCCTTAAAGGGATTTGGCATAGACGACCAAGCCGGTATATCGTCCTTACGGGAATAGATCAAAGACGTGTTTTTCAGCCATATGAGGTAAGAGGGTTAAACATTATCAAATTGATTACATGATGTGTCGATTAATTAATCGAATCAATCACACAGAAATTACCCCCAAAAGATCATTCAATGTCATTACTGTTTTAGATGAGAAGAGCACTGAATAGACATTACCCAAAAGTAGCTTTAGAAAGAAATATATCATTTTATTAGATTTATTACAAACAAAATATTAGGTTGTATTGGAGGATGCAACTCAAAATGTTTCCATCAACCCCCTTCCACCATATTAACAGGCCTACAGTCTACAGCAGGGGTGCCCAATATGTCGACCGCGATCGACCGGTCGATTGCAAAGGAAGTGCGGGTAGATCGCCATAAAAAAAAACGAAAAAATTTGATGTTAGTTGACGCACAGGGCATCCTGTCTGAGATCTCGTCTTTTCTCTCACCACGCATGTGCGACCAAACAGGCCAGTGCTAAAGGCTAGCAAGCCTTCATAAGACTTCACTGACAAAACCCAGCTCCCAGTGTGCAAATTGATATGTCAGTGGTTGGCAGCACAAATGGATTCATTGCCAAGTGGAGGGAAGATGATGCTTTCCATGACTTTATTAACTACCACTGCATAATACACCATAAGCCTTATGCGCAAAAATGCTAAACATGAAAGAGATCATGGATGTGACAACAAAGATCGCCTGTTCTATACGTGCTAGATCAATTCAAAGACAGCTGTTCCGTGTGCATCTGGAGAAGGCAGACTGCGACCACTCAGCTCCTGCTACACACTGACTGTGAGATAGGGGTAAATTCCTGCAGAGATTTCAAGAGCTCTGTCCGGAGATAAGGGAATTTTTTTTCACCTTTAATAATAAACACCTTCATTTACAAATTGCATTTTGTGTTTACTTGTGTCGTCCTTGACTATTGTTTAAATTGGTTTGATGTTCCGAAACACTTAAGTGTGACAAACATGCAAAGGAACAGGAAATGACGAAGGGGGCAAACACTTTTTCACACCACTGTATATAGTGTTGAAATACACAAATTATGGGGGAATGGCTGTTAAAGATTGCAGAATTTCATATTAACACATAAAACCAATAGTAAATGGTAAATGTGCACTTATATAGCGCTTTTATCCAAAGCGCTTTACACTGTGTCTCATTCACCCATTCACACACACATATGGTAGCAGAGCTGCCATACAAGGCGCTAACTTGCCATCGGGATGCAACTTGGGGTTTCGTGTTTTGCCCAAGGACACTTCGGCATGTGGAGTCACCCGGACCGGGAATCGAACTACCAACCCTACGATTAGTGGACAACCCGCTCTACCACCTGCGCCACAGCCACCCCATGCCACACAGCCACAGTTGTTGTAAATAAAAATAATGCTACATCCCATATAAGTGGCAGCTGGGAAGGGCAGGAAACTTCAACACGGAGCTCTGACTTGAATGGAGCACAGCAAAGCACTAATGTTAATCAGTGAAGCTAATTTTTTAAAATGCATGTAATTAAGGGTTAAAAGGTCAGGGGTCAGGTAACAAATTGAATAAATTGTTAAATTCTAAAAAATTTTATAGTGTATTTGAATGGTTTAATTCACAAGAGAACATACAGACAAAAACAAAGTCAAAAACACAAACCCTGACAGTGTACCACCAAGGCAGCAAACTGCAGCGGAATCCTCCTTTATCTTTTAAATTTATAGCATTATACTATGTGTGATTTGCACTTCTGCGCACTCTAGATTGTAAGTATATTTAATGTGATTCACCCAGGGAAAACAATGTTACTGTACTGAAATAAAGAACTGAAAATACTGAAAACTTTAGAGTAAAACTTCATTTACATTACATGCTGAAAACCTTATTTTCAAGGAACCTGAAAACAAGGAACCTGAAGTGCTTCATGTACTTTGACACTGCCATGCTGTAATAAAGATATTCTTCATTGAAATCTTGGACATCCTCATAATTTTTTCTTACACCACCAACTTGGAGGAATACATGGCATCTGTGACCAGCTATATCAGCAAGTGCCCTGATGATGTCACTGTCTCCAAGACAATCACCACACACTCCAACCAGAAACCATGGATGACTGTGGAGGTGCGTTCATTGCTGAGTACCAGAGATTACGCCTTCAGGGCAGGTGATAATGCGGCCCTAACAACAGCGAGGGCATAACTGTTCCGGGCCATCAGAGAGGCAAAGTGTGCACACGCCCAGAAAATCCACAGCAACCTCATGGACAGCAGTGACACAAGGTGCATTTGGCATAGCATTCAGGATATCAGCAACTACAGGACATCACCAGCCTGTGACAGTGATTCCTTCCTCCCAGATGTGTTGAACAACTTCTATGCCCAGTTTTAGGTGCAGAATGACGTGGCGGCAAGGAAGGCCACAACTCCTACCAACGACCAGGTGTTATGTCTAACCACGGCTGATGTGAGGAAAACCCCACGCAGAGTCAACCCACGGAAAGCTGCTGAACCAGACAACATCTGGCAGAGTGCTCACAGGATGTGCAGACCAGCTGGCCAATGTTCTCACGGACATCCTCAACATCTCTCTGAGCAGTGCCGTCGTTCCAACACGCTTCAAGGTCACCATCGTTGAAGAAGTCTTTCAGTGTCCTGCCTCAACATCTACCTTCCCTTTGCGCTCACACACATCATGAAGTGCTTCGAGGGGCTTGTCATGAGGCACATCAAGACCCTGCTGACCCCTTCACTGCACCCCATCTGCTTAACAGATGATGCCAACACCACCACCGGGACAAAAACGACAAAGACGTTTGAATGCTGTTCATAGACTTGAGTTCAGCATTCAACACAATCATTCCTCAGCACCTGATTGGAAAGATGAATCGGCATGGCTTGAACACCTCCTTCTGCAACTGGATCCTGGATTTCCTGACTGGGAGACCTCAGTCAGTCCAGATCGGGAACAGCATCTCCAGCATCACCACACTGAGCATGGGGGCCCCCCAGGGCTGTGTGCTCAGTCCACTGCTGTTCACTCTGCTGAATCACGACAGTGCAGCAATGCATGGCTCCAATCACATCATCAAATTTGCCGATGACATAACTGTGGTGGGTCTCATCAGTAAGAATGAGTCAGCATACAGGGAGGAGGTGCAATGGCTAATGGACTGGTGAAGAACTAAGAACCTGTCTCCGAATGTTGACAAAACAAAAGAGATGGGTGTTAACTGCAGGATAGCAAGAAGCGACCACTCTCTACTGAACATAGACGACTCTTCCGTGGAGATCGTCAAGAGCACCTTGGTGTTCACCTGATGAAGAACTTCACCTGGTCCCTCAACACCAGCTCCATAACCAAGAAAGCTCAGCAGTGCCTATACTTGAAAAGACTGAGAAAAGCACATCTTCACCCCTCATCTTCACCACATTCTACAGAGGAATCAGTGAGAGCATCTGTGTCGCTTACCTAGGGAGGATATGGCACTAGGATGCACTGTGGGGAAAAAGAAAATCCAGCAGAGGAAGTGTGATCCTGGGAAACCTTGGGTCCTGGCATTCATGTGAGTGTTACATTGACATGTACCACCTACTTATACATTGCTGCAGTACACCCCTTCATGGCAACAGTATTCCCTAATGGTATTGGCCTGTTTCAGCGCCCTGCCACACGGCAAAAATTGTTCAGGAATGGTTTGTGGAACATGACAGTGTTCAAGTTGTTGACTTGGTCTCCATATTCCCCAGATCTCAATCCGATCGAGCAACGAGCTCAATCCAGCTCGCAGCTTACAAGACTTACAGAAATCTATATATATATATATATATATATATATATATAAACATGCTGCATTACATTCGTCTTGCATTCTAAAAGCATTCGCATACCAATTATGTAAATTGGGATGAAGGGGGCGTCTCGTTAGCTGAAATTGTTAAATCTCCGGCTCTCAGCCACTCCCTGAACAGAGCAGACGCAGAGAGAGGTGTGGTTGCTGTAAATAATCATGAGTTAGAGGTGTTTGAGTAGGCTCTGCTCCATTAGAACTGATTAGTAGGTGGCGGCCATATTGTTCATAAATCTCAACATAATTTTGTCGATTAGTAAAGGTCATCATTTCCTAAGCCATTTGACGCCAATTTTTGAAGATTGGAAATTGGATTAAAATCTAAATGGCTTTGTCTAAATGTCTGCTGCCAGATACCACAGCACACCTTTAGAGGTCTTGTGGAGTCCATGCCTTGACAGGTCAGAGCTGTTTGGTGGCACAAGGAGAACCTACACAATATTAGGCAGGTGGTTTTACTTTTATGGCTGATTGGTGTATAGAATGTAGAATAGAGCTGAACAGAAGATAAGAAATATGAATTACAAGGCAGTGCAGATTTCTATTCTAGCACTAAATTAAAACCTCTAATATATTTTAGTTTTTTTTTATTTTAAAACATGATGAACCAGATATTGCAAAGTTTTGTAATGGTTTGACAATAAAATGAAAAGGACATTGAATGGAATTCCACAGCTCTTACCTGTTAACCCATGCATTAGAAATGCCATGTATGGCAAAAAGCCTGAAGTGTACATGCTCAGTGATGCTGGACGCCACTTGGATGTCTCTCTGCTTTTCTTGATGCTCTTGGTCCGTACGTACAGGGAAGGTCAGGCAGAATGAGCACAGGTAGAGCTTAACCAAATCATACACTGCATTTGTAAGGGCCCTTAGGTGCTCCTCCACCGCACTTGTATAACCTACAAATAGTGATATATTGTATAGTGATATTTAAATAAGATGTCCAGTCTCAATTTCTGTAATTTTGAAAAATGCACTTTAGGGAGTGATCACAAGGTTGTGCAGAGGCAGTACACAGTGTTTAATGATCACACTGCATGGATCTGTGCTGAAACGGGATTATATGAAAGCAGCCTCTATGCATGTAATTGTGATGTGCCAGCCATTCAATCTAAATATTAGTGTGGCTGTTCAAACAGTTGGATATCTAGACTGAAACTGAATCCAATCTATTTGCATGTCAAATGGCTTCGTAGAGTGGTTAAATCTTGTGCTGCTCAGGGTTGTGACCACATCATGGCCTAGTTGGCTCTCCCCACTGATCCAATGCAGGTGCGCAACAACTCTGGCAGCCTGAACAATGGTGCTGAGCTCAAATAATTATACAGACAAAAGTTTTCTCATCCATAAACTACCTCTAAATGACCCATGACCTAAACTAATCTGAAAAACTAAAGGGAGTTAAAAATACTTGCAATAAGAATAGAGTTATAATTTGAAAAAAGAAATCTACATGGTTAACACTGACTAACATTGACATTAAAATAAGCTAATAAAAGTGAACAGTATACTATATGGCCAAAGGTTTGTGGGTACACAACCATCAAACCCAAGTTCAAGACGGGGTCCTTTGCTGTTATAATAACTACCACTAAACCAGGACTTTCCACTAAATTTTGGAATGTGGCTGTGGGAATTCAGGTCACAAGAACATTAGTTAAGTTGGGAACTGATGTCAGGCAAGGAGACCTGGGTCACAATTACCATTACAGTTCATCCCAAAGGTGATGATGACAGGGCTCTGAGCAGGCCACTTGAGCTCTTCTACACCGACCTCATCAAAGTACATTTTCACGGTCCTCGCTTTGTGCACAGCTGCATTGTCATGTTAGAACATGTTTGGGATGGCCCCTTAGTTCCAGTCAAGGGAAACTGTAATGCTACTCTATGCAAAGACATCCTATACAATCGTGTGCTTACAACTTTGTGGCAACAGTTTGGGGAAGGCCCACATATGGGTGTGATGGCCAGGTGTACACAAACCTTTGGCCATATAATGTATATTAAACAATAATATTGACTATCAGTATATAATTAAGGTAATAATACAGAAAGGAAGCAGCTTGATCTCCATAAACACTGTTATAAGCAATGTGTGGTTATATTTTGTGAGAGCTACTGCTGCATTTACAGATCAGAGCAGTCACGTGGGTACATCGGTGTTCAGGGGCATTGAAAGTTGATCAATTGCTCCCACAGATATGCAAGTGGTGCAAACCCCCCATTTCATCATAAATTGTGGTGGAGTAACATTCAAACAAATTAAAACTTTCAGTCCATGGAGGGACCATGAGCCATAATTCGCCTGCTAAAAATCCAATCTAGCATAATACTTTTTTTTAATAAATCAATTGTATTAAGAGAAAACAGCAATAATATTTACAGTTAAAATATTATTTTAATTTTAACCAAAGTTACAGTATGCAATATGGTATTTTAATCACTAAACTTTGACCATTAACTTATCCTGTTTCTTTACGAAACTTCTTACAATTCTTGAAGATAATTAGTTGTGAGCAGAACAAAAGCATTAGAAATGTGTCACTTATTGGTACACTACGCCTAGAAGTGTAGTGTTGTACTTACCGTTAGTTGAAAATGCTGATCTGGCATTAACCTGTTAACAAGAGGCTTCCATGAATACACAATTTAGTTGAACAACTGAATTGTGTGTGAATACCATCTGTAAAACAACTCAATCGTAGATGCTCTGACCTCTGGTGAGGAGGTTTTAGGAAGGTTGACTGAATGCCTCAGTTTTCGCACAGCATCAGTTATGGCGGGGGTTTCCACCTCATCCAGCAAATAACACAGAGTTTTAACCACACGGATTACTTGGTCCACTGCTTTGTACTGTGTGCTCTAATGAGACAGACAAAGAAATAAAAAAGGCTCTTAAAATTCATCATCTTATTTAGATTTACTATGACCCTCTGTGTTCTTTTGCACCTCATTCTGAAGGCAGATGTTGACTTGGCTGTGATATTCCTCTAAATGTTCAGCAAAGCTCTCTCTAGAAAAGAAAAATGAGACGTTAAAAAGAGAATGCATGGCAACAGGCAATGTGAGCAAATTCAAGCATGTTTCCTGACTTTTCTAGCCTTTATCAGAGCTGGAGAAGAAAAGAGATATTCTTACCTTGTGACCGTTTTCTTAAAAGGCATCTCAATATCACATAGGTATTTCTCCAAGTCAATAGGTGAGGCATCATCATCTTCCTGCTGGCACATGTGCAGAAAGCAATAAAAGTTTCAGGCTTGCATCAAAATGTCTCATATCACTGAGGAATTGTGGTATAATCAAATCAAATCACTTTGTCACTTCACCATAACCACAAGTGTACAGGTGATTAAGATCTTGAAACATAATGGTGAATACCGATTTGAGGACCACTGCTATATGATTGAAGCAGTTACTCATTTAAAAATCCTGTGGATGAGTTAGGACACAGGTGATTTCTCCAAGACAGGCAGCACAGATTCTAATTTTTTGATTTAATTCTAGCAATTGGTTATTTTATGTACATTATAATTGCTAAGTAATGTACATAATAATCGCTTATAATGTATTAAAAAGTGGAGAATATCTTGTCTTTTACTGCATACCATTCTCTGTTGCATAATCTGGTTTTAAGTTTTTTTAGAATGTATTATGTAGCCATGTATAATCAACAATTAATTAAGACATCTGTTAATACTATTGCAACTACAGGCCACAAGGTTCTTCCAGGTTGAACTCAAGACTCTGAAGATCCCATTAAACCCTCGTTTCAAAATCTGTGTCAACTGGACCAAGTCAATATTCTTTTTATACACTGAAGAAAGCACAGTAGAATGTTAATGGATTAATGCTTCATGCAGTACACCCGTCTTGAAGCATCTTCACTATCTTAACGCTTCTATGGACAATATAGACACTTTGGTAAACATTTAAGGGGAAATTTAAGGGGAAACCGGGCTTCCCGTGTAGTCTTAAAGCGAAAACTCATTTAGATTTTAATCCAATTTCCAATCTTCAAAAATTGGCGTCAAATGGCTTAGGAAATGATGACCTTTACTAATCGACAAAATTATGTTGAGATTTATGAACAATATGGCCGCCACCTACTAATCAGTTCTAATGGAGCAGAGCCTACTCAAACACCTCTAACTCATGATTATTTACAGCAACCACACCTCTCTCTGCGTCTGCTCTGTTCAGGGAGCGGCTGAGAGCCGGAGATTTAACAATTTCACAGCTAACGAGATGCCCCCTTCGTCCCAATTTACATAATTGGTATGCGAATGCTTTTAGAATGCAAGACGAATGTAATGCAGCATGTTTATATATATATAAATATAAATAAGGGGGTGGGGCTTTAGTGACAAAAGGTTGAGAACCTCTGCTCTAGACCTTATATTGTCATATGGAATCCCAGTTGATAATGTTAATATTGAAAATGTTTCCTTCTCTGATCACAAGCCCATTGTTTTCAATGTCCCTGCTGCGAGCTCTGTCGTTGTAACGAGGCCTTTAGGCTATTAATCCCATTTTATTAATTCACTCACTGCCTCTCAGTTCATTGAAAGTTATTGAGCTAATGCTGTTGAAACCTCTATCTTGAATGCTGTAGAGTCTTCTTCTGGGCCTGATGATTTGATTACCTTATTTTACACATTTTGCTTTAGATTTTAATATTTAAACGAAAATGTTATTACTGGCTGGACGATACTCCTCGTTCTCTCAGACAGGCTTGTCGTAAAGCAGAGCGGAGGTGGAAGCATGATCATTTAACTGTGTCCTTTGGGATTTTTATAGATTGTCTGTTTAAGTTTCAGAACACAGCAAAGTCAGCTACGTCTAGGTATTTTTCTAACTTAATTACTACACACTGTCAAAGACTTAAGATTTTATTCACCATGATTAATTCAATAATTAATCCTAGTTGCCAATTCCATGGGGAATCCTCGGCTGAACTTTATGAGAAACGTTTTATGTTTTTTGCTGATAAAGTGATTAATTCTTCTGTCATTTCACAGTTCTCAGACCTGTCCCTGAATTCACTGGCAATACTGGTTTCCTTTGATCATTTTCAACATGTTTCTCTAAAGGAACTGTGTGATCTGGTTAACCAGATGAAAATAACTTCCACTTCTCTTGATTTTGTTCCCCCCGAGATTATAAAAGCAACTTTTTCCGTAATTGCCCCTAGTATCCGGGTGTTGATAAATTCATCTCTGAATGCTGGGGTGGTTCCCAATTGTTTTAAGCATGCTTTTGTTGAACCTTTGCTTAAGAAACAGGGTTTGGATCAAGGTTGCTTTAATAATTATCAGCCTGCCTCCAAGTTATCGTTCCTGTCAAAGCTGATAGAAAAAGTTGTGCAGTCAAAATTTAAATTCAGCCAAGTTATTGGAACCTTTTCAACCTGCTTTCACTGTTTATCATAGCACAGAGTCTGCTTTGCTAAAAGTGTCCAATGACATTTCACTGGCAGTGGAAACTGGTAAAAAAAATACTGTGTTGATGCTACTAGACCTTACAGCTGCCTTTGATACTATAGATCATAACGTACTTCTTTGGCATTTATAGCATTTGAATGGTATCAAGGGTTCTGCCTTACAGTGGTTCAGCTCATATCTTAAAGACAGGCCCTTTTCAATAGCATTGGGTAATTTCTCCTCATCTTCTGCTCCTGTTATTAGTGGTGTAGCTCAAGGCTCCATTCTGGGCCCACTTATTTTTAACTTATAAATGCGTCCATTGGGGCACAACATTAAGGTGCACAATGTCTCTTTTCATTTATAGGCTGATGACACCCAGTTGTACATACCATTGAAATCTGGCGACTCCATTCAACCATTGTTGAACTGTCTCAAAGATATTAAAAAACGATTAACAAATATCTCTCTCCAACTTAATGAAGATCAAAATAATTATTTTTGGTCCCCAGAGATTGAGAGATGGTCTCATTAATGAGCTTCGCAATCACTACCCCTCAATTTCTTCCCAGGTTAGGAACCTTGGTATCATCCTGGACTCAGAATTATACTAAACCAAGCAAATAAATTTGGTCATTAAGTATAGTTCATAATTTATGCATTATTTCTAAACATTTTTGTCTTTCCAAGATTTGGAGAAGGTTATTCATGTCACATCGTGTTTAGATTATTGTAATTCATTGTACTTGGGTCCTCCTCAGTCATCTCTTGCTCGTCTCCAGATGGTTCAGAATGCAGCTGCAAGGCTGCTGACCAAGGCAAAGAAATATGATAATTTCACCGTAATTTTAGCATCACTCCATTGGCTCCCGGTCCATTTTGTTGTTTGTCTTTCAAACTCTTAATGGTCAAGCTCCATCTTATCTCAAAGATCTTACACCACATTCATCTAGCAGATTCTTAAGATCTTCTGATAGGTTTCCTCTGTATGTCCCTCGATCCCGTTTAAGAACTAAAGGGGATAGAGCTTTTTCAGTCGCTGCCCCTCGTTCATGACGTCAATTGCCACTGGATCCGCCTTGCACCTTCTATTATCATATTCATATAGAGGCTGAAAGCACATCTCTTCTCCCAAGCATTTTAATCTAATTTTTTTGATTATTGTTGATTCTATCTCTATCGGGTTTTACTCTGTTTTCTATTGAACTTTTTCTTACTCTGTTCAGCACTTTGGTCAGCTTTGATGTGTTTAAATGTGCTACAAAACGAAAACTTTTATTACTATCTCATGGAGACAAGGTTTTTCCCTTGTCACTCTCTCCTCTGGTTTACTCATTTGGAGTCTAAATCGATTCTGTAAAATTTCCCAGTTGCCCCTAATCTTTTCCAACTGAAGATGAGACATGACTTCCCTGACCCAATGACCATACACCAGTGGAGCAGGTTCCTTCCATCTAAACGATATTAATCTCCTGGCCAGGAGAGTGCAGAAGGACATCATGCTGGTTTCGCACCATCTAAAAGGAGTATTCTCTGGGGTCACCCCAAACATTACTACAACAGTACTACTCTTCCCAATATCTTAGTAAAGGTCTCAAATATAGATTGCCAGAATGTGTACAGCTTTGGACATGTCCAGAACATATGCAACACAGTATCTGGGGCCTGTCTGCATCGGTCACATGTGGGATCTATATCGGAATTAATCTTCGAGAGTCTGACTTTGAACCAATGCAGGCGGTGAACAATTTTAAATTGGACAACCGCATGCCTGAGACATATGGAGGAGGAGAAAATCCCCTTTATTACCTTGCACCAATCAGCATCAGAAATTGATTCACCTAAATCCGCCTCCCATTTATTCTTAAGGAGATCTAGGGACGACAAGTCATGCATGCTGAGTAGGTCATAGATAACCCTTATTGTCCACTTCCTGGCCAGTTTACAGTTAAAAAATTGCATCTAATAGTGAAGGGTACAACGGGAAGGTGTCCGAATTTAAGGCCACAAAGCTTCTAAGCTGGAAATACTTATAAAAAATTCTATCTGGGAATGTCATATTTCTGCATGAGCTGCTCGAATGAGACAAAAATGCCCTCAAAATAGAGATCAGACAGTAAGACAGCTCCCTTTCTAGAACAAGAAACTAAAGTCTTATCCAACAAGGATGGGAGAAACAGATGATTATTTGCAATTGGCCCCATGAGTGACAAGTCCCCAAGAGAGAAAGATCTTCTAAACTGATTCAAAATTTTGATTGAGTGTACAACAACTGGATTAGAGGTAAAGCTAGACAGATGTTGTGCGAATGGTAATTTAGCACACAGTAAGGCCGCCAGGGAGGTGGACACGATAGACGCCCCTCCGTAAGTGTCCACACAGGGGCTGCCGCAGTCTCCCCCATCCAGTACAACAATGATCTTATATTAGCTGCTCAGAAGTAGTACATGAAGTTTGGGAGTGCCATCCCTGCTTCGCTCGAGGTCTCTGCAATATAGTCCTTTTGATCCGTGGTGGCTTTTTGTTCCAGATAAAGGCCGATATCTGATTGTTCAGTTTTGAAAAGAAGGATTTTGTAAGAAACACTGGGAAACGCTGAAAAACAAAAATTTATCTTTATAAATTTCATCTTTATAGTATTGATTCTGCCCCCCAGGGAGAGAGGCAGGGGGTCCCACCGCTCAATATCCTGCCTCAGATTAGTTAACAGGGGCTGGTAATTAGCAAAGTATAGGTCTTTATAACTATGCGTAACACACACCCCGAGATACTTGAATTTCTTTAGACTAATTCTGAAAGGGAATGAGTCTAGGGGTACCCGGAGTGCCCCCTCCCCAACAAGCATCAGTTCACTTTTTTGAATATTGACCTTATAGCCCGATATTCTACCAAAAACCTTGAGTAGGGTCATTAGTTCAGGAAAACTCTCAAGGGGCTGTGAAATGAACAATAGCATGTCGTCCGCGTACAAAGAAACTTTATGCTCTATCCCCACACGACAGATCCCCTAATGTCAGCATTCTGTCTTAGCACAACAGCAAGTGGCTCCATTGCAATGGCAAATAGCAGTGGTGATAGAGGACAACCCTGTCATGTACCTCGCTGGAGCTCAAAGTAGGTGGACAAATTATTATTAGTACGAACAGCAGTCCTCGGAGGCGTATATAGAAGATCCATGATATGAACCTGGGACCAAACCCAAATCCCCCCATCGCACTGAAAAGATAGCCCCACTCCACCTGGTCAAATGCCTTTTCAGCGTCAAGTGAAATCACCACTTCTGGGGTGACAGGTGGGGAGGGGCTATAGAGGATATTGAAAAGGCGTCTGATATTGAAAAACAGAGTATCGAGGATTTTAACATCGCTATTTAGTAAAGAAACTGGCTGGTAAGAGCTGCACTCAAGAGGGCTTTGGTCTTTCTTAAGGAGTAAGGAGATAACTGCTTCACGCATAGTAGATGGCAGGGCCCTCAAGGAGAAATTCGTCTCCTGAAGAAATTTCGTCTCCTGAAGAAATGCAATATTTATATTAAGCCGTTTCAGATGTGTAAAAACCTGGTTAGGATGATTAAGTGCCATAACATTCCAGCTCACGAAATTAAGTATACTACTATCCGATCCTCTGGGAATACTGGAGTCAGTCAGAATGAGAGAAGAATAAGAGAAATGTTAGATATCTGAGCCCTGCAGGGAACCTAGAATGACAGCAGATGGGCCACAACACAGATGTCTGGCCAATTAAACACAATAAATGACAAAGTCTGGCACATCCACCCCATAATCCCACCCCCACCCCACAGCACCTACAGGAACATGGTGCTCACAGCACCCACCCAAAACAAAATCGCACATTCAGTGCTTGTGTGGAGGAACTCTATAGAGCCTACCGCTCAGGCTCCCACCGAACCCCTGGTACGAAAAGTAAATTGAAAAAGTGCATCCTATCACAGTGTAGAAGCATACACCCTATCATAGCATATATAACAGAAAATAAGACAAAGGAGTTGATCATCTTCCTTGTTACAGTAGAAGTCTGATCAAACAGTTATCATCCAGTCAAAGCTCAGAGATGATGAATTAGCCGAAGTAACGTCACTCACTCAGCCCTCTACCGTAGTGATGATATTCTTCCTGACGTAGCTCATCGCTTTGCTCGCATCTATGAACTCCTTTTCCTCTCCGTTGAATGTACTACGGAGACGGGCTGGAAACAGGATGTCATACCGAACCCAGCTACGGAGCAACTTCCTGACCTCATTGAATACACTCGCGGTATAATCCGGAAAGATAACGATCGTCTCACCGTTACGCCGGAGCGGAGCCCGGCTCAGTACCTCAACGCAGTCCTGGTAGTAGTGGAGTTTAGCTATGATGGCGCGTGGGTTCCCATCCTTCCTCACAGGACCCAGGCTTCTATGAGAGCAGTCCACCAGCACATCCCTATCCAGCTGTAGTATTTCTCTCAGTAACTCCAAGACCGATGCTGTGGAGCTGGATCCATTCACTTCCGCTACCCACAGAATTCTGATCTTACATCTCCTCAGTCTGCCCTCCATGTCCTCACACTTGTTTCTGAGTCCACTCACCTCCACTGCCAGGTCCTTCCCCGTAGTCTGTAAGACTGCCACCTCATCAGGTCGTTAGCCCACCTTCCACCTCTTTAAACTGCGGTTTTCATCTGGTTGATTTCGGAGTGAATTGCGGCCGTATTGTTCTGAATTTCCACTTTCACTGCTTGCAACTCGCTCTTAAGAAAGTCGAAACCTTCAGCAAGTGCACTTTTCAGCTCAGTTTTTATCACCGCAGCAATGTCGGCCCTAAGTTACAGTAGGTTATCCGTCCTTAAAGATTCAGCGTCTAACTCCTGGCTGTTCGACGGGGGCGGGGGCACCGAGCCCAGGGAGGCAGCAGAACTCGCGGCCGAAGCGGTACTGGGCCTAGACTTGTTTGACTCTGTGAATTTATACTTGTGCAAGTTTTCACCTTTTCATCTTCACGCAAATATACGCACCATCAAATTAAGAAAATGTGTTAAATACTAGCACACCCTGTTCCTAACAATGAAAAAACACTTATTAACTTAAAAAACACAAGTTCGACAGGAGCTCAACCGAAAACCGACCTACTCCATTACTCGCTCGACAGCGCCCCCAAAATCTACATTTTAACCGATGCAAGAGTGTGCACTGTTGTGGTAAAGCTACAGATTAAACGTAGCTCATGTATCTTACTGTTTAGATTATGAATGCATGAAATACTTAATACTACATAATGTAAAAGTATAAAATGTATATGTTATAAAAAAACATCAAATGTATTGCTGCAAAAAGTAATATTAAAGTAGGAGCACATTGGAAGTGCCACTGCATCTGGTATAACATGGGCTTTATGTGCACAAAGAGTAAAAAAAAAAAATCAGGCTAATTCACTGGCAGCGTGTTAGCTAATATAGTGATCTTCGAAAATTGGTTAGAAATCATTGGTTAAGAAGAACAGCTAGAATGATCAGTGAGTCATTTCAGTACTTTCAAAGTTCATTCATTTCAGAAACACAAACAATGAAACCTATGCCGATTATCCAAGCTATGGTAAATGCAACTAGACACATCTAATTATTTATGAAGGAAAACATGACACAATAACAATTTTTTCAACCGTGTCCGTCACAACAACGGATAATGAATAACTGTAGTGAAACCCCTAGTCATGCTAACTAGCTGACAATACGTAGACTGCTATGGTAGTTTATCCAAATAATGGAAATAATGGTAGCTGTTTAATTTGACCAAATATTTGTGATTAGGTAGTTGACTAGTGGATTAATACAAATTAAACTTTACATAATTCACCAAACCAAGACATTCGTCTCATAACTGTAACAAACACGGCGAGTTGAGTTGATGCCAAAGAGCTCCATTTTGGTCTCATCTGACCACCAGAGGACAACTGGGTGAAAGTGTTGTGGTCAGATGAGACCAAAATGGAGCTCTTTGGCATCAACTCAACTCGCCGTGTTTGGAGGAGGAGGAATGCTGCCTATGACCCCAAGAACACCATCAACACCGTCAAACATGGAGGTGGAAACATTAGACTTTGGGGGTGTTTTTCTGCTAAGGGGACAGGACAACTTGACCGCATCAAAGGGACGATGGACGGGGCCATGTACTGTAAAAATTATGCTGGTGACCAGGGCGTTAAAACAGTAGCCTACTGAATCAAAACCTGAAAGTCAGTATGCGCATGGTCTGCTAACTAACTGTAAACTGTTCCCAAAAAATCCCCCAACAAAAAAAATTAGGGTATTTTTCCTCTCCCCCCCCCCCCCTTTTTGTTGGTTCTTTTATGTGGTGTTGTTTTTTTTTTGGTGCCTTTTTTTTGTTGTTTTGTGTTGTTTGTGTGGGCCCCGCGTGGGCGCCCCGCTTACTAGGGAACAAAGACAAGCATCATGACTTGAGTCAGTGGCAAAATGCAACTATAGCATCAGTATTAACATGTCAAAGTTTGAGCTTTAATTCTTAAAAATAACAAAAAAAGTTGTTATATTATCATTAGATAAGCTGTGTCCATACACATGTCCATATCATAACCACACAGGAATAAAAGGCTACATTTTTACATTATTAACTTTACTGGTACAGACTTTTAAAAGCTCTGCTACAGTTTTTTTTTTTTTTTTTACATATTTTGATACGTTGCTTCTTTAATCACCCTAATAACACATTTTTTAAAAGTTTACTTCCAGGTGCTAAAATTCAGTGTTAAAAATCACTACAACTTTATATAATGGAAAACAACCAATAACGACAGAGGCAAATAAGTCTGCAGAACAGGCTTAAGTTTTATGGATAAATCAAAACCTAGTTGGCTTTTCCCTTGGTGAATGTTCATGATCGATTAAGACAATACTCCGATTAAGAAACTACCATGCTACAGCAATTTTTGATTACCTTAATCCAATTAAAGTCATACTCGACGTAAACACAAATCAAATTAAGACGTGTGGAGTACTCCTGTTTTAGTTCCATTATCAACGTGCATTACAGACATGTACACACCTTTAATCACACTATTAACATCGTGTGGGAGTTTCGCCACATTTTGCGACAGGAGGCATACACACATGGTATATTTTTATATATATATATATATATATATACACACACACACACACACACACACCGTATACAAATACGAAAATTCAAAATGGCGGAAAAACAAAATGGCAGAAATTAAAACCTTGTTGGTGGCGCTAGAGGGTTTCATGGGATTTTAATTATCAATTTTTTTATAATGTTATAGTGGTACCTATTGCCCGGTCTCTATAGAATTTTCCCTTCTTTATGACATTCTGAGGCTTCTGTTTCTGGTTGGGTAAAGAGAATTGTACTTGATAAGGTGGAGTAAAAATATAAAGCTAATTCGCAAAAATATATATATTTTTTATTCAATCACAAATATTTAATGATTTGACACCAGTGGTTCTTGAGGTAAAGTTGTTAAGAATTAGAAGGTCTAATATATAAATAATGTGTGTATGTGTGAAACATTGTATACTATACAATAATTTATACACATGTAAGATGTAATAGTGCCTCCCAGTGGCCGATTTAATATACAGCACCCTAACATACAATTCAAAATGGCTGACACCCAAAAATATACCACTTAAAGGATTTATACAGAAATTCTAAGCAAAAATAGCAATTTTTCAAATCTCGTTACAGTAGTTGGCACTGATCTGAAACAGCTCATGCACCCTAATGTCATAGTTCTTATAAGGCACACCATTGTTGGCAACAATAAGCCAAAGCGTTGTGGAGATATAAACTCGGATTCATTTTGGTGTGCTCGCCATTATATTCGATGACATGCTATACGTGAACTGTTTGGTGTATCAAAAATCTTTTGACTTTTGGTCTTCATTGTCTGAAGATGATCCGAGCAAAATTTGGTGAAGTTCTGCCAAACGGTCTAGGAGGTGTTTGCAAAAAACTTCATAATGGTGGAAAACTTTTTCATAGTGGAAATTAAATTGGAGATATAGGGACAATGATTCCAATGATAGACACTTGAGTCTGTGAAAAATGGCTCAAAAGTTACGGCCATTTTTGTATAATTATTGTTTTGATCACTGTAGCACCACCATGTGGCCGATCAGGGCAAGACTTTGTGCCTGTGTAGAATGGTGGAGTACAACCATCACTCAAAGTTTCAAGTCTCTAGGCCATATGGTTTGGTCGACACAATCAATTTAGGTAAAATAATATTTCAATATTGACATGACAGAGAAATGTATCCCACAGATACAATTCAATGTATTTGGATCAATGCCAGATTTTAAGTTTCTGTATTTTTCCACAAATGATCATTGTAGAGAAAAATCAATCATGCGAACATTATGGGTTCTTGAGACCTTTTTGTTCCCCATGAGCAACAAGGCATGCATACCAACTTTCAGACACTTTGGCCCAGCAGGGTCGAAATGCCATAACTTTGAATGTGGCAACTTTGAGGCGTGGCCTGTAGCACCTCCTATCCTCTGTTTATGCCCATGCTTTCTGAGAAGTGCAAGTCTAGCATCTAGTTTCGGTGTGCCACAGAATTAGGAAAAATTTTACAAAATTGACAAAACTGACTTCATGGTTCTGGAAGAGAAAACTTACTGTTTATGTTAGCATTAGCTGCACACAATGTCTGCCTAATAGACAGTCAGCCCACCCTTAACAGAAAGCTATGGGTGGCGTATGTGTGGCCCCAAACAGACTGTGGAGGAAGGGAGACATCCACTGGCATATTGCCAGTGGGTGGATGGAGATATATATATATATATAGAGAGAGAGAGAGAGAGAGAGAGAGAGAGAGAGAGAGAGAGAGAGAGAGAGACAGAGAGATAGATAGAGAGAGAGAGATATGTATATATATATATATATAAATAAAATAAATACAATTATGCACGTTGGGCCTTTCAAAATGATCACAAACTGCAAAACTCGCCAAATACGAACACAAAAGATTACAAAGTAGAAAGAAACTTGCAAGCAAAGCATCTTCCAGGCTTAACACAAACAGAATGATTCACTTTACCGAACTAAATTGGCTACTGCATGCGTAAACACTACAAATAGTTTTTTTCTTTCAAAGTGTACTTTGGCTCGATTCAAGACAAACAGCACCATCTAAAAGCCAATAAAGATATTGTTAAACGTAATATAACATTTGTAATTATTCATTTTAATGCCACTGTTTTGGGCGATATGGAGGTTGCCATCACACATGGTTACTTACTGTGGTGTCATCTTTGTGTGTGGCACAGATCAAGTCCATAGGTTAATGTTCCATTGATTTATGTACACAAAAAATATATGCAACAGTTATCAATTCACAGATATTTAAATAGTTCAGCCAAGTATTTGATTCCTTATCACCCTATAGAAAGACAATTGGGCCTACGGGTCATGAGGAAAAGCTTTTTGGAGTTTTGGACACATTTTCAATGTCCTGGAAAATCTATCATGGCAGACTTCATGGGTCCCAGCGGCTTTTTGTTCCCCGTGGGAAATAAGGCATGTATACCAATTCTCAGACATTTTGGACTTAGGGCAGAGGGAAAAATCTCCATTGAGTTACTCGTGGCCCGTCAATGTGCCAAATGAAAACTTTTACCATTCAGATCTTGCGTTATTGGGCACTTTAGGGAGATAAGGAAATGAATAATAAGAAGAAGGAGAAGAAGAGGAACAACAACAATACAGTGACAATCTTGTCCCTGACATCCTTGGAGAGCTCTTTGGTCTTGGCCATGGTGGAGAGTTTGGAATCTAATTGATTGATTGATCTGTGGACAGGTGTCTTTTATACAGGTAACAAGGTGAGATTAGGAGTTCTACCTTTAAGAGTGTGCTCCTGATCTCAGTTCATTACCTGTATAAAAGACACCTGGGAGCCAGAAATCTTTCTGATTGAGAGGGGGTCAAATACTTATTTCCCTCATTAAAATGCAAATCAATTTATAACATTTTTGACATGCGTTTTTCTGGATTTTTTTGTTGTTATTCTGTCTCTCACTGTTCAAATAAACCTACCATTAAAATTATAGACTGATCATTTCTTTATCAGTGGGCAAACATACAAAATCAGCAGAGGATCAAATACTTTTTTCCCTCACTGTAGGTTTCTTCCTGATGGAGGAATCCTAATAATACCCACAATCGGCGATCATGGGGTCCAAGCAGTGTGGCAAACTGGACATTCCAATTTGAAAGAATAGTTTGTTGTGTATAGGGCATGAAATTACTTTGGGAACAAACTTGGGATATAGAATGGGCCACAATTAATAGGTTTAAAATGATGTCTGTTTTGTTTTATTGTTAATAATCAAAATCATTACATTAATTATAGATGAGAATTGTCAGGGAAGAGACCTGCACAGGCTGTTATGAGCCTAAGTGCTGGGCTCTTTATTGATAATAGCAGACGTAGGTGAGTAATAAACATGGACGAGAACAGCAAAATATGATTGCAATCGATGATAGGAACAATGGCCGTCAATTGATGAGTACAAACACAGGTACGCAGACCAAACACAAGAAGATGAGGAAGGACCACTAGGAAAGGGCAATGTCGTCTGAGCAATCCTTGTCGAGACTAGACAAAGAGGTATTTGAGAATGGCCCCTCTGTATGAACATCTTCGAGCATTTCACACATCTGTTTGCAAACTAATTTTATAAAACTCGGGAGATATTGTTAGAGTACCATGGTTCTATGCATTTAACCAAATCTCTATGCGTTCTTTTTATTATTATTACATATTGAATTATTCAGCCATTCAAATTGATGGAAACTTGTGGAAAAGGATTAGGCATAAAAAAAATGTGTATTATCCTGTGGCTCCATCTTTTGGGCAACATTAGCATTACCACCGTCATTTAACGCTCACATTTACTGTAGATCAATTGCTGATAATATAGAATTTGCTATTAGCCCCGGAATGAGAAGTTTGTTAATGCAATTTGGCATGTTTCCTCAGACTGTCGTCCACATGTATCAAGTTTCATAAGGTTTGGACATTGCATTTACAAGATATAAGCCAATTAGCTATTATATGACACAGTTATTTACCACATCCACAAATATATGGGTCTCTATTTACACAGTTTTTACCATTAAAAATTCTAAATGTCCAATAAAATAAAAAAAATTGTCTGAGACAATGACTGGTAAAATTTTAGCAAAGTACATTCACAATTGCACACCTAAATAAGGTCTCTGTCTATGCAAATATATATATTTTCCCCCACACGCTTCTCCTGTAACGTGTACTGATTTGCTTGCATTAAAATAACCAGGTTGATGCACATCTCAGGCTACAGACTGGACACACACTGCTCACTTCAGCAGCAGAATGCTTCTTTGCCATGAAAAATCGACAGAACACAGTCACTAAAAAAATTATTAAAATAAATAATAATTAATAATACGTGGGAATTTATAGGTCTACAATGTTTGTATTTTAATATTTCTTTGTAAATGAAAAGATATGTTGCAAACTGTTTTGCTGCACCCTGTTTTTGTTATGAATATTTGTTTAATTAGATGCTAATTCCATGACCGACACCTGTTATTTTGAATAATATGGAGGGGGGGGAAAAATTATGTACTTTTATCTTTCATTTGACTTGATTGTTTTGTTATTATTATACCGCTAACATTTCTGGCTAACATTTTAAGCTACTTTTGCTTTTCAGCTGATTCATTCAACCAGACATACATCTCTGTGCTGGTCGGCTCTATTCTTAAATGAAATTTTATTGTTTATTTAACAGGGACAATGAACGGTCCATGACTGCCGCAGAATTAGCTACAAAGCTAAATTTCATCTGTTGTCCCTGGGCAGAAATTATATATGTGTGTGTGGGGGGGGGAGACACAAATATATATATATATATATATATTTTTTAAATGTGCATCAACATAAACGTTAATTACACATACATATATGAAAATTTTCCCGGCGAAGATTTTTCACCGAAAATGGCATTTTCAGGTTTTGGCCAAAAATATCTACCGCCACAGCCCGCCGATCAGTGCTCTGCGCTCAGATTTCATGCTCACTCGATCATTGCATTGCAGCATTACTAAATCCACGATTTAAAGAGCATTACTTTTTGGACGTAGAGAAAAAGCAACATGCACGGGAAATGATACAGGCAGAGCTGGATGTGATGAATGCATCTTCTGAAGGATCGATGTGCAGCTCAGAGCAAAGTGTGCCAGAGAAACGGGTGCATAGAAGCGATGAGACGCAAACTCCCTCACTTTCTGGCGTTTCTACAGGAAAGCACTCCGATCCACAGCAGGGCCACAACAAGCGCATCTACACTTTCCATTGCTTGTGTGGATTGCACTGCAAGGAAAGTGAGAGACTATTCTCACATGAGTGCAGCATCTCATGTTTCTTTTTTTTTCTCAATATTTTTATTGAAAGGTTTTATGTATAGATTAGAACATACATTCAGACATCCCTGCATACTCAATAAAAAAATATCAATAGCTACAAAAAAGAAAAAAAAAAAAATATATATATATATATATATACACACACACACAGTATCTCACAAAAGTGAGTACACCCCTCACATTTTTGTAAATATTTGATTATATCTTTTCATGTGAACACTGAAGAGATTACACTAAGCTGTACACTCACTACTTTACATTGTAGCAAAGTGTCATTTCTTCAGTGTTGTCACATGAAAACATATCATCAAATATTTACACAAATGTGAGGGGTGTACTCATTTTTGTGAGATATAATTAAAAAAATACAAATAAAAAAAGAAATCAAAATCAAAATAAATGAATCAATTAAATAAAAATGTAATAAATAAAGGGGCAAAAAAAGACTTTAGCAACATCTGTTGAAAGTTTATTCTTAATAAAATAACATTTTCTTATGTCAAATGTAACTGAACCAAATATTTTTAACACGTTTTCAAATGGCAGGTGTCTCTCTTTTGCTCTTGTGCATCAGGAGAGGCACTGAAAGCACAGAGAGACACACGAGTGAACTCTGGCTAATCCAACACAGATTTGACCTACATCCTTTTTCCAGTTTGTCCGATAAACCATCGTTCCCTAGAAGTCTAAACCATCATGCTGGGTGTCACAAAGATTTTGTAGCAGAAACTCGTGCATATCTAATTTTGTGTGAATGAGACACACAGCCTAGGAAGAGTTTTTTACATACACATTTTGTACAGCTTGATGCAAGGATTCATATGAAGCAAGAATTATATGTCAGTATGCACGGGTGCAGAGTTATTAGCAAAAAAAAAAAAATCATCATACAGTTGCAGAGTTGTAGTGGTTTTTCAGTTTTAGTGGATCCTATCGGCAGAATTTGACGCAACTTCTTATGCGTCGTCAGCATTTCCAGTTGTCTGTGTATCAAGTTTCGGTACGTTTGGACATTGTGATTAGCAGATATAGATCAATTTGTAAAAATGGCCGTCGCCTGACCAATTAATTAACTTGCATCTTTACAAACCCTTTGATTAATCAAAAATCTTTTGATTAAAAAAAAAGTAGATTTTTGAAAAAATTTGAATGGTGGATAAACTTAATATCATCAACGAGATTTAAACTTGTTAGAGCTTAAAGTAAGGATTCAGAAGAAACAAGAATTTTGATTCAATCACAGTTGCGGCATTATTAGCTAAAACAAAGTTGCTTATTATAACTCCATCTTGTGGCAGATATTCACAATGCAATGCTTTGATTAATCAAAATTCTTTTGATAACTATTTGTCGGGAGGGTCTGTGCAAATCGGACAAATTAGGAGGAGTTCTGAAAAAGTAGGTGTTTAAAAAAAATTCTAAATGGTCGAAACCTTTTCATGACAGAAATGAAACTGGATATTTCATAATGGAGACAGGTTTTGCAAAAATTAGCAATCCTACAAAAATACAGTGCAAAGTTAAACTCAGTTCTTTCATTCATTTTAGCATGCAATGTATGACATGAAGAGAAAAAATTGGATTCATCATAAAACTTGCCTCGGGTGTTGTCACTGTTTGTAGAACTACAAGTTTTGTTTAGGTTGGACTCCAGATTCCATCTCCCAAATACTGTGGTTATTTGACTAACTTTGTAGGAAAATATATATACATTTTTTTTTAACTCAAAAAGGCTGATTTTCTGTTTGACAAATCTGTTACATGAGGAACATTTGACATGTTCAAGGGAATCAAGAGACAGAAGATTCTTGATTTGATATTGAGTAGTTAAGAGCAGTCTTGGGAATTTGTGACTCTAGCACCACCTAGAGGGGATTTGGGTAAGACCTCTTGGAGAACCTTAAGACAAAATTATTCACGCAACTAGAAATTTTGTCAAAATCCATCACACCGTTACTAAGATACATTATATGGCTAAAAGTATGTGGACACCTGACCATGGGCTTTCCCCTTGGCTAATGCATACATCAGCCAAACCAATAACAGACCCCATCCTAATAAGATTGGAGTAGATTGTTGAAAGGACACAATGGCCTGAATGATGATCAACTTTCTCATACTAAATTAAGTTAAAAGAGGGGTACATAATAGTTCCCAGCGCTGTCAAAAACGAGTGCTTTCAATTCTGCAAGAGCCAAGGGGAACCTTGCTATTAGCAGGGGAGTAATGACTTACTTTTGTAGGACCTGTTCCTGGCCACAGACCTTCAGGACATAGCTGCTGATGTCCACCTGGCTCAGGTCATCATGGGCCCAGCAGAGTGCCTGCATTATCAGTAGCTCCACTGGTGAACTCACTACAAGGTAGAAAATTAGACAGAGGAAAGACTTGATTTGATGGCCATCTAAAAACAACATTTACGGTAAGTTTAAATTTATTAATAATAAAACACAAACAAATTTCGAACTTCAATAAAAACATTATGCAGATGTGTCAGTTGATGCTAAGCCCTACTTGGGGTAAAGTGGGGTAACCAAAGGGATATTCGGAGCAGACGTTTACATGTTAGAAACTTAGCGTCCCAAAAACAGCTTTCAAAAGTCATTTAATGAATAAAATATATACATTTATTTGCATGTGTCCCTGCACCTGGATAATTTGCTTAAGAAAGGCTCTTGTATATTTAGATGCTATAATGAGGACTTCATTTGAGTGGAGACACTCAACGTTAGAAATAAGATGCGACCTCAATTTGCCATTCACTATTTTTGTGAAAAGCTGGAAATTGCTAAATACTAGCTAGCCAGAAAACTAGTTTTTCCTCACTCTTTCTCTCAGCAAAAATTATATGACACTTCTCACTTATTACACAACTGTAAGAAAAGCTTTCCAGTTAAGGTACGTGTTCTAAAAACTAATTAATATTTTGAATGGCCACCAATACATGATTACTATATTAGCATGCTCTCCAGAATTATTGGCATTCTTCAAATAAATGAGCAAATATTTACTGCACACAATAATGAACACTTTCCCCTCAGATGTAACCAACCCTTTAAATCAGGGGTGATCTCTCGCCTTCTCCAGTGTTCCTGCAGAACACATGCCTCAGGCGGGTGTTGGAACACTCCTTAGTCCCAGGCTTAATGTGTGTGATTGTACCAGCGGACGAGAGAATCGCATCCATGACATTTCAAGTTCAAGTAAAGATGCAAAACTGACTGTTTGTGCATATGTAATATGGAACAACAACAGATCACAGTATTCACACTTCTTGGAGAATGTGGTTATGACGGAACTGCCTAATGTCTCCAAAGTGCACCTGGGGTACTTCAATGTTGGGATTAATGGAAAAAACTTAAAGAGCTGTGATAGGGTAAAGGGCAGTGTTGACCTCTACTGGGGATTCTGTTGGGCAACCAAAGGATACTTTGAGGAACTCCATAAATGAATGGACGTGCCATCCATTCATGAGGCAATGTCATAAATCTCTGGTGTTTTGGTGTCTAGAGCTAAAGAGAGAGTTTGTATATAAAATTCACCAGTGTATATACAGTGCTGTGAAAAGGTATTTCCTGATTCCTTCTCGTTCTGTGTACATCTCATACTATCCATCTCCATCCATCTTCTACCGCTTACTCCTTTTCAGGGTTACCGGGAACCTGGAGCCTATCCCAGGAATCATCAGGCACAAGGCGGAGTCCATCGCAGGGCACAACCACATACACACTCACACACCCATTCATACACTACGGACACTTTAGACACGCATCAGCCTATCTTTGGACTGGGGGAGGAAACCAGAGTACCCGGAGGAAACCACGGGGATGCAAACTCCGCACACACGGCCATGGCGGGACCCTGGAAGTGTGAGGCAAAAGTGCTAACCACTAAGCCACCGTGCACCCCCATCTCATACTAAACTCTTTATAAAATGAAAATAAAATATAAGATAAAACAAAAGAAACCTGAGTAAAACAAGACATTTATTGAAGCAAAGAAATTATCCAATACCAACTGGGCAACGAAAATGTTTTTGTCCCCATAGTTACTAATTCCCCAAATCTATGAAACTCAAAATGGGGTAACGCTGGACCAGATGCAACCAGGCCTGATTACTGCAAACCCCGTTCAATCAAATCAACATTTAAATAGAACTTTTTCAACAGCATGAAGTTGGTTAAAAGGTCTTAGCCAGTAACACACTAAAAGAAAAGGAAAAAAAACTGGGGGAAAAAAATTTATGAAATTCCAGAAATTATGAGGATGAAGGTGATTGAAATACATCAGTCTGGGAAGGGTTACAATGCTATTTCAAAGGTTTAGGGACTCCAAAGAACCATTGTGAGAGCCATAATCTCCAAATGGAAAAAGTCATCACAGTAGTGAACCTTCCCAGAAGCTTCCCTTACAAAATTCATCCAAGACCACATCAACTACTCATCCAGAACGTCACAAAAAAAAGCCAAAGACAACATCAAAAGGAACTACAAGTCTCTCCTGCATCAATGAAGATAACTGCTCTTCATGACTCCACTATCAGAAAGACACTGGGCAAAAATGGCATCCATGGAAGTGTGGTGAGGCAAAAAACCACTGCTAACCCACAAGAACCTTAAGGCCCATCTGAATTTTGCCAAAACACACCTTGATGATCCTCCAACCTTTTGGGAGAATGTTCTGTGGACTGATGAGTCGAAAGTGGAACTGTTTGGAAGACATGGTTCCCAATACATCTGGCACAAAACAAACACAGAATTCCACAAAAATAAAATCATGCCTACAGTGAAGCAAGGTGGTGGAAGAAGTGTGATGGTGTGGGGATGCTTTGCTGCCTTTTTTATTTTGGTTTGGATTCAAGATGGCTGTACAGTAGCACGCAGCGGCCACTTCTGGTCCGCTAATATAGTGCATGTTACGTGTAGCCTACAAAAATGTGGAAAGGTTTTAAACAGATTTACATTGGAAGCACTGCTGTACATGTCTACCATTGCCAATTTCTGCTGAACACTGGAGAACAAAGCTCAGGAAGAAGAAACAATGAATTGCAAGATGAGCTATGAGACCTCGGGTTACTACGCAAACCAGGACCTGGGACATTGACATCCGCTGGCCGGAAGAGAGGGTGCTGGAAATGGTGTGCAAGGCAGTGGAAGTGCGGAAAGAGAGCAGACATGTGTGCTAGGCTAAAGGCTAACCCAAGCCAGCCAGCTCTACCATCCATTGTCCTCTCCAATGTTCGCTCTCTTGACAATAATCTGGACCTACACAAACTACAGCTAACTACCCAGCGTGAAATCAGGGACAACTGGATTACGCAGCCAGACAATGATTCAAAGCATATGAGTAAGTCCTAGAAGTAAGTGAAAGACTGATCTCCAGTAATCAGAAGTGTCTGGTTGCAGTTATTGCTGCTAAAGGTGGCACAACCGGATTTTTAGTTTAAGGGGCCAGTTAGTTTTTTACATTGGAGATAGGTGATGGATAACTTTTTTTGCTTCAATGAAAATACATAAATAAACAAGATTGTGTGTTTACTCAGGTTGCATTTGTTTCCTGATTGTGTTTCATTATTGTTATGATTATTATTTTATTTATATTTTTTTTTTTGCTTTAAACTTGCTAAGATCATAAGCTAAGCTAATTGGCGATTGGCACAATGGCACTACTTCCGCTAATGCGCAAGGGAGGCTACGGATCACGTGCGCTCTACTGTCTTCATTCCCATTGGTAGTCACTGTACCAAGTCACTCAAAATTTACATAAAGTTAAACTTTCTAAAGTTTGTTGTGTCACTGGACATGCTCACATCTAGTCTCCAGCGGTCACTGTCGCTCATGTCACCAGCTCTTTTGAAAAGGAATAGTCTTCAGACAGTTTGTCGCTGCTCATATGAGTGAGCTCTGTAGCTCTGTGGCTGAGGTTACTATAGTGCAGGGGTCTGCAACCCACGGCTCTGGAGCCGCATGTGGCTCTTTGACCCCTCTGATGCGGCTCAGCTTTTGAAAATAATGAATGAGTATTTAATTAAAATGTATTTTATTTTAGTTTGTTCATTTTCAAAATGTAATTCTTTAAAGATTATGCCGATCTTTTAACATCTAAATAAAATGTGTTAAAATATTTTTGTCACTTAATACACGTCACAACCTCCAATGTGTGACATCCGGCAATGTGTGGTCTCTTGAACTTTTTGACCCCAGATAGGCCAACTATGGAGAATTCAAAGAAAAGAAAAGTGTCTGAAGAAAACAGGACGTTCAATGCTACGTGGGCAGATTCATTTGCTTTCACTGCTGACGAGACTGGTTTACCAGTGTGCTTAATATGTAATGAGAAACTAGCTAACAACAAAAAGTCAAATGTCGCAAGACATTTCTAGAATAAACAAAAATATGTGCTCAAAAATATCGGGATGGAGATGAGAGAAAAAAGCTGTTTCGGAACTGACACGGAAGGCTGATCTGAGCAAAAATCACTTCAAGAAGTGGATGAAGTCAGCACATTCAAGTACATGTGCTAGTTTAGTTGCACAGATGGAGAATATATAAAAGAATCTTTCATTAAGATTTCAGAACATCTATTCACAGACTTTAAAAACAAGAGTGAAATTGTGCAGAAAATCAGGGATATGACCATCTCTGCAAAGACTGTCAAAGACAGAACCATAAAAATGGCAGAAGACATCACCAGACAGCAAATTAAAGACATCAATTCAGCTGTGGCCTACTCAATTGCCTGTGATGAATCTAAAGACAAAGGTGATACTGAACAAATAGCGCTGTTCTGCCGGTATGTAAACTCTGCTGGGCCACAGGAAGAAATGATTGAGTTGATACCACTAAAAGGCCAAACACGGGGGGAGGACGTCTGTGAGGCTGTCTTGAATTGTTTAAGAGCCAAAGGAATAAACACCACCCACCTGGTGTCAGTGGCTACAGACGGGGCACCGAGTATGACAGGAGCGCACAAGGGCTTTGTGGCTTTACTGCAGAAGTCGCTGGACAGAAAGTAGAAACTTTTCACTGCATCCTGCACCAAGAGGCACTGTGTGCTCAAACATTTTTCCTCCGGAACGCACAGAAGTAATGAATGTTGTCACTCAGATTGTCAATAAAATAATGGCGAAAGGTTTAAATCACCGTCAGTTCCGTTCGTTACTGGACGAGCTGGAAAGCACGTATTCTGATCTGCTGCACAACAAAGTCCGGAGGCTGTCCAGAGGCGAGGTGCTGAAACGCTTTGCCGCATGTCTGGAAGAAGTGAAACCCTTCCTGGGCAGCAAAGGGCTCACATTTCCTGAGCTGGAACAGCCAGAGTGGCTGGAAAAGCTACACTTGTTGGTAGACATGACACGCTGAACACAGCTCTTCAGGGTAAAGGACGCACAGCCCTGCACATGTTGGAGGAGGTTTGCTTACCAGAGATTTACAGAAAGGTACAATGTCACACTTCCCCAGTTTGAGAGAGTTCAAAGAAGCTCACATGATGAATTTGGAGTATTTGCATTCTGCAGTCATCACAATGCAAACATCGTTTGGGAAACGATTCAGTGAGTTCAGAGAGGAAAAAAACACATTATCCTTCCCTGTCACTCTCCTAAGCCTCGATCCATCCCTGTTGAATATGACAGCATTTCCAGGTGTGAGTCCACCTGATCTTGAGATGGAACTGGCTGACATATCTGACAAAGACATGTGGGTGTCCAAGTTCAAGCGCTTGACAGCGGACCTTGAAGATGTTTCACGTCAGAAGCTCTTCTTGCTCAGAATCACAAATGGCGTGATATTGAAAACCTCCCCAAACCAGACAAACTTGTGTTCGAAACTTGGAATGCTATCACCGACATTTATGTGAACATGAAAAAGTATGCACTCGGAGTCCTGTCGATCTTTGGATAGACATATGTATGTGAGCAGGTGTTCTCCAACATGAACTTTATTAAAAACAAACATCACACACGCCTCACAGATGACCTTACAGTCCTGTGTGAAGATGAAGGTGACGGCCCTGATGTGCAGACGCTGTGCGCTGAGGTTCAGGAGCAGAAATCCCATTGACCAAGTATGATAAATATTTTAATTTCCTATTATTTTGCATATATTTATATTTTTTCATTGTTCAGTGAAATAGACGTTTTATTATTCAGGTTGCCAGGTGACTGCACAGTTCCAGTAAAAGGATGACGGCACACAGAGAGAGGACGGCATTTTTGTTTCCTGCCAGTGGATAATTTAAGTTCGGTGTTTTTTTTTTTTCATTACTACAAGGACTCAAATAGACATTGAGTATTTTACTTAACCTTCAACCCAACATCTTTTTTTCGGAGTTAAAAATGTTTTGTTGCATGCAGAAATGTTATTTCATTTTGTCTGCAGTTGTTCATTTATTTCATAAATGTAACACATTATAGTTTGTTTATACAAAAAAAAACCCTGTTATATGCAGTGTTATTTCATTTTACATTTCAAAAGGGTTTTGTGGCTCCCAGTGTTTTCTTTACTGTGTGAAACGGGTCCAAATGGCTCTTTGAGTGGTAAAGATTGCCGACCCCTGCTATAGTGAATAGAAACCTATATTGTGGTAAGGCTGCAGGGGTGAATGAGATTATAAAAGATGTTGGCTTTGCAGAAGGTTGGGCATTTATTAGTTAGTCCGTGTCCATATCCTCCTATAAGTTCATGAGCTCACTACGGTGGAAGAATAAAAGATCAGAAGTATGGGGCTTACTCTCCATGACAGGGTTAGGAGCACAACAACTTGGAAGAGCAAGCTGAGAAGGTTGGAGCAAATTGAGAGGAGGAAGTAGAGAAGTTTGGAGGACCTTACAAGGATGCCTCCTGGTCAGCTCTACTGCTGGAGCTGTATCAGTGACGTACCACAGGTCTACCAGGGAAGACCCAACACCCACTGGAGAGATTATAACCAAGTTGGCTTGTGAATGTCTGGGGATCCACCAGTGTCATGGAAGTGGCAGGAACAAAGGAGATTTCTGAGGACCTCAGAAAGTGAGCTGTTGATGCTCAACAGGTTGGGAAAGGCTGCAAAAGCATCTCTAAAGTGTTTGGACTCCACCAATCCACAGTCTTCGTGTACAAATGGAGGAAATTCAAGACCATTGTTACCCTCCCCAGGAGTGGTCAACCAACAAAGATCACTCCAAGAGCAAGACTTGTAATAGTCTGTGAAGTCACAAAGGAACCCAGGGTAACTTCTAAGCAACTAAAAGCCTCTCTCACGATGGCTAAATGTTAATGTTCATGAGTCCACCATCAGCAAACTCTGAACAACAATGATGCGCATGCCAGGACTGCAAGGAGAAAGCCACTGCTCTACAAAATTTGGAGAACATTGCTACCCTTCTTCTGCTTGCTAACAATCATGTGGACAAGCCAGATGGCTATTGGAAAAATACTTTTTTTTTGGTCATTTTGCTGCATCTGGGCCAGGATGGGTTGCCATCATCGATGGTGAAATGAATTCTGAATTATACCATGGAATTCTAAAGGAAAATGTCAGGACATCCACCTGTGAACTGAATCTCAAAAGAAAGTGGGTCATGCAGCAAAACAACCCTAAGCATGCAAGTCATATACCAATGAATGGAATATAATGGTATATAATGGAATAAATGTAATGTTTTGGAATGGCTAAGGCACAGTCCAATAAAAATGTTGTGGAAGGACCCAAAGCAAGCAGTTCATGTGACCTGTGTGAAGTTGCTTCGTGTGTGCCTTAAAATTTTTTGTTTGTGCTGCTTCAGTTCCGGAGATATTAAAAGAGTATTTATAGTTCATTCTGGAGTCACTCAGCACCCCCACGTGCTCCAAATTAACCCAAAATAGTCTCAATCATTTGTGCCGATAAAAATGTTTGTTTGTGCTGCTTCCGTTTTTAAAATAGACAGAATTATAGGCACAAATCTCCTCCGTGTGAACACACTTTCGGAGTCGAACTGCCGAAGACTTTTTGAAGACAAATCATATCATTTGTTCAATAAACAATTCTCTTTACTTCATTCCCTGGCCTCTCATGATTGAACTTTTCATTTATTTACAAGGAGAATCATCTGCTACACTTCACTCCCACCACTAGGTGTGACACTTCTGTTCAAGATGCTCTTGTGGAAATTAGTGTGGTTAGTATAGGAAAAGTCAATACAGTTACTAAATCAAAATTCTGGCAAGTGTAAGTACAATGTTTTAACACTGTCAGTTAGAATATTATTAGTTAGCTTCAATCATAATGGTAAAACATTCAAGAGCGCTAAGATTGTCAATGTTTATTGAACATAAAAATCATTGATAATACGAGTATAGTTAATAGAGCTATGAAATGCTAATTACAGCTACACATGGAGCGCATGTTAGTATTTTTTTTAATACGTTGTGCATCTCAAAGCACAAGGTCTCTAACATCCACTAGCTCCGTGATGTTATCATGGAGGAGTGGAAGAGGACTCCAGTGACAACCTGTGAAGCTCTGGTAAACTCCATGCCCAAGAGGGTTAAGGCAGTGCTGGAAAATAATGATCCCCACACAAAATATTGACACTTTGGGCCCAATTTGGACATTTTCACTTAGGGGTGTGTATTACTTTTCTCTTTTGCTTGCCCGCGGTTTTGGGGATTAATGGCTGTGTGTTGAGTTATTTTGAGGGGACAGTAAATGTACACTGTTACACACGCTGTACACTCACTACTTTACATTGTAGCAAAGTGTCATTTCTTCAGTGTTGTTACATGAAAAGATATCATCAGATATTTACACACATGTGAGGGGTGTACTTACTTTTGAGAGATACGAATATATATATATATATATATATATATATATATATATATATATATATATATATATATATATATATATATATATATATTAATTAGATAGATAGATACACAGAATGAATTTATGGTCCTAAATGAATAATAAATCTCCCTTTCACTGCACCTTGTGCTTTCTGTTACTCACTGCCTTTAGACATTATTTTACTTGTGTTTGAATTAGACATTACAGATCTTACTTGCGCTACACTCTGTATCAGCATGTCTACAATGCGGCCTCGTTACGAACACATCACTTCCGTTATAATAAACAACAGAATTTACACTGCAAGCACGCAAATACAGCATATAATGACAATAAACTTGAATTAAACTAAACCTTTCAAACAGCTTGCACCAGTTTCCCCTGCTTTGTGCTTGTGCAGCACTGTTTGATCTCTGCAGTGTTTAATATAAAATGGCCCCCTGCCTTAGAGAACTTTCTTCCTGTTGGGAATAAAAGGTAACACTGACAGAAAGTAAAGTGAAGACAGTAACTGTCTGTCTGAGGGTCTGCTAATGCTAGAGTGCATATGACGGCGCAGTCAACTAGAAGCGGATCATAGTTCTGGTTAGAAGAAAAAAAAACCCAAAAAACGCTAGAATGTATTTGTATTTGAGATGATATTACCTTTCTAAAATCCGCACAATAGACAGTAAAGTGCATAGTGTATAGTGTAACTGTACAGTACTTCATTTGGGGCACAACTTTACTATTTACTCCCCGAAGCATGTTTTTGGAAGAGAAGTAACGTAATGAGTAAATCTCCCCCGTGCCAATGAAAGGCAACACCATCACAATGTCATACTTCTAACTTGGAACCTGTATTTTTCTACGAGCCCCAACTTTCCAAGATGGGGTGTTTCAATAAAAAACGTCAGGGTGGCCCCCCAATATATGAGATCTAGAGCATGCATGTAACTATGTGATTATGTAATTATGCATGTAACTGTTCAGCTCTTTTTCATTAGGTAACATAACATTTTGAATAAAACGTATAAATAAATAACAAATCTTATAAATAAAACAATAAATAAACAATTCTCTCATGCCAAAAAGATTTCTTGACCAAAATACTTATACACACAGCACGTCAATGACCACCACCAAACTGACACATGAACTTCCAAGAAGGACTTGAAGGCAGCCTAGTTGGAACTATGGCATTACATGCTAATGTGGTATTGCTAGCACATAAGAAATCACAGATAAATGAAAAAGTTTCAACACAAGGGACCTAGCTTGAGGATAATAAAATGATTTGTAAAATAGACATTTTTACCATCGCAGGTGAAGGTCACGGGCTGCTGGGAGTCCAAAATTTCAATGGAAACTTTCACACTGCTATTATTGTCTCCCCCTACCTCCCTGTGAGAGATCACTGGGCTTAAAACATATCCAGGATTGGTAGAATGATCGTCAAATGCAAACTTTGCTTTTAGTCTGTAAAGAGAATAAACAGATACATAATTGAAACCTGACTGGCATGAAAAAAAATCCTGCAATCAAATACTGGCTTGAATAACAAACACTGAATAACATTGGTGACATGGAAAAATACGTTATATCTCATGATATCACAAAAGATAAAACAGTTTCCAGACCTTGTATTGAATGCCTAGAAGAATAGCTATAGAACATACACAATAAAAAAAAACAGAAGCTCAAACAATTCACACACAATTCTTCTTTCACTTTGAATGCCTTACTTTGCAATGTCTTCACAGAATGCTAAGACTTCTAAGTTCTGGCCCCAATTTTCTTGTAAAATGGCATTCTTTCCAAGTGCATTCCCACTTTCATTAGTGACCTGTAAAACACACAGGAGGAGAAGTAAGGAGAGGGGTAACTCTGATCAGCACCATACAGCATGGGGAAGGGTGTATGAGGGAGGTGATGTTCAAAGCCCTATCCTGTCATGAATAATACCATGAATAACAATTAGTAACAAATTATTCAAATGCTAATTTTACTTAATAGTTCTATTGACACCATGCACCAAGGTGAATCATGTTTAGTATGCCAATAGGACATTTCATAGAAATTACATGGGAGGGTGGGGATTACCAAAAACCCAGGAAAAGGCAAGATGTGAAAGAGTGATAGACTTATATATATATATATATATATAATAAATCTCATTAGACCATAATTCACACATTTCCACTTCTGAATAATTCTTTATGACGAATATTTTTTTTTTTACCAGATGGATGTCATTTAAATTGTAGAATTTTCACTCAGTGATCACAAACAATCTGTTCAAAATATGCAGAATGTACAGACTGTATACAATATACAGAATTCAAAAACTACAAAAGATAATCTTGCAATGACGACTCGCGGAGTATTACATTAGAACTAGTATAATAAGAATTAGTGTGTCATTTTTGAATTTGACTACAAATCATCGGTTTTATCAGCTGCCATTGCACAACAGTCTCCAGAAGTCAGAGAATTTAAAAAATGTTCATTCACAGCAGGGTTTGTTCACAGGAACAGCAGCACAAAAAGCTTTTCAGTGTGAGCAAGCTTAAAAACATTCTATAAAAATGTCAATATATTCTTTTAAAATATTATTTTCAGATGGTGTTTACACTGATTAATATTTAGTCTATATATAAAGTGGATAGAAAAAGTCTACCCACCCTGTTAACAGTGCAGTTTATGTAAAAAAGGAAATCAAGATAAACTATGTGATATATACTTCGGAAGTTTACATACACTCATCATGGACATGAATGTCATGGCAATATTGGGCTTTCAATAACTTTTCTTTTTCTGGGGCAGAATGATTGTACAACATACATCTTTAATAAAAAAAATTTTTTAAATAAAAACAACAAGAATTTAGTTCATTTCGGGTTTTCTGTAATCGGACCAAAATTATACATAAATGTGCACTTATATAGCGCTTTTATCCAAAGCGCTTTACACTGTGTCTCATTCACCCATTCACACACCAGTGGTAGCAGAGCTGCCATGCAAGGTGCTAGCTTGCCATTGGGAGCAACTTGGGGTCCAGTGTCTTGCCCAAGGACACTTTGGCATGTGGAGTCACCCGGGCCGGGAATCGAACCACCAACCATAAGATTAGTGGACAACCCACTCTACCACCTGCGCCACAACCGCCACTTTTGACATACGAGGTCAAAAGTATACATACAAAACACTTGTACTATTAATTCAATGGTGCTGAAAGTTCCAAAACGTTCTTTAATTTGCCAAGACCAAGGCCAATTAATTTCCTGTTGGAGATCATGATTGACTACAGCTGTGCCAACAAACAGGGCTGGTTTGACAGCACTCATAAGATTTACCATAGTACTACTGGAACGTCTAAGGAGCACAGTGTAGATCTGAAAAAGAGGATGGTGGATTTACACAAGTCAGGAATGTCTCTTGGAGCCATTTCTAGACAATTGCATCAGTTCAAACAATTGTACGCAAGTACAACTTATTGGGAAGTGTAGCCACTTTGCCAAGGAAGAAGACCCAAACGATCACCCGCAGCTGAGAGGAAATTGGTTCGGATGTTCAGGACAAACAGAGGAACCACCAAGGCACAGATTTGCCATGAACTGGAAGCTGTAGGAACATCAATGTCACTGTCTACAGTCAAGCTAGTTTCGTCATGGACTGAAAAAGGGTGCTGTCCAAGAAAGAAGCCCCTGCTCAAAAATCAATACTTTCAATCCCGTCTAAAGTTTGCGGCTAGGGCTGAACAATTAATAGAATATTGATCTCGATTACGATTTTGACTGCCCACGATTACATGAACATGTTCGACTGCGATATTGACATTTAAAGTTCGTCCTCCGCTCACAGAAAACTCCGCTGCATATCAAATCAGGCACTTCCTAAACTTACACCCAGTCACCATATAGTGGCGAAGGGATGACATTTTATATGCCAAAAATCCAGTTAGCATTTTCTCCCTTTGGTTCCATCATCCCAAATCAATGGGTTTTCTGAATGGGATTTTGGTTAAAACTCTGAAATAAGGTCTGTGGTGAACCAAAGCTCAAAATATTTTTCATGATTTATTCTACTACATAAAACACACCAGTAAAACCCCACTCATGATTTTTAAAAGACTTTTATGTGTATTAAAAAAGGTGGTTGCTAACCGTCACGTAACGAGGGTTCAGGATGGATGCAAGGGCATATAAGAGCTTTATTGAAGAGGCAGACAAATCCAAAACGTGAGACAATAGCGTGGTCAAAAACAGGCAAAAGGTCAGGCGATGGGCAAACGGGCATAAACCAGGCTAAGCAGCAATCAACCAACGAGGGCGGCTGTGGCTCAGGTTGTCCACTAATCGTAGGGTTGGTGGCTACCATTGGTGTATGTGTGTGAATGGGTGAATGAGACATGGTGTAAAGCACGTTGGATAAAATCGCCATATAAGTGCGCCATTTACTATTTAACAACGAGGTCAAGAACAGGATCAAAGCTATGAGACATGAAACTATGAACAAAAGCTTGGTACACACAATACTTCATGTCCAGCAAAGAGACATGAGGGTTTTAAATGACAAATGTAATTAAGGGTGAACACAAAACAGCTGAGACTAATGATGACTCATAAGGGAACAACCAATGACAATACAAGGGCAGAGACAGAACAGAAATCATAGCAAATGCACATGTGGAAAGTCATTAAGTAACCCAGAAGCTCGCTGTGAGCTCCAGCACTTGCACGAGGGGAAATCAGGACACTAACATGTTGCTAAATGGGACTACAATGTCGTGCACATTAAACGTCGTCAAGCAGAACAGGAAAAGCAGATAAACAGGTTCAGGTATGCTGTGCATAATTCACCCCCCCAAAAAATCGTGGATGAAGATTCATCCACAGAGTAAATCCGTATTATGGAAAATGTTTTTAAATCAAGTTTGTTGGGAGGTCGAGTGACCGTGGTGTAGTATGTTTATAGCATATGGTTAGCTTTTTATTTCTGGCGATTATATTTAGGCTTCAAACTTCATAAAAGTTGTGTTCATTTGTGAAAATTATTTTGATGGACAAAAACGTGTTAGTATTGTTGATCACAGAACTTATTTTAGGAAAATCCTATTGGGTTTTTGTCGAGTGTTATGGCCCAGTCTATGTTGGGCTGCACAGAGTAACCAGCTCCTTGGTCTTCATGATGCTCTCTGCGCTTTCAACAGAACCCTGAGACTATCACAGAGCAGGTGCATTTATACAGAGACTTGATTACACACAGGTGGATTCTATTTATCACCATCAGTCATTTAGGACAACATTGGATCATTCAGAGATCCTCGCTGAACTTCTGGAGTGAGTTTGCTGCACTGAAAGTAAAGGAGCCGAATAATTTTGCACGCACCACTTTTCAGTTTTTTATTTGCTAAAAAAGTTTAAAATATCCAATAGATTTCGTTCCACTTCACAATTGTGTCCCACTTGTTGGTGATTCTTCACAAAAAATTTAAATTTTATATCTTTATGTTTGAAGCCTGAAATGTGGCAAAAGGTTGAAAAGTTCAGGGGGGCCGAATACTTTTGCAAGGCACTGTATAATTGTATTTGGTTTCAGATAATTAATTACAGAAACTCTTCGGTTGTATCGAAGGATGCAATTCGGAATGTTTCCATCAACCTCCTTCCACCATATTCACAGGCATTCATTCCACAGCAATCTATGGAAGCCCTAAGTGGCCATGCATTCTTTTTTTCTTTCTTGTTTTCTTTTGATCTCGACATTACAAAATGCTGTTTTCTAACAGCGCAATTTTGTAAAGGGGTTGTAAAGGTGGCATAACCAGATTTGACGTTTAAGCGGCAATTAGTTTTAGTGATGGGTGTTGGATAACTTTTTTGCTTCAATAACAAAAAAAAACACATAAAAATGTACTGTTTACTCATGTTGCCCTTGTTTTATAGTGCATTTCATTTGAAGATCTAAAACTCTCTCTCTCTCTCTCTCTCTCTCATATATATATATATATATATATATATATATATATATATATATATATATATATATAATATTTTAAAAAATATATGTATTAGTGTCTCTCAAAAGTGAGTACACCCCTCACATGTGTGTAAATATTTGATGATATCTTTTCATGTGACAACACTGAAGAAATGACACTTTGCTACAATGTAAAGTAGTGAGTGTACAGCTTGTGTAACAGTGTAAATTTACTGTCCCTCAAAATAACTCAACACACAGACATTAATGTCTAAACCACTGGCAACAAAAGTGAGTACACCCCTAAGTGAAAATGTCCAAATTAGGCCCAAAGTGTCAATATTTTGTGTGGACACCATTATTTTCCAGCACTGCCTTAACCCTCTTGGGCATGGAGTTCACCAGAGCTTCACAGGTTGCCACTGGAGTCCTCTTCCACTCCTCCATGACGACATCACGGAGCTGGTGGATGTTAGAGACCTTGTGCTCCTCCACCTTCCATTTGAGGATGCACCACAGATGCTCAATAGGGTTTAGTCCATCACCTTCACCCCCAGCTTCTTTAGCAAGGCAGTGGTCATCTTGGAGGTGTGTTTGGGGTCGTTATCATGCTGGAATACTGCCCTGCAGCACAGTCTCCAAAGGGAGGGGATCATGCTCTGCTTCAGTACGTATGTTGGCATTTATGGTTCCCTCAATGAATTGTAGCTCCCCAGTGCCAGAAGCACTCATGCAGCCCCAGACCATGACACTCCCACCACCATGCTTGACTGTAGGCAAGACACACTTGTCTTTGGTACTCTTTGTACCTGGTTGCCACCACACATGCTTCACACCATCTGAACCAAATAAGTTTATCTTGGTCTCATCAGACCACAGGACATGGTTCCAGTAATCCATGTCCTTAGTCTGCTCGTCTTCAGCAAACTGTTTGCGAGCTATCTTGTGCTTCATCTTTAGAAGAGGCTTCCTTCTGGGACGACAGCCATGCAGTCCAATTTGATGCAGTGTGTGGCGTATGGTCTGAGCACTGACAGGCTGATCCCCCACCCCTTCAACCTCTGCAGCAATGCTGGTAGCACTCATATGTGTATTTCCCAAAGACAACCTCTGGATATGACACTGAGCACGTGCAATCAACTTCTTTGGTGGACCATGGCGAGGCCTGTTCTGAGTGGAACCTGTCCTGTTACACTGCTGTATGGTCTTGGCCACTGTGCTGCAGCTCAGTGTCAGGGTCTTGGCAATCTTCTTATAGCCTAGGCCATCTTTATGTAGAGCAACAATTCTTTTTTTCAGATCCTCAGAGAGTTCTTTGCCATGAGGTGTCATGTTGAACTTCCAGTGACCAGTATGAGGGAGTGTGAGAGCGATGACAACAAATTTAACACACCTGCTCCCCATTCACACCTGAGACATATATGAAATATGAAGCATTTCAATAAGAAATATACTTTATACTACGACATGGGACAACGTTTTTGTTTTTGTGCGAGTGCGTGGGGGGTCACGCACACTGAGCAAAGGGCACTTCTTAATGCACAAGTAACTGATGCACACACGCACAAAAGGCCAACTGGATGAAAACAGGCAGGAGACAGCAAATAGCGCACACTTTTTTTCTTCTTTTTTTTTTATACACACTTTCACTTTGTTGATAATTTAAATGGACAGAAAATGGATGGAACCTTGGCAAATTATAAACTCAATATCCATTCTCTTCTCTCTTCCAGAAAAATCTTCTTTGGTGTTTACACTGGATTTCAAACGATTTTTGTGCTATAGCATCACCTATCTCGCCCTTTTGTGCAATAGCAGCAACTCCAGGCAAGTGATCTAAAGCTAAAATCTAATTGGACGGCCTGCTTCTTCAGGAAAATAAAAAAACGACACACTGGACGAAAAAAAAAAAAAAAAGGTGGTGTCACTTTGTCACGCCTGGTGTGAATAGCTCCATAGGGATGTATTGTTTCAATTCAAGAGTGTCATCACGTCAAATAGTCAATTACATCAAACACTTAATCGCACTCAATCTGAAAGGACCTTAACATTAAGCTTTTGAAATGGCCTTCCCAAAGTCCTGATCTCAACCCTATCGAAAATTTGTGGACTGTGCTTAAAAGTCAAGTGAGGGCCAGGAAACCAGCAAATGTCACTGAACTTTACCAATTCTGCCAAGAAGAGTCGTCAAATATCCAACCAGAATTCTGTCAGAAGCTGGTTGATGGCTACCAAAAGAGTCTGCTCGAGGTGAAACTTGCTAAGGGACATTCAACTAAATAGGTGTGCTGTATGTATCATTTTCACCTTGCATTGACTAAAGAAAACCTCAAATGAATTAAAACTTGTGAAGCAAATTCTTGTTTGTTTTTTATTAGAGTTTTCAAATAAATTATGACTGGCACCCTGTCCAGGGTGTACCCCGCCTCATGCCCAATGCTTCCTGGGATAGGCTCCGGGTTCCCCGTGACCCTGAAAAGGAGTAAGCGGTAGAAGATGGATGGATGGAAAGAAATTATTGAAAGCCCAATATTGCCATGGCATTCACGTTCATGATGAGTATGTAAACGTCTGACCACAACTGTAGCAACTAACAAAATTCAAGTGAAAAACAAATAAAAACATGTTAAAGAAAAAGAAAAACACAATAACGTAGTTGAATAAGTGTGCACACACTTTTATAATGAAGTATGTGACTACGCTTAGAATTAACCAATCACATTAAACTTATGTTCAAAAGTAATTATCAAACCAGTGATCAGTGAAGTGACTTATTTTTTTCGTGTCGAGGTTCCACTTCATAGTGGAACCATCATGGTGGAAGGATTAGTGCTCAGAAGTATGATACTTCACGTTTCCCAGGGTGTGCCAGGGAAGGCTCCTTCAATGCACACACATTTACACACCTATTCATACACTACGGACACTTTGGACATGCCAATCCACCTACCAGGCATGTTTTCGGACTGAGAGGAAACCCCTGCAGCACAAGAACATGCAAACTCCGCACACACAGGGCCGCGATGGGAATCGAACCCCCAACCCTGGAGCTGTGACGTGAGGTGAACGTATTAATCACTAAGCCACCGTGCGCCATAGTGATTCTGATTAACCCCAAATAAAGATCGTCAAAAAGTGGATAAAATGAGGCACCGCAGTGATATTAACAAGGACAGGACATTCCTCCAAACTTGACGAAAGGATAAGAAGAAAACGTCCAAGAGACATAGAACAACATTAACCCTCTTACCCCGTAAGGCCGAAAAACCGGCTTGCCCGTCTTTGATCTATTTCCGTAAGGACGAAATACCGGCTTGGTCGTCTATGCCAAATCCCCGTAAGGCCGATATAGAGGATTTACAGTGTAAACGTTATCCCCGTGAGGCCGGTGTACCGGCATTACTCTGCTATGATTCCTGCGTGAACATTGTTGATAAACTTAGTTAACTAAAATGCCAAAGCGAGAAGCTAATCATGTTCCAGCTAAAGTTCCACCTGAAACTGATAGTGACCCAAACTCTCCTGATTCAGACCCTGATCCGTCTTCATCTTCAGCATCAACCAGTGTGACTGACACTGCAGGGGTTTGGAGTCATAACCTGAACATCTCTGTGCATTCGTGAAAACACGACCTGCTGCTCTGATTATCACCAGAAACTTGACTTTTGTCAACGTTTTGACTTTTGTCAATGCCTTTTTATCAGAGGCATGGACCACGCTGATGCTAGTATGGTACTTCTAAATAAGTAGAAGGATTTTAGTGAGCGTTTTTTGTCATTTCTCTAGTTAAGAAATGTGCTCTAAGTTTAGTAAAAACACTGAACTGCTTTAAAGTAATATTACACAAATACATTATTATAAATTGTTTCAAGGCCTAAAAATGTTCAAACTAAAATGTTGATTTTGGGGCCAATTTTGGCCTGGGAACTCAGGGTTGGCGTGCTGTTTCTATGGTGAATATAGGGTTGTGGGACATAATAGTGTGGGAACTAAGGGGTAAGAGGGTTAAAGGAGCTGCAGGAATATCGGGCAAAGACTTAAACAACAATCTCTCATTCTTCACATGTTTGGGCTATGGGGAAGGGTGGGATAGTAGAATTAAAATATTTTACTCCAATCCAACATTCCAAACTAAATTGCGTTTCAAAAACATACTTCCTCAAAGAGATACCATCAGAAGAAATCAATCCTCTATTAAAAATAATGTGCTCCTTCCTTTGCACTGGCTATGTAATTAAATCATTAATAGCAGTTATCAAGCCATTGACTAAAAAACCCAAACTTGACACTGTGAAACTAGAGGCCAATATGAAATCTTTCCTTTATCTCCAAAATCCTAAAGTCACTATCACAGCAGTTAAGCTCACACTTGCCAAGGAATAACTTTCATTAAATCTTTCAGTCAGAATTTAGGCCTCATCAAAAGTACTGAGACAGCACTGGTTAGACTGGTAAATGATCTACCACTGGCCTCTGATCAGGATTTTGTCTAATTGCATGTGCTGCCTGACCATAGTGCAGATTTTCAGTCATCATAACCTTCTTCTAAATAGACTACAAAAAGTTATACAGCTCTTTCCTACCTCGGATCTTATTTAATTGATCATTATCAGTTTATAGATGCAAGGCTTTTGTGGAAGCAGAGGCGTGGTCGAGCATCAGCTGCGGAGGGAGAGGAGGCAGGCTGAACCGACTGGTAACGCGCGATGATTCGCACCTGTGTCTGGTCACAGCAATAGCAGTCACATACTCATGGGAAGAACCAAATTATTGCATTTGTTTTTTTATATTGTTGTGCCAAAAATGTTAATGTTCCTGCAAATTGCAAAAGTGTTGACTATTCATTGACTGAGGTATGAATAGTCTTTTTTGTAGTCAATATGATAATACAACGACGCAATAATTGGCAATCAGCTATTTGAATATGAGGTCAAGAACACTTATATGCAAATATATGCCAGTTGCAAAATAAATACAATGGACCAATCAATCAACGGATTATCGTTGATGTGAAACATTTGTAGGGAAGAGACAAACAATGCTATTTATATAGAAAGCAACACAGATAGAATGCTGTGAAGAGAGATACTGAGGTACTCTTCAAGGGAAAAAAGTTTAAACCGCTGGCAACAAAAGTTGGCAAAATTTTCACTTAGGGGTGTACTCACATTTGTTGCCAGTGGTTTAGACATTAATGTCTGTGTGTTGAGTTATTTTGAGGGACAGTAAATGTACACTGTTACACAAGCTGTACACTCACTACTTTACATTGTAGCAAAGTGTCATTTCTTCAGTGTTGTTACATGAAAAGATATCATCAAATATTTACACACATGTGAGGGGTGTACTCACTTCTGAGAGACACTAATACATATTTTTTTTTTTATAATATAATATATATATATATATATATATATATATATATATATATATATATATATATATATATATAGAGAGAGAGAGAGAGAGAGATTTTAGATCTTCAAATGAAATGCACTATAAAACAAGGGCAACATGAGTAAACAGTACATTTTTATTTGTGTTTTTTTTTGTTATTGAAGCAAAAAAGTTATCCAACACCCATCACTAAAACTAATTGCCGCTTAAACGTCAAATCTGGTTATGCCACCTTTACAACCCCAGCTGCCACAATCAACACGCTCCGCCAAACCACACTGACTGACAGCAGCATGGAAATAGTAAGTTAAAACAAATGCGATAGCTAAATGGATTGCTACGGAAGCCCCAAGCAGTCACACATTATAATTTTTTTTCCTCTCTTATTATAGCAAGGTCATGACATAAAAGTTGTTTTTTCATGATCTGGAATGAATTTTTGTGATCTTAACATAAAATAGTTGTTTTAGTTTTGACTTTGATCAGGGACTCACTCAAGCTGAAATAGCTCTATGTTGGTCAGCGACTGACAACTTCCACATTTGTGTCCAACGCTTGAGAAGGGGACACCCCTCTCTCTTCATGCAGAGATAAAGTCCATCTTTACAGCAGGTAATTATTACATTTATGTTTGCAATGGAAGGCGAAGACGCCAACGTGCTTGCAATATCAGTCTCCTTCACAAGGCATGGGATTTTCGTGTGATAAAATTGCGCTGTTAGAAAACAGCATTTTGTAATGTCGAGATCAAAAGAAAACAAGAAAGAAAAAAGAATGCATGGCCACTTAGGGCTTCCATAGATTGCTGTGGAATGAATGCCTGTGAATATGGTGGAAGGAGGTTGATGGAAACATTCCGAATTGCATCCTACGATACAACCGAAGAGTTTCTGTAATTAATTATCTGAAACCAAATTCAATTATAGATTTCTTTCTAAAACTACTTTTTTAATGTCTCAATGCTTTTCTCATCGAACACAATAATGAGTTTAAATCATCTTCTGGGAGGTAATTGCTTAGCCAAAATTGATGTGCGATTAATTGTGATTAATTAATTGGCACCTGATGTAATGAATTAGTTTTTTTTTTTATGCATCAATTAACACACAACACACTTATCATGGCTCTCATAAATCCAGCTTACCTGAGAACTGGCTACAACATATACTGTGTGTGGACAACTCTTATAAAAGTACCAGGCTTTTTACAGACTTGGCACAGGCACACTTTATTGTGTGAAACATATAGAAACAACCAGAAAGGTTGCCCCCCAAAACCAACAGAATGCTCTACACCAAAAGATCCCCCAGTGGATCAGAGATGACCCTCTTCGGTTTGTGAAGTGGATGGACACATGGGAGGTGTCTGTATGCTCCGCAATTCACCTGGCTTTATCAGGCAGTACTGTCTGATGGACAGTCAAAAAACCAGAGACAATGGGTGCAGTTGACTTGTCTGACCAACTGTTACAGTATTATACCACTCAACATAAGACATTTTGTTGACCTTTGGATAAATTCACACCTTTAATATCTGTACACCGTGTTAATATTTCTGTAAAGCTGCTTTGAGACAATGTTGAATTGAATTTTGACTGGGCACCCACTTCTTGGTAGAGGAGCAACAGTCCCAAAGTGTCTCCATTTGTAGAATGTTTGCCTGTAGACTGTAGACTGGTGAATTTCTAAAGTCTTTGAAATCACTTTGTGACCCTTGCCAGCTTTATGTAAATCCACTATTCTCGATCGTAGATCCTCTGAAAGCTCTTTTGGCGAAGGCATGGCTCACATAAGCGTATGCGTCTTGTGCAGAGCAAACTCCAAAAGTTTGAGGGTTTTTATCAGTCAAAGTACCGTAATTTCCGGACTATAAGCCGCTACTTTTTCACACGCTTTGAACACTGCGGCTTAAACAATGACGCGGCTAATTTATGTGTTTTTACGGGCTAGCGAGTTTCATGCCGCCAAAACATTTAGCCTCGTCACATCGGACCAATGAAATTACCGAACAGGTCACAGTGGACCAATGAAACTGTTTGAATTAAATCTAACAGCGCTCACACTACATTCTTCAGATCAGTCGTTTTGTGCTTCATAACCTAGCTTATAGCCTAGTAGCGGATAGTATAGCTTAGAGTTGTATAGACTTAGTTTAGAATATAGATGTAGAAGTGGTTTATAGAGTATAGATATAGAGTCTTTGTTTCATGTCATAGTTAATGTTTAGGTTAGTTGGTTTAGTTAGCTTAGTTCATTGAGTTGGTCCTGTTTCTTGTTTCTCTTGAGTCTGCTCTCCTCTGTTTCAATAAAAGCTCTCGTCCTAACTGCACTCGCATCCGTCCTGCTTCGTTTACGTCACGAATCGTGACAGTTACAACATGGACACCTGCGGCTTATAGACAAGTGCGGCCTATATATGTACAAAATTGTTTTTCTTTTTAAAGTTAGTGGGTGCGCTCAATAGTCCGAAAATTACAGTAGTTTTTCCACTGCCATTTTGAATTGTTGAATGTGTGTTCAATAAAGACATGAAAGATCAGAATTTTTTTTGTGTTATTATTTTAGACACATTATATTGGTCAGTACCCCTGACTTAGATGAAGATCAGACCACATTTTATGACAAAGTTATTCAGAAAACCATGAAATTCCAAAGGGTTCACATACTTTTGCTTGCCACTGTGTGTGTGTGTGTTTGTGTGTGTGTGTGTAATATATTCTGATGTGTGTCTGTGTGTATTGGGTTCTTTATTGTCTTCATGTCTGGAATATTTTTGGAGATATTAAATCCTACACATGACTTCCCAGTTAAGACTTTTTTTTATATTAGCAAAACGTTTTTTCGGTGAAAAAATTAGACGATGTCAGCCAAAATACATACTTTAAAGACTATTTTAAAGGTTCTAGGTCACAAGCAACAAATGGAAAAAAGAACCATGCAGCAACAATCCTACCGGAATTGACATGGAATGACCAAAGAATACATCCCAATTTATACCAGATGTGCCATGCTAAATATGCTCCCATGCAAGTCAACATTAATTTGCTTTGTCCTACAAGCTTTATATCTGGCTGCTTATTCCTTCCCACGAGATTTAAAAATCCCCCATGAATTTTTGTTGGGTCCGATGGGATCCCAGTTCCAATAGATATCTCTAGATGTGATCTCTTAATAGTTTGGTTGTTTACTTAAGTGGCTTTTATAGTAATACTGTTGTTCATTTGAGTAATTGACAATCTCTTCCAGATAATTATTTATACTGTGTGATTAACTTATAACCATATAAAGCTTATATGAATGCTACTTAGGACTTATTAGTTAGAGTGGTTCTCATACTTGTTCGCTCTGGCTGTGTAGGAAGGTGGTTGCAGGAATGTGGTTCTTGGTAACTGCCATTCCTGTAGATGCCCTTCTGGGTTGAGAAGTTACAGTGTAGTTATCTTTTTCCTTTGCTAAAGAACTGTTGATCATCTTGACCTCGGTCTCCTCCTGCAACACTGCATCCCAGGGGTCACTTGCAGGCACAGAGTCCACTCATTACAGGTCCACATAGTGCACCAGGAGCCTCTTCTACCTCCACTCGATGCTTACTGAGAGGGTCCAGATCCAGCCAGTCAAAGCGGCTAATGCTGGAGGAATCGGTAGGGTGGAGTACAGGCTCCAGGGACTTGATGCTAACAGAGTTCTCGTCCATGATGGAAGATCTGCCATTCCTCAAGTATTCTGAAGTGCTGGCAATCTTGTCAAAGAGCTGAGCCATTTCTGGGCTGATGACTGGTTGATGAAAGACCTGAGGACTGACTGGCTGGACTGGCAAAAAAGGGAGGTAAGTGCTCTGTTGGGTAGGAAGGTGGACAGACTGAAAAGGAAATACTGGGCCTTGCAGGTGCGTCAGAGTGGGCATAGTGGATTTTGAAGTGGAAAGCAAAGATGTCCAGTGTAAAGGATGTGAACTGAAAGCTTGTGCCCCTGTGTTTGATGCACTGAGGTTGCACCGCAACAGAGGTGGGGGCCTGCCAAAGTCATCATCCAAAAGCAGCTTCTCCAACTCCTTATTTGTTAATGCCTCCACGTTAATGTCTGAAAAGGTGTCCTCCTCTGACTCCTTCTTGGGGTCTGAGTCAGGGAAGATAATGAGGTCTTTCTCCAGCTGGCTGAGGGACGTTAATGATGCTTGTGCATTAGGCTGCACTTTCATATGGGATGCATGGGCTTGGATTTTGTGTCTCTGGTCATGTTGCATTTTATCCAATGCATCTACCTCCATGCGCAAAGCCTCGTCCTTCCCCACTGGTCCCTTTGGTCGAACCACTATGAAAGTGGCTGAACTCTCCATCTCATACCCATTGCCACTGGATATCTGGTCCATGGTAACTTCGCCTTGCCATGAACAAGGATAGTCAACAAAAAAAAAAAAAAAAAAAAAAAAAAGATTCCTACTGAAGATCAGGCCTACAGGGAGAAACACAGACAAACAGACATGAGCAACAACATTTCTTGACAAAAAGAGCTACAGGTGCATCTAAAAAAATAGAGCATCGTGGAAAAGTAGATTTTTTCCGTAATTTAATTCAAAAGGTGGAGCTTCCATATATTCTAGATTCATCACACAAAGTGAAAAATTTCAAGCCTTTTTTTGTTTTAATCTTGATTATGGCTTACAGCTCATAGAAAGAAAAAAAAATCAGTAACTCAAAATAGTAGAATAAAGAATTTATAATACAGAAATATCAACCTGAGAAGAGCTGCAATCAGCTAGTCTGGTCTCTTAGTCTGGTTCAGT